>CM053787.1:238240985-238530985 GCA_028749045.1 Cupressus sempervirens | reverse complement strand
TCACTCTCTCCCTCTCTACTCTCTCTCCCTTATACCTTACTCTCTCTCTCTCCCCTCTCCCATCCCCTACTTTCTCTCTTTGCCACCCCTACTCTCTCTCACACTCTCTCCCATGGCCTACTCTCTCTCACACACACATTCCCATCCTCGTCTCTCTCTCTCTCCCTCTCTCCCTCCCTCTCCCACTACCTAATCTCTCTTTGTCATCCCCTACTCTCAATCTCTCTTTGCCATCCCTACTCACTCTCTCACACTTCCTCTCTCTCCCATCCCCTACTCTCAATCTCTCTCCCCCATCTTGTACTCTCTCTTTGCCACCCCTACTCTCTCTCACACTTCCTCTCCCTCCCATCTCGTACTCTCTCTGCCACCCCTACTCTCTCTCACTTCCTCTCTCTCCCATCTGCTACTCTCTCTCCCCTCTCTCATCCCCTAATCTCTCTCTCTCTCTCTCTCTCTCTCTCTCTCTCTCTCTCTCTCTCTCTCTCTCTCTCTCTCTCTCACTCACACACACACACACACACACACACACACACACACACACACACACACACATAGCCACCCCCCCTTCTCTTGCGCTTGCTTTGCATCTCTTCTTCCTTCTCTATGCACTATTTAGGTCTCAATAGTGCATGTGTACTATAGCATGCATGCGCTATTGAGACACAAATTCAAAAGCTTTAAATAGTGTGTGCGCGCTATAGCGAACATGCATTATAGCATGCATGGGCTATAGGGTGTATGCACTATTCAAAGCTTTTCTTTAAAACTAAGCCTAAGGCTTGGTTTTGCCTTGAAGATCCAACCCAAAGGTTCGGAGTTTATAAACAAGTTTGAGAAGTGTTTTTCTGAAACATACAAAAAATGATTAATTTTTCTTATGTGCTCTCCTTCAAGATTCCTCGTGGTTGGGCATCAATAAGATCAGGTTACATGACATTGTAGGTCTCTATGTTAGCTATATAACTATATAATTTATTTTTAATTTTAACTATTTCAAGCCTTTCATCTATAATTTCTTTTGAATGTATGTCCATTTTTTGCCAAAAATCACCATGTACTAATTGGGCTATAGATTTTAGCTTGTTCATTGAATTTTGCAACACCTTAGTTTTTTAGAAACTAGACTCCACTCTACACACTTTGAAAAAAAAAAAGTTTTCATTTTAGATTAGTTTTCAATTATTTATATGGGGAGCACATAGATATTTCACATTTTTTGGATGTGTCTAGTTTAAAAATTCATTAAAAAAAAAAATGCAATATAAAATTACCCGAAAAAAATTGGGATAAACTATAGTGTTAAGTAACTTTTGACCAGAGTGATTAAAGAATTTCAAAAAAAAAGTTAAAATTTTAAGGGGGCCACACTTTGTACTATGTTATGTTTTTTGGAATAAACACTACCACTTTCTGTGGCCCCCTTTTTTGAGGACCTAAAACTAAACAATTTTGAAAAAAAAATTAGTAGTTTAGAAACTAGATTCAAAGGACTATGACTTTTGTTTTTGTCATATCTTAAAATTTTGAGCATAACTATCTTCAAATTCTTGTTGAAGTTCAAAATTTTTTGATTTCAAGTAAAAAGTGTCCACTTATACCCCCCCCCGCTTTTGGCACCACAACTTGGTGCACTTACCCTGGAGTCTACTATGCTTTTGATGGATGGCCAGGAGAATGTTGTGAGCCATATATTGACTCAAGGTTGGAAGGATGTAGTCCAAGATGAGAAGATAACTCATGTCCCCCTGGAAGCCCCAAAGGTGATTAGTGCAGATGAGGGGTAAGAAATAATTATTCTAGATGGCTTGGCCAACAATGTGTCTACCAACCTGAAATGATGTTTGGTTGGCAAGTTTGTGGCCTTCTAACCATCAATTAAGATTGTTAGGAAGTGTGTAAGTCAAAAGTGGAAGGTGAAAGCGTGTGTGGCTATTTCAGCAATGTCTAGGGGCTCTTATGCTTCAAATTTATGATGAAATAAGATATGACTATGGTTCTTGTTGGGTATTGGTACTATGGTAAGCACAGTCGACGGTGGCTAAATGACAGCCTACTTTGGACTTGACAAAGGAATTGAATAGGCTAGCTCCTATCTCGGTCAAACTCTCAGGTCTCCCTCTAGATTTTTGGGATGAAAGGGTCCTTAAGTCGATAGGGAACTCCTTTGGACACTTTGTGGCAATGAACATGATTACCCTTCAAAAATCTAGACTAGTTTTTGCAATGTTTAGTGTGAATGTAGTGATTGGTGTTGTACCACCTGAGTCCATTGTGCTAAGCTCTAAATAAGGGAAGAACGTACAACCCATTTCCTATGAGAAT
Organism: Cupressus sempervirens; assembly: GCA_028749045.1. Classification (NCBI taxonomy): domain Eukaryota; kingdom Viridiplantae; phylum Streptophyta; class Pinopsida; order Cupressales; family Cupressaceae; genus Cupressus; species Cupressus sempervirens. The sequence continues at coordinate 238,528,660 of CM053787.1, read as the reverse complement.
GTTGGGCTTTTTTGCTAGATTTGTTCAACATTTGGACACTTGTTTGTTGACTATAAAGAGAATAATATGCCTTTTGGGAAGGAAGATGAGAAAGCGAGGGAAAAGAAAACAAGGGAAGTATCGAAGGAAAAGGAGGAGGTAGAGATGAGAGGAAAAGAAATGAAGGTATTAAAATCTCAAGAGGGGCTTAAGGAGGTGGTTGTGGTGCCCTTTGATGAGGAGAACATTAGAGTGATAGAACCAACTGAGGTCTCTCAAAAGATTCTAGAGCTAAGTGGGTCTTCAATAATGGTGGAGGAAGGTGAGGTTGTTGATATTGATGGTAGATATTCTTTCCCCTTTCTGTAAGGTATTGAGGATCTTCTAATAATTCACATGAGGAACATGGTGATTGAGTACGTGTGTGAGGCAGGGTGTGGAGGATAAATGTAAAGAGATTATAGAAGATAATAGGAAGGACTTGGAAGTGAAAGAGGTGGCCCGAGTGCTTAGTTTGAGTGAAGATGTTCCTCCAGCTACAAATCTGATAGAAAAACCCACTGCCTCTGCTTCCTTGCTAGGGGAAGAGGAGGGGAAATGGAAAACTTAGAGAAGGTAGACTAGAGTTTCAAAGAAACACGAAGGGGGAAAAGAGTTGAAGTTAGATGTGGGGAAATTAGAGAAACATAATAGAAGAATGAAACAGATGGCAAGGGAGGTGGCTAGTGGTAGACAACCTAACCTGAAGGCTATGACCAAGGATAGAAAATGATTATTCTATCTTGGAATATGAGGGGGTTAAATAGCCCTCAGAAGAAGTTTGCACTTAAGCAGCAACTGTCTAATACAAGGATTCATATCCTTCTAACTTAGGAAGTTGAAATGACTATCACTAACCTAGAAAGTGTTGCGAGTTATTTTTGGCCAGGGGCCAATTTTTTCTATAGTGAAGTGGAGGGAGCATCAAGAGGTGTGGCTACCTTTTGGAACCCTAGTGTTGGTAAAGGGAATTTCATTCATTGTTCTAAAAATTACCTTATTATAGAGCATTGGAAAGATGACAAGACTTGGAATGTCCTTAATCTATATGCCCTAAACTCAAGGCAAGGAAGAGGTCATCTCTAGGAGGAATTGCCTATTTTCCTATCACATTCCAAGAACACTTTCTACGTGGGTGATTTTAATTCCCCACTATATCCTTCGAGAAGGCTGGAAGAGCAGTGGATTTTACTAATAGTATGAAGGATTTGGTTGAGTTCATAAATAAAAATGACTTGATGGATATGGAGATGCATGGTGTCAAGTTCAATTGGTCAAATAATAGAAATGGGGTTGACCTAATTCAAGTCAAACTGGACAGACTCCTAGTCCTGGTTAGTTGGGACGGGTTGACCTTTTCTACTCTCACGAGATTACCCAAGACTGTGTTGGATCACACCCCTATCATTTTTAATTGGAAAGAGGTGGTTCATGGGGGCCCAAGACCTTTTAGATATGAAATAATGTGGCAATGTCATCTAGACTTTTTTTCTCAGGTGGAGGAGTGGTAGGGTATAAGAGTGGAAGGAACTACAATGTTCAAACTCTCAGCCAAACTTGATAATGTGAAAAGAAATGTTAAACCACGGAAAAAGAGTTACTCTGGAGATATCTTTAAGAAAAAGAAGGAGGTGGAAGTTGAAGCTGGAGGAGCTCCAAAAGGTGATGGGGGAGGGCTTGGCTTTAGAAGATGTGATTCTAGAAGAGGAAAATTGTAGGAGGGTGTGGAAGGATACAATGATTAGAGAGGAAACTTAATAGAAGAAAAGATCAATAATTTTATGGCTAAAGTTGGGAAATAGAAATACTACTTTTTTCCATAGATCGACCTCCATCCATAAATGGAGAAACACTATTGATGTTGTGATGGATGATAATAATATAAAGCTAAAAAAAACAAAGAGATAGGGAGATATGGAGTTGGGCTAGCAATTACTTCAAGAATTTTTATAAGGAGGAGAATAGGTCCTTTAATAGGGAAGATATGAAATGGTTGATTTATTCCATGCCCAATGTGATCTTGGTGGAGGAGAATGAGGAGATTACACAACTGGTCACTAAGGAGGAAGTTCATAGAGCTATTTTCTCTATGAAAGCTTACAAGTCCTTAGACCTTGATGGTTTCCCCCCAGCCTTCTTTTAGCACTTCTAGGAGATTATAAAAGTTGATCTGATTAGAGCTACGCGTGATCTCTTTCAGACTGGGAAGTTACTCAAGAGACTTAATAAAATATTCATAGTTCTAGTCCCAAAATTAAGGACCTGAGGGCTCTTTCTGATTTCAGACCTGTTATAAGATATTATCCAAGATAATGGTGAATTGCCTAAAGTCACTACTACATAAATTTATTGGGAAAAATAATAACAGGTTTGTCCTAGGACGTCATATACTTGATGTTGCTATAACTACTCATGAGGTGATTCACTCTATGGAGAAGAGTGGTAATCTAGGTAAGGCTTTAAAGTTAGATATCTCCAAAGTTTATGACAAGATTAATTGGACTTTCCTATATGAGGTCATTGTAAAAATTGGTTTTAGCTAGGGAACTATAAAATTGATTAAATCGATGGTTGAGACTGTAAATTACTCGATGCTAGTGAATGATTTTCCTTGGGGAAACTTTAGTGGGGAAAGAGGTCTTAGACAAGGGGGCCCTATTTTCCCTTATTTGTTCATCATGGTTGGAGAAGTGTTGGGAAGAGTGGTCTTGAGAAAGGTGGAAGGAGGGGAGATCAAAGGCATCAAACCTGCTACCTCACTTCCACTGGAGGTAATACAACAGTTCATGGATGATACTTTCCTAAGTGGAGACTCTTTAGTTGTGGAAGAAAAATCTTGGAAACATGTCTTGGAGATATATGTAGTTAATGCAGGACAAAAAAATAACTTGGATAAAAGTAAGGCTTTCTTCTTCAACACTTAGCTGGATATCTAGAGGAGGGTGATAAATATCCTAGGTTACAACACTACCTTCCTCCCTAATATGTACCTGAGGCTTCCTTTGAATTTTAAAGAGGTAATCAATCATTTTTGGCATACCATTCTAGAAAAGATGCAAAAGAAGTTGATTGGGTGGAAAGGTAAAACCTTGAGTAGTGCAGGTAAGCTTCAACTTTTGATTTCATCCCTTCAAGGGATCCCAATCTACTTTCTCTCCTTGTTCAAAATCACTCAAGTTATGATAGAGAACTTGGAAAAATTCAAAGAAACATCCTTTGGTCGGGGGGTGGGGGGAAGAGAAGAAAAAATTAAGTCTGGTGAGTTGAGATACTCTATGTAGACCAAAAAGTAGAGGAGGTTTCGGTATCAAAAACAATTTAGACTTGAATAATGCTCTTCTTACTAAGGTTGGTTGGAAACTAATGAAGGAGGAGGCCAACTAGTGTAAGATCTTAAAAGCTAAGTATCTTAGAAATTTGAATTTTATTCATTGTATTTGGAGAAATGACCTTCCTACGAGATCTAGAATTTGGGGTAACATTTTAAAGAACAAAAGCTTACTTAGGGAAGGAGTGAGGTGGCTAGTGGGAGATGATAATTAGATTAGTTTTTAGGAGGATACTTGGATTTTTGGGAAACCCTTGGTCCAAATGAAGTTGGGTAAGCTCAAGGACTACCTCCAGTTGTAGATAAGAAGTAAGGTGATGAATTTTTTTGGACCAAGAAGGAGGTGGAAAAGGATAAAATTGTAATAGGATCTCTTAGATCATGAAACTCTGGTGGAGGAATTGGAAGAGCTCCTTAAAGGTTACAGAATCTTGGGGATGACTCAAAATGACACCTTTATTTGGAAGGAGACCACCTCTGGGGAGTTTTCCATTGGTTCTACCTAAGATAATTTTTGAGAAAGATATGGAGCCTAAATGTTGGAGGAGAATCTGGTTTAGCTATCTAATCCTGAAGGTAAATATTTTTTGGTGGGTATCCATACATGGGAAAATCATTACCATTGACAACTTAAGGAAAAGGGGATTCTGATTACTTAATAGATGCTACCTTAATAAAAGTGAGGAAGAGAATATCCCCCATCTATTCTTAAATTGTAACTATGTTATTAATATATGTGGTAGGTTGTTACAAAAATTGGAAATGGTTTGGGTGTTCGATAAGGGGATAGACCAATTTTTTGAGAATTGACAATGCCTATTCCTCCACCCCCTCCTTATCCAAATGTGGAAGTGATCCCCCTCATGCCAGCTGGGGCATTTGGAAGGAGAGAAACAATAAAGCTTTCAAAAATAAAGAGAGGAGTGAGGAGATTTTTACAGATAGTATATTCAAGTTGATAGTGGAGAATATGAAGAATTGCAAGTGGAGGAAACTGATGGTTCCCCCTAATATGAATGAATAGAGAATTGCCAGGAACTAGAGCCTTGAAGAAGGATTCATGGAGGTTGACAATTCTAAGCAACTTGCTAGAAAAAGGACATGATGGAGACCCCCTAAGGAGAACTAGGTTAAACTTAATTTTGATGGTGCTACGAGAAAGGAGTGTGCTGTTGGAGGGAGTATGGTTAGAGTAGTGAGGGCATAATGCCTCTAGCCTATGCTAGTAATCTAGGGAAAGTCTTGAATAATGTTGTGGAAGCCATGGTACTCTTTTGGGGCTTGAAATCAATGTGGGATGGGAGAATGTGGAGATACAAGATCATTCAAAAATTATTATTGAAACTGTGCAAGGCATCATGAAAGAGGGATGGACAATCAAAAGGGTGATGCAAGATATAAGGTATTTATTACTCATCCTAAAAAGATTGGAGCTGAAGCATAATTTTTGGGAGGATAATAGGGTGGCAAACGAGATGGCAACATTAGGTCTAAGTGTGCATTGCCTATGTTGCTGGAGGGATTTTAGAGTGTTGCCAAATTTGGTAACACTGTTAGTGAATAAGGATATTATCCTATGATTAAGTATAGCTAGAGGGATTTTTCGTATCTTAGTGACAACTCGGTGATGAGTGGACTGATGGGGTTGGATCACTATTGATAGATGGAAAGGAATGATGAAATGGGTACTTACAATAATAAATTTGCATGGTTTGAAAGGGAAAGTATATTGAAGGACAATATTGGTGTATTTTTTATGATTTTCTTGTGCAAATCTTTGTACTTGGTGTTGAGGAAAAATTCAAATTTTAAAAGGTTTCATATTATTGGGAATGATGAAAAAGAATGGATTTGTGGTAATAACAATTGGTACATGATAACAAAGATAATATGTGACATAGGCATTCATGAGAGAAAAGGCCTTTATGAGTACCTAGTGCAACCCATTTTTTCGCATTAGTATTACTAGATTAATCTTTGCCTCTAGTTTAGAGTTTTGAAAGAAGAGAGAATTCTGGTGAAGGTTGTTGATATGGGGGGAGATCTTCTGCATATTAAGTCTATGATGATTGAGGAAAGTGCCCATAAACTCATTATAAATCAGGTACCTGTTTAAATAAAAAATAAAAAATACATATTAGTAAAATGAGCATAATTTTTATATTTCTATCAAAGTTTTGATTTTTTATAGGCACTAGAAAGGTGATTATGAGACCTAGAACATGGATAAGGTATTTTTATTATATTACAACAAAAAAAAACTATAATTATTTGAACTAATTCCCTAGAGAAATTGTAGAGTCTTAACAAGGTTAGAACTTTCTTATACACTAGACAAGGAAAAACTAGGAGGTCAAGAATGACCTCAACCTTGACCTAGGTTAGTGATGTAATGCCAAACTAGATGAATCCCCAATGTAGGCAATCCAATTCCCAACAAATAACCACACATCATAACCACAACACAAGATACAAGATCTGATACCAAACTTAATTCTTTATTCATAAAACAACTAATTACATGCAATGTGCTGAATTGTAAGGCCTTCTCAATTATAACCAAATACAAAACACGTAATAGTTATGCAAGATCCCTCAAGATCCAACCCAAACCCTAGCTATTCTAGATCTATAACACAACAACACTCTAGTAGAAACCTCCAATGAGATCTAAACTTGTGCTCACAAGCCATCAAATAATCTCCATGTTTCCCAAGCCACAAATACTAGCTCTTCTACACTTTTCTCCTTTTAGCTACTCCATGTTGAATTGAATTATGAATCAAGACTCTACAAGACCCTTGACTTAAACCCAACTAAGCCACAAGTTGGCCTAGCAAGTTACAAATTAAATAAACTCTTACATTAAATACCTATTTAAGCCACAAGTTGGCCTATAAAAAATATTAAATATAAGATGCTTTAATTAGCTTACAACACCCATTAAATACACCTAAGATAAAGATCCAATGCCCAAAGAAGTCCACACATCCCCAGGATCGATGCACATCATGATCACATGCATTAAATACACCAAGTTGGTCAATCCAATATGCAAAAACACCATTCAATGTGCCACATTGTTGAGTGTTAGCAAAAACAACATGCGTGACCAAGATCCCACAAGCATTGTCAAGTTTCTTCGGTGCCAAACAACTAACACATGTTGAGAAGTGTAGTGAGTTCTAAGGAACATAGTAAATGTCAAGCTCTTTTAAGGACCGAGTCCATTGGCCAGCACAATAACCAAGAACCTCCATAATAAGGATTGAGCAAAATCCCTTCTTTGATAGAGTAACATACATCAACTGAACATTAAGCTTCTACACCAAACCCATTTAGTCAAACCTCCAATAGAAAAATACCACAAAGATGGCTGAGCACCTCTAGTCTTACACCAAAATGCCAAAATCCTCAACAACCTCAGATGCCCCTACATTAGTTAGGGAGAACTTCAACCTTGACTTCAACCCAAAAAATGATGCCAAAACTTCCAGATCTACACTCTGAACTATTGAATATGCAACTAAACTATCATTGAAATTATAAGATCAAGGATGACTTCATAATGAAATACTAATTTAGAAAGTATTTCAAATCTGGTCCTCATAACTATGCTCAAAATTTGCACCCATACACAATAGAGAAAGAGAATTGGTTCGTGGGGAGGGGCTTGCCTTAGTCAAGCCCTAGTTGAGTAGTTAACCTTAATTAAAATAAATATTAATAATGGAATAGTAACATGTATAGAAATAGATGTAACAATGTAGAATATCATTGCAATATTGATGTAATAGTGTTTAATATGTAATCAAGTATGTTAATGCAATAGCCTTGACCCAACACAAAAACCAAAAGGGAAATTATGTAAGACAAAAACTTATGTATGTAAGTTCTTTCAATATGCATTAATGGTGAGTGTTTGTATGAAGGTAGATCTCCACATGGATGGCCAAAGTCTAAAATGAAGTTATACCTAGAAGAGAAAATGCATGATGAAGGATGATGATCTTGAACGCATAGATAGAGTAAGAGGGATGCCTTGCCTACTTGCTTTCTTGAGAGCTCCTTGAATTCACCTTGAGATCTTGAGCATGGATGGCTTGCGCATATAAAAAATAATTGTAGATTCACAAATGAAGAGAGAAGGTCTTCTTTTATATTAGTTTTAGAACAAAACTTGAGAAGGGGTGACTCAAGAAGTGGGAAAAAATAGTTTTTGACTTCAGGCTTAGAATTTCTTCATGAAAATCACTTCGGTAAGGGATGAGCTCATCCTTTACAACTTAGGTAAGGGACAACTCTGTCACTTATCCTAGGTACGAATGAGCGCATCCTTGACATAGAGATGAAAGAGATGAAAAGACCCATAAATGGGCTCTATATCTAATAAATATTTTAGGATCAAGGAAAATGATGACACCTATAGGAAAATAGTTAAAAATACATTTAAAACATGATTTGTGTGTTTGCGGTAATAAATGGGAATTAATTCATAGAAATTGTTGGCACCACAAAGTCTTGAGCAAGATTGGAAGAAGAAATTACATTAATTTAAGTTATTAAATACAAAATGATGTCCTAATGTACCAAATCATACTAAGGAGGGTTAAAATTTCTTACAAAGTGAGTGTACTTTTTTTGATATGGTACAAAGATATCTTAAAGTATGATTCTAATATCATATTACAATTTGAAATTTTCCTTGAACTCTCACAAACATTGAAAGAAGAAATTTATTAAAGGAGGAAAATAAAAGTACAAACTGGACATTAGAGAAATTATAAAATATTAAATATGAATCTAAGAGAACATAAAAAAATGGAAAAGAAAAGAAAGAAATAATTCACTAAAGAAAATTAAAATTAAAATCCACTTGTGCACTAGGAAAACTTATTTGAGTAAAAAGAACTGGGGAAACCACTAATAAACCAAGAGAAGTCATGGTACTTAGTTATATTGTGAAGATGTACAATAAAAAGTGACTAATCACCAATACTATAGAGCTACATGCAAAAATGTACAAATATCAATCTCTTTTAAGTATCAATAACCTATACCAACTTATGAAAAAAATATTCACAAGAAACAACAATGGAGAGAAAAACATTAGGATTTTAATATACAAACTTGAAAAAATAAACTGATAAAATGAGAAGCTAAACAAGAGTAAAAACCAAAAGGAACACATGATAAAATGTCCATTACTATAGAGATGAAAGGATCTAGGTGAAGTCACATCCCATACTAAGCATCAAGGCTTCAAAGATTCTCTTATGACCATGTTGAGATGACCAACTCTAGAAAGCCTATGAGCCCACATTGAACAAAACCTCTAATAATTCTAGTGTATAATAAATATTCATGTTTTAAAGATTCCTTTATGATTATGCCAAGACAAGAAACTCTAAAAATTTGATACAAGTAAAATTCACCATTTGAAATAAACATAAGTAGAAATCAAAACAAAAACCAAGCATCTAAATAGATTATAAAGCTTGAGAAAAGAAGCTAGGCAAAGAAAAATGGGTCCTCACTTTGCTGAAGAAAAACGACACAAGTGTATGTAAGGAACAATGCATAGTACAATTCATATGCAATTCAAAGCGAGGAAACAATTAAGGGTGGAAATGCATTGCTAACACTTTTCTTTAAAAGTCGTAGATTTGACCTATTGTTCTTAGTACAAATGCCTAGTGTACAAATGATATATTTTTGTGTGAAGATTGACATTTTATGTCTTGGTTGAGCCTAATGTCACACATCCCAAGGATATGTATTTGATTACCTCATCTACCTTTTCTCAAGTTTTAATCTTGTAGTAACCATTGGAAATTGGAATTGGTGAGTACCATAGATATTATTTTGTACTTCAAATTAAAAAAATAAATGTAATCACGAGTCCAACTTGACTTAATGTTTATTAGTTTTATATATTGAGATCAATAATTTTATTAGAGAATCAATAAATTGAAATCTAATTTGAAACCTGAATTTTTAAAATTGAAAATCCATGAAAAGTTCACAACGATAATTATTTAAATCAATCTTAATGATGCCAGATATCACTAGAAAAAATAAACATTAGTAAACATGAATAATCTAAATATGCAACATAGGTCCACTCTATAGCTCGTGTTGACTGAACATTTACTTATATATTTATGTGTGGTTTTGAGACACTGTACTTCTCGAGTTTTGCCAAGCTTATGCTTCCTTATTCAATAAGAAAACTTTATAAATAAGAACTTTATAAAGAGAGAAGGGGGCAAGAAATTAGAAGTTTAATAAAAACTTTATAGTGAGAGGAGGGAAGGAGCAAGAAATCAAAACTTTATAAAAGTTTCTGCAAACTAGTTAAAGCTCCTTCCATCATTACCGTTATAATAATATGAAACATATGCAACTGAACTGCATTGCTTATGAGGGAACATATCAGCCATTTAGGCCTACTTTTATCTCTTGACGTGATCAAAATTCTCTGAATGAATGTATTAGTTTCAACTTTAATCTAGATCACCCACTGTCAAATATCTTGTACAGTGGGCTCTAACAATTTAAAAAAATCGGTTCTTGAAAAGAAAAATGGCAGCCATATCCCAACAAAGTAAATATCGGTTTTCTAGTCATCTGATAATCAAACAACCTTAATGCCACCGTCAAGGTAAAAGTTTTGCCTGCCATAAAATGTCGAACGCTGAGGAGGAGGAGGTGTAATGGTCAGACATAGAAGAGCTTCTGTAGAGTTTGCATTCATCCTGGTTGAATTTGACAACAGATCTATACAGCTTATTTCTTTAGGACTTCCTGCCTGCAATGCATACCATCTCAGATAAAGTAGGAAGGATTCAAAGATGACATTTTTCAGGGAATTGCACAGAAAAATTACCTTTTGATTAGAATAAAAATGGCATATATCGAATACACTTGACCGGCGTTTCTTGGCGGTAACATGTTTTTGCCTGAGGAAGTACTTTTGTGCGTGGCTGGCAACCTGAGTGGGTGTTCTTGTCGTCACAGAATTCCTGGATATGCCTCTCCAATCCCGTTTTCCTAGCTTTTCAAGCCCTGTCAAAAACAATCTGTGTTCTTCCTCCGTCCATGGGATTCCTGCAAATCAACATAACTTTTTCATTAATGATATCAAATTTTCACACGGATGTTTTTCATTGCTAGAGTTTTTCAATCACAGTTCTAAACGATCCACATGTCTTTTCTTAATTAAAGCTATCAAATTTTCTTACAACCTTTCTTAGATTTGATTGTGACCACAATATATAATCTAGAAATGGGAACTAGCAGCAACTTCGAAGTCATTTATAGACATTTGGAATTACAAAATCTAATTCAGACATAACAGATTTTAACACAATTTAATTGTGCACAGTATTTTATATCAATGATTTAGATCATACACTTTTGGATTATGTTGTGTGCTTAAAATCTAACTGAGAAACAACTCTAGTTATCAACATAACTTATTTGTGTCTGAGAGTTTTAAAATAAAAGTCTCGAACAATAAGATCCAATTCAGAAACAACACCCCTCAATATGACTTTAAGATTTTGTATAAATATATCACAAAATCCAATTTAAAAATCAATACAATTTATTGTATGACAGTTTTTGACATTAACATTTGGGATCATAGAATCTATAATCTAAAACCTACTATCTAACCCAATTTTTCGGTTGGTACTGTATCTTGATTTCGTCAAGATCTTGGATCAAACTCAGAAACAAAAAAGTTTAAAACGATCAGGAAATATAAAGAGAGAGAACAAGCAAACCTCTCTTCCTTGGAAGATGCTTAGAGAGATTGTTGTCAAACCCATCGCTCGCATATTCATCAAACTGTTGATTTGGGAGAGCATTGTAACAGAGATTTCCTGTGCTAGCGGCTTTTCTGAGCATTACCCCAAACATTTTTACTTCTCCCTCAATGTTTTGATCTTTTTGGGTCATTTTGTTCCAATGTGATCTCCCATCACAGTATAGGGCATTTTGTGCAAATGGATCCATGGGTCTGTCAAATGTAAAAGAAGCGCCTTGATTCGTTTTGTTGGTATCAGAGAGGATGTCACATTGTTGGAATGTGAAAAGGGGAAGATGGGAGATGAATAAAATGGTTGGAATATGTTTGTGGGGATCAAGTAAAGTAAAAGAGTAAAAAAAAAAGAAGTGGAAGTGGTAGTATTATATGAGTTGTTCAGAGCATAGTCCAATCAAAGTGGTAGTGGTGGAGGTAAAACTGGGTTTTCCACCGTTTTGCTTTTGATTCCTGGAAAGCAGTGGAGGGAGGGGCCAAATGGTGGAGTTAATAGATCATCATACGACCAGCTTTAAGTCACTTATCGTTGACTCCTTTCTTTTGCTTTCACCATGTTGATTCCATCACATTTCTGTTCATTTCTCTCTCGTTCATTTTGGAGAACTGATTTGATTCTCTGCAAGGTCGGACGCAACATCTGTTCCCTGAACAAGATTCCTTTGCTTTTTCCAATGAAAGTTTATATGCCTTTTCCAAAGGCCGCTTTCAATAAATTGAAAACAACTTGCTCTCTTCAAAGACGTCTTTTGTTTGATGAGGGGGCAAAACAGGTACTCGTATTTTTGGAGTGAATGATTATTGGGGCATGAACATGATGGTATCGGGTGAGCATTTTGAAATGACATTCTTTGACCACTTTGTGTTTCACGATCTTTGCGTAAGGATTTTTGGATACCCAAACACCGAAATCTTACCATTAAGCTCTTCACTCACCTATAGAGGTATATCAATTTTTTACAAAATTACAGTTTAAGAGTTCTAAGTGCGTGAAGTTATGGGCTACTAGGTCTTTTCCCTTAAGGAGGTATACATAAGAAAATAGGTGTTGGAGGTAATGGGTGGGTATTAGAAGGGAATGACAAAAAACTGTTGGGAGTAATATTTTTATAAAAATAAGAAGACTATTTTGTATGCCATAGACACACATGTTATTGTTCAGGTGCACTAAGTGAAACCTTCTAGTATGGTTCCACCTGCTTCAATGTAATATGAGAGTTTTGCATTTTAGCAAATATTTGATTTCTACTGAACTCATTTTATTCAACTTCACTGCGAGAGCAAGGACCTATTGACATGATTAATTAATTCATTGACAAGGGTCAATACATTTGTCAAGTAAATGCTCATTTAATTAGGAGAGAAAATCTTGTTGTTGAGCATCATAATTTTGTCTCTCAAAACTTAATATAATAATTTTAAATCATTTTCAAATTTTGAGGTTCACAAGATCAAATATGATGCCACATCAACATTTTTTTATTTGATGTCCAACATGAGTTTATAATAGTTAGAGAAATGGTTGCACTACCTCATGTTTGCATGCAATTTCTTAAGTGGATTTTTTACTCAATTTTAAACAATTAGTGTGTTCCCATGAAAATTTTCAATTATTGTAAAATGATAAATTGGAATATATTCTCATCCTAGTCTAGAGTAGAAACTACTTAGGAATTGAAAAATAAGCTTTTTGGAAAAAGGGAAAGGCTAGAAATCAACTACTACTTATTGGAAAAATGTCATTTGCCACAACAAATTTAATAAAATTTTGATATTGAGAAAAAATATCAATGGATGTTAAAAGAAAAATTTATACTATTGAAATATGATAGCACATTACTAATAGTTGGAAGATAATAGGAAATTTGTGAAGTTGTTCTTAATAGTAAGCTCACCGAGAGTATGAGGAGGTTGTGATTAGATATTTCCAATGTATATATTGATGAAGATATTGAATGTTGATCTTTCTAACTTGATGCATATTCAAGGGATTTATATATGATGCAAGGGCTTGAACTCCAAGATCTCTACCCAATTAGATGGGATTATGTGCGCTTGGTCTATCAATGATAAGTCTAGTAAGTGTTTCTCTTTTTCCATTTTCCATTATTGCTCATTCCCCTCCCCTCTATGCTTTTCTTCCCTATTGTTTCTTTCTTTGTGTAGTGTTGTGGGAATGCTATGTTGTATTAGTACCATAGAGATTGAGTGAAAAAATGGAAGAGAGATGCTTTTCTTGTCGATCCTAAACTAGACCAAAAGAAGTGAAAGGCCGAAACCCAAGATAGACAACTTTTTTTTTATGGAGGCTCATGTTGGCTCCAAAACGATAATTCCAACCAATAATAGGTTTTTTATTAGTAAAAATGGACAAGGGAAAGGGAAAATAAATGGAATATGATGAGACATACATTCTTCTTTCTCAATTAATACACTTTGCATTAAGACTAAGTAGTAAATGACTATGACTATCTCTATCAAAATAGGGAGAATGGAATTTGTTGCCATCTTATTTTTTTGTGGTTGACCTTATGAAAGTTCCATTGCAATTTTTTAGATCAATGTGTATTTAATGTTTGGACTAGAAAAAAATGGATGTTTGTCTCTGTTTTTGTAAAATGATTAAATAGTGTTTTTTTCCCTCCTTTAATGACCGTCATGATCATAACAAATAACAAGGTTATGAATAGAAATTTTTTGTCTATTAGTAATTATACTTTTAAAATCATTAATCGACCCAACCACATGCAATGAATAATTTCTCTCTCTCTCTCTCCCCCCTTAGGTTGTTGACGATGAAAAATATACAATATTTCTTTAAGTATCATCTCATAATTATTAGCTCATTTTGGATATGTCATTAGAAATAAAGGTACAATAACCACCTTTCTATGGAGACTAAAGTTTTAATTTCTCTAATGTCTAATATAGAATTACCAAATGTTGAAAGTATCAATTTAGAAGATGAAATTCATAATTTCTACATTGATTATCTTAGAGGAATAAATGCTTATTTCTTGTGTTAGAGGGAGGGTCATGTCAGGAGGAATAGAGGAAGTTCACTATGGATAGAAATGTGCACAATAATTCTAACATTAAGCCCATTGAACACCATAGTGATTTGGATAGTGATGATGAATACAATAATGTATATGTGATATCCATGAAGTGGTGTCCCTAAAAATTGATGGTAGAATGACAAGAGAAGAGGCTACTAATTGTAGTAAGCCTATAGATTTTGATATGATCTTGAATACCTCTCTAGAAGAACTACTTGAGGTTTTTATTAACCCCATGCATGATAATTCAATACTTTGTGATGGTAACCCTCCTAACAATAATTACAATCTCCCTTTTGTACCATCAACTGGAAAGAGGGTGAGGCCATCATAGACAAAGGAACCATGAATTTACAATAGATTGTTAGTGGGAAAATCAGAGTTAAATGTAAGATCTTTAGTATGGTTGGGGGTGATTCCTCAGAGATAGCTCATGATACATCATTAGAGGATTCAAAAAATGTGGTAGAGAAGATATGAATCCTAAAATTTATCACATCCCAAATGTGACTTCTTGAGTGAAGACTTTGGTTCTAGATTTTCAAAGTGGTAACACCTCTAGTGTGTTGGACATGACCTTGGGGATGAAAAGTATCATTGATATATTCAAAAGGATCCCCTTTAATCTTCTTGTAGACACTCTACTGGAGAGGTGTCTATACCTATGTTGAAATAATTCACTAGTGAGTATCGTATGAATGGAATAGGTTAAACATTGGCCCACCTCCATGCCCAAGATGTTCTTGGTACTAGCTTTTGAGTTCTTGAATCGAGAGGAGGGCATTGGGAGAAGGGAAGGAAAAGGTGATTTTTAAAAGATTGACTCGCTTAATAAAAATGACAAGGTTAATGTTGTCTCCACCTTAATTGGAAGGGTGCATACAATGGCCTCTTCTCATAATTACCTTAACCTTGAATGCTTCACTATCTCTAATAATAATGTTGTTCATGCCTTGATAAGTATACCATCAAATTTGAGGTTACTAATCCATATTAAAAATATGGAGATCTCCCTACAAATAAAGTGGATTAGGTAATCTATCTTGGGAAGGAATAGTGGAAAAATCCATGGAGAGTGAAAGAAAAAAGAACAATCAAATTTATATGGATCCAAACTCTAAAAGATAACAATTTAACAAAAAGCTTCCCAAGACTATTATAAATCCAATCCTACAAAACATGATAATTATAATTCAAAGTATATGATGTTTAAAATCATGTCTTGGAATGTGATCGATCTAGAGACTTCTAATAGAAAATGTGTGCTTGGGAAGCTTTTCAACTTGTAGAATAATAATTTTGTTCTTCTACAAGAAATAAAAGCTACATGAATTAAATTTTAAATTTATCTTAGATTGATTTGGAAGGATGTAGTTTATATCCCCATAGCCATAAAATAAAATATGGGGGGGTGGGAATCACTCTCATAATTGATAAGTAGGCACAATCAATCACTAATATTGGTGCCTCCCCTTGCAATGGATTGTGTCCAAGCACCAAGGGCTATAAAGTTTTAGGGTCATAACACCATGCACTATATTTTGTAGTTATCCTCAAGTGTAGATGTAGGAATTAAACTTCTAAAAACTTCAAACAACTTAATAGAAATCATAAATCCACATGGCCAATATAAAAATTCATCAGTAATCCAATTCATTCATCTCATCACTTAGTTCTCTATTTAGTATTTTCCAAATAATAGAAACATATAAGAATAAATAGCATAAAATATGAAAAAAAATTCACTAATGTATGCCACCAATATTTAACGTGGAAACCCAATTTTGGAAAAACCACTATGTAACATACTACCACTTTTCACACTTTTGCAATGAGCTCGGTTCAAATCCAACCCTTTGAAAGGTTACAAAACAACTATTAGGT
The DNA here is from genome assembly GCA_028749045.1 of Cupressus sempervirens. NCBI lineage: Eukaryota > Viridiplantae > Streptophyta > Pinopsida > Cupressales > Cupressaceae > Cupressus > Cupressus sempervirens. The sequence goes on along the minus strand of CM053787.1, from coordinate 238,512,543 downwards.
GTGATCTTGATAAAGAATTTAATCACCTTGTTGAGAGTGGCCTTGTTAGAGGTATCTAGAATATTCCATCATAATGTCACTTTGATTAAAGGATTTATAATATGATTATTAGGTTAATATTAATTAAAGTATTTTCCTCCCACACTAGTTATAAGTAACAACTAGGCTGAGTTGATAAAATAAAACTCACTTTGCAAGTTCAAATCTTCATTCAGATCATTCCTAGTTCATTGTCTAGATTTTGTCACATTCTCCATCCTTGATCTATGATGATCTTCTTGACAACTCTTCAAGAAATCACACTAACCAATGTCTCACTTTTCTAAAATGGAGCTCTCTTCTTCATGTGTTCTCCACAAATCTTCTAGTCCAACAACCACTAAATTATCCCTTGTGCCTCCTTAAAAACGTGGTTTTAATATTTTGCTACTTAAAGATAACTATAGGTCTTCATCTTTAATCAAATTCATTGACTGTGTCCATCATTTTGTCCTTCTTCTCTTTAAACTTTTGGAAATTTCTAATTGAGTCCTCATCTTAGATTGCTTTAAAAACTCAATTCATGTATTAAATACTACAACTCATTAATCCTTATCTTATATGCATTTTTACCAATCTATAAATTTAACTATGTTAGCCTCAAATCTTGATTCTTTGACAGACTACTAATTTTTAGACATTCAATCATCACTATGATCTTCATCTCGGTCATCACTATGTAGCTCGGTCTCTACTGATCTATCTCGCTTGGATTACACTTTGTCACTTAACTATCTTTGTGCTCAATATCTACTACATTTTTTTCTTTATTTTTCTTGGCCATTACCAACACTCAACACATATCTCCATAATGGTAACTTAGCACATATCTCCCTCACACATCTTCAGATATTGGATGGTAAATGGCATTCATATTCTCCCTCTTAATTTGTAACTTATATCGAAGGGTAACTTAGCTCATATTATCTCCCTCTTTGAAAACAATGCCAAAGACATCATCCAACATACACATCATGTACACATTTCCTTCTTTATCTTCTTCATTGACAGATCTTTGAAACATCTCTCCCTCTTTCATGTTTTTTCTTTGAATATATCACCATGTGTTTGCTTAGAAATTCATCAACCCATACCTCTGTCCTTTTTTTATAGCTTTAGGAAGCTCTTAGAGCGTGACCTTTTGCATCAATCTATAAGTTATTCTAATTATAACAATTGACATAATGTTGCACCACTACTTCATTTAATTCAAATAGGGGAATGTCCCCCAACTTACCTCTTATATACACAAATGAATCCTTAGCTAGTGCCTTAGTGAATATATAAACTATTTGTTCCTTTGTGTTCACATAATCTAGTGTTACTTCTTTGTCTTGCACTAATTCCCTCAAGTAATGATACTTACTTGAAATATGTTTAGTCTTTGTGTGGTGTTGGAAATTTGATTGAAAAGAATACTATCAAAGAGGGAGATTGTTAAGAGGAAGGAAGATTGTTAATAAAGAATGTTTTCAATCATTGTTTTGTCATTGATGTCAAACCTACTATTTGTTAGAATGACAATTGCTTCTAAGATCCAAGTAGTATCACTTAGTTGATTGATGAAGAGGATTTAATCAACAAGATGTAACAAGAGAACCTAAGGGAAAGGTTGAGTTATGGATTTGTAATGAAGTGCAACGATGAGCTAAGAAAATGGTTAAAATAATGTATTAACAATATACTTGAAGATACAAAGGTTGGCTACACTTAGAAACTTTAGAAGTATAAGTTGTAACAAGGTTGTCTGCAAAGCTTAACTAAGTTCATTAGTGAGTGCTAAGAAAATTCTCAGTTGGAGATGAGAAAATGCAAAATCTAGTGTTTTCCAAGTGAAGTTCAAGTGCCAAGTGATATAGAAGGAGCCAAGAAAATAGACCTTATTGGATGCTAAGTGAATCCATAGTAGGTGCTGAGCATCAGTAAACCATAGTTGATGTCGATTAACACAGTATGTATCGAGCACCACAATTCAATAGTGCCAAGCTACTACATTATTGGAAAGTCAAAGATTCACCAGATCTAAACTGACAAAGTTGTTAGCTTGAATTTTGTGAACAAGATGGAGGATAAGGATGATGAGCTAGACGCACAAAATTTTATACAAACTATTTTTAGGCAAATTTAGAAGGATTCTTCAAGATGTTTCTAGAAGGAACAAGATATGGGTTAGATTCAAAGAATCCTACCTAATCCATTCAAACTAAAATTAAAAGGATGGAAGAATCAAGTGGGAAAGAGGATTCTAGACTTCTATTTAAGGAGTCATAGGCCAAGAAGCAAGAGCTGCTGGGATGCCAAATTTCAAAGTGATTGAAAGATGTCAAGGAGAAGGCATCAAGGAGGAAGAAAGAAAAAAGCACATAGACTTTGCTTCTATAAGTGATCAGAAAGAAGGACACACTAATATATTGAGTATGGAGACTTAAGGAGACAAAGCTTGAGAGGAGGACAAGCTGTTAGAACTACAAAGATTGAAAGCCAGGCAAAGTGTTATGAGTTGAAGAGTGATATGAAATCTGCAAGATAAGTTGTGAATTTTAATTAGGTCAAAACCTCTTATTGTTACTCTCTAGTAATTGTATCAATTAGGGTAAAATCCTATGGACTTAGGTAGGTTTAATAGCTATTTGTAAATCCTTTAATAGGGCGACATTTCAATTGAATGTTCTAAATTCCTCTAACCAAACCCACTTCTAATAGAGTGGATAAATCCTTTAACTAGATCACATTTAGTAGTGTGTTGTAACCTTTAATAGGGCATCACTTTAGAAGAGTGAGAATTGAGTAGCATGTTACTAGTGGTTTTTCCCAAATTGGGTTTACACGTAAATCACTATGTTATATGTTGATTCTTCATGTGTTATGCTTGCATGTTGATTTACAATAACTTGCTAAGTAGGAAAGTTTAAGCTTGGATGAATGAATGGTTGAATGGGCTCACTACACTTAGTAAAAAGTTTTAATTGTATATTTGGAGCTTGAATAACTGATTCACCCCCCATCTTAGTTATTCTAAAGAATTTCTAACAATTGGTATTAGAGCCATTTTCTGATTCAGTTTAAAGGTACTAGATGTATGAAGATCAAGATGTCCAAAAGAGAAGTTCCCAAGCTTAACACAGACAAATTTACTACATGGAAAAGTCTAATGAAGCTACACCTTGGATCAATAGGTGACTATGAAAAAACCTCAATTGGAGTGGAACATATAGACCTAGCTAAACCCCTTACTGTAGATGATTTGAACAAAAGGAAGGAGCACAATCAGGCAATGCTAGAGATTGCCTCTACACTCAACTATGCTGAATTTGATGACATCAAGGGATGTGATTCTGCATTCAAGATGTGGAAGGCCCTGTCAAATATCTATGGAGAAGATCAAAATGTTCAAAGAGAAAAAAGAGAAAGCCTTAGAAGAAAGTTTGATGACATGAAAATGGAGGAAGGTGAAAATGCTTCTAGAATGAAAGAAGTGGTAAGTGTAATAAGAAGTCTAGGTGGTCAATTGGAAGATGATGCTATCAATACAAAATACTTAAGAACCCTGCTCCCTATCTATGTTATTCAAGTTTCAGCCATCCAACATTTAAGATGTGTACCAAGAAATGCACTAACCTTTGAAGGTATAGTGGGAAGATGCACTACATTTGAATTGTCCAACTTTGATAACTACAAACTTGAGAACATTGAATCACCTTTTAAGGCCAAGTTGACATTGAAAGACATCGAGGAGGTGAAATCAAAGAAGAATAGTAGAAGAGGAAAATATGCATCCAGTGACATCAACATAGATGAGGAAGATGTGGAACAATTGGAAGCATTATTGGCTAGAAGATTTCATAGAGACAAAGGTAAATTCAAAGGTAAGTTTCCTATCATTTGTTTTAATTGCAATGAAGTAGGTCATATTGCTGCAAGGTGTACACATAAGAAGAACTACAAAGAAGGAAACAAGTACACAAACACAAGAGAAGATAATGGCAAAGATTATAAGGACAAAGGAAAAATGTGTTACATTGTTGAAGAAGATTCTCATGAAAATGATGATGAAGTAGTCTATGTGGCCATGAATGATGAATCAGATGAAGAAGAAGCAAAAACACTGGCAACTTGTGTGAACGAGAATGACAAGTGGATCATAGACATTGGATGCTCACATTACATGATAGGAGACAAAAGTAAGTTTATTACCTTTACTTAGTATGATGAAAATAGTGTTAGATTTGGTAATGATGCTCCATGTCAAATCAAAGGAAAAGGTTCCATTAAACTTACTAAGAAAATCTCATGTGATAATGCATACTATGTTGAAGGATTGAACTATAATCTGTTGAGCATATCATAATTAGGCAATTTAGGTTTCAAAGTAGAATTTGGAAACAAAACTGCCAAAATATATGACACTAATGGAAATTTGATAGGAAAAGGTGACCAAACTAGGGGGTAAGTGCACCAAGTTGTGGTGCCGAAAAGGTGACACACTTTTTTTTTGTCTAACTTTCAGTAATGCATACACACTTTATAAAAACCTAATTTTCAATAAATGGGCTACATACCCACAAACCATTCATTTTATCTCTAATTTCCTACTTCCCCTCCTCACAATGCATACATGGACTGAAGAAATTGAAGGTTTTCATCACCCACATTGCCAATATGCCTCCTCACCATTGAAGCTCAAGATCACGAGCATGCCATATGTTGTCTAACCTTCTTCTTGCATTATTTTATATGTTTTTTGTATTATTTTGTAGGTTTTTTTAAAGTTTTTCTTTAAATTTGTTTATTTATTTATATTTCAATTGATTTCTTATTAGGAAATTTGAATAATGAACTGGAAAATCCCCAAGAAGATCAAAACCAAAAACCCTCAACAAGACCCAAACAAAAATCTTCCACAACAAGAACAATGAATTCTGCAACCTGCACCAATTGGAAGACCTCCTCCTGGCACACAAGAAAATATAGTAAATGAAATAGAAAGAGGCAAAAATAAATTAGAAGCACTTATTGGTAGGTTGAAAGCTTCTAGACAAACCAATCCAATGAGAGTTCAATTGGCATCCTCCCTCGAGTCCATTAAGACCCACATAGGTTCTGTTAGTGGTCAGTTGGAAATTTGGCGGGTTAAGAGGGATAAACAAAAAAGATATTATGAAAATAAATTATTATATCTTGAGATTTCAAAAAAGAAGATATACCAAAAGGGAGGATTTTTGCATTATTTAAAAAGCTTGGTGAACAAGATAATGTTAGAGAGACAACTAAACGGTTCCCCATCCATTGGTGCATACACGATGGTATTAGGAATAATTTTTGGGATAGATGGTGGATGGTTTCTGATGCCCCTCCTTGCAATAATCATGAGGTCCCAATGTATTTCTTAAGGAAATTGTATTGTGAGTTTGTCCTTGGAGAGATCCTTAATTATTTTGATATATTAGACTCTCAGGGTAGAGATAGGGGGTCATCATTTGAGAGGCCAGGGGCAAGTCATGACCCTAATGTAGTTAGGGCACCTATGGTCAAGCCACAGAATGAACATGTGACTATTCCTTTAGTTGTGAAGGAACATGTCGAGGTTAGCACTCTAGGGACTATTAGTTCTTTGACACAGACCCTCATTCATTGCATGAGTCCATTAGTTGAGGAGGAGCCTTCTGCATGTCACAGTCACATGTGCACATCATGCGGATCCTTATGCACATTTGGCAGTCATGCTAGAGATGGTGTGGATGATGGGCTAATGATTGATAAATTCCTAAATGAGACATTTGGCATTGACACATAGGTAAATTACAATTATAATAAACTAATTTGATCACATTTCATATGTATAGTGAATGACAAATTAATTAGCATGTATTGACATTGTTCAAAATTTAGGGTCAGAGTGTTGGTGGCCCTAGTAGTGATCCCCTGGCCCCATTTTTTGTCCCATCAATGAGTCTAGAGGTATGTATCTATTTAATCATTTAAATTAATACATATATTTATTAAGTAATCATATGAAGGATTGACAAAAAAAATTATGCATGTGCATCAGTTCTCTACAGGACCATCAACATTCACTATGGACTCTGAGCCTAGATGTGATATGAGCTTTGTAGAGGTACATTTGTTTCATGTTAATTTAATTCATTTGATTATATTTTTTTCATGTTTCATGTTGCATGTAACGTGTATTTATGACATGTAGCTCTTGACATCTGAGACTCTTCGTCATCTTTAGTAGTCCGTCAATCATGGAGTGGTTGTAGCTATAGCTAATTCACAACCATTGAATAAGGTATTAAAGAGTTTTCTTGGTTTTAATTGTTGTTTATAATAGTTAGTATCAAAATTCCTAATGTTATTTATAAGTGATTATATTGATTGAATTTTTGTAGGGTCTTGTCACATCCGATCATCCATGAGCCTTCGAGGTCGACTTGCAGAGCGACTATATGATGGCAGTACAAAAATAATTAATTTTGTGTGTACATATATTTGACTTCAATGTATAATAATTATTGATTCATATCTACTTTGTTTTTATCGGCTCAAGTTAGAGAAGAGCCTCAACAAGAGGATGACTGAGCATGTGAGGAAGACCCCATCATCATCACCATCTCCCTTTACACAAGGATTGAAGACCTCTAGAGATTTGTTTCCTTCCTCTCATGGGAAGGAGAATATATAGTTGATAGACATGTACATGTATAGGCATCAATGGACATATATGTTGGATTTTATGTCAGTGGACATATTTGATATACATTTGATGTATATATGACATTTTATATTCGATGTATGACATTATTGGTTATCGTAGTATATTATATGTTCGTTCATGTATGACATTATTGGTTATCATAATATATTATGAAGTTGCATGGGTACTTATACCCACACCCCTGGTACTCATACCCACGTACCCAAGTAGTGGGTACTTGGTGGAGAGAATCATAGCTAAGGACCTTGATTGAGATTTTGGATTATTTTTTTAAAAAAATTTCTTTGTGTATCAGCTCGTTGCTTATCAAGCTTAATTCAATACCTAATCAGTTCAAAAAATTTGATAGAATGTTGATTAACAATAAACTTTATCATTGTTTAAGCATAATTTTATCATTTCCAATATGTCATCATCATATGATTTATGATCTTGTTCATGTTTAAAGTTTTCCTTCTCTTTTATTTGTTTATTAAACTTAATTTAATACCTAATGAGTTTGAATTTTTGATACAATATTGATGAGCAATAAACTTTATCAATGTTAAAGCCAAAAATTTATCATTTGCAATATGTCATTGTCATATGATTTATGATCTTCTTGTTCATGTTTAAAGCCTGCCTTCTATGTTATGAATCTAAAAATTTATCATAAATTATTATTACAAACATATAACAAATCTAGAATTGAAAACAATACATTACATTTGTAAACTTTATCACTATTCTTGATTTGAAAAATCATTGTCATGACTCATAAATTCAGGTTTTCTATAAATATATAAGTATAATTTAAAAATAATGTTTGACATACCCAAGTACCCCCATCCCCTATTATAAAAAATAGTTGTACCCGTACCCGTACCCATACCTATACCCTAAGTACCCCAAGTACTCCTGTCCTAATGCAACCTTGAATATTATATGTGGATCTTGGTGTTTTATATACACCTATGTGGTCTAAAGGACCTCTTTCTACTTAGAACATCTGCTGACCTTGCCCAACCTCCTCACCAAGTTAACTGATCCAAACTTGTAGCATCACTCCCTTACTTTTCTAGGAACAGTATCCCTCCGAAGGTTTTATAGGTCTACTAGGGTACCATAGCACTCCCTAGTCCAACCAAAAATTCTATTATTTCCTAAGGTGTTATTGGAACACTTTTACTATGCTTGAATGAATAACAACAATGGGTTTGTGCTTGATTTCAAGATTTCTTCACAAAAGGTCTATAAAGAAAGCCCCTAATTAGGCCTCCATCCATATTTCTAGGGCCAATAAATCCTTTGTGCTGCAGGAGGACCCACTTTACCTTCAAAAAGCACCATAAATATTTCAAACTAAAGTCCTTGTGGCCTTTAGTCATGCTTAGGAATAATAGATTTAACATTGGATCTCATTGTAAGGCCATAGTTACAAGATTGGCATTTCATAAGCCCTTGTCTAACTATTGGTCATTAGTGATATGAAGCATAGGTACTTACATGGTTTTTATTTTTTTCATGTTAAAATTCTTTAAGGATAATAAAAATGAGGTTAGGACCAATTTTTATCACTAGATATGCAAAATTGCAAAATATGTAAAAATTGCTCTAAAAGTTGTCAAAGCAACTTTGAGCAACTTCTTTAAAAGTTGCTAAAACTTGTAAGATCCTCTCCCAAATGTCTAGTTGGTTCAAAAAAATCATATAACCATTGGGAGAATCCTATATAAGCCCTTATAGGTGGGTGATAGGATAGATATGTAATTTTGGCATTGAAAGCAATAGAGTCAACATTTTTCCTTGCATAAACACATGTTGCAGACCTTGGTAAAAACATATAAAAATAATTGGAGATGTCTTAGTGGATTTAAAAGTTTGGGAATTTTATCTATTTCATTTTTCAATAAGTCTCATGTTCTTACTCTTCATAGTTTGAAAATTATTCAATTTTTATTGTCAGCTGCCCAATAAATCAGCCTACAAATTAGCAACTTGCTAGGGCTAGGTTATTTTGGCATATTCCACCATGGGAAATTTATTCCCTATGATGGAATGCAAGGTGCAATTATTTACTTCCATATTATGCAATTTTTTTTCCAGACGATGCAAGGAGGTGAGTTTTCTACCATACCCTATGTGTGCTTCATGAAGAGTACACCAAATCAACATTTACAATAGTCCTTCTAGATTGAGTTATTGGGTTCAATAGAGGCTAAGATCTTGAAAATTTGTCTCATTTATATTCCCCCACATTTCCTAGTTTTTTAATTGTATTTTATCTTTATAGAAAGTGTACTTGCAGTGCAAACAGAGCCCTAATTAAGCCTTCAAATTCGGTCTAATGTTGCAACAACAACAACCTCCATTCTTCTCCATGCTTTGGAACTTTGGCATGTTTCATAAGACCAAAAAGGGTATAAAAATAACTAGTCAAGTCACCATGTCCTTTGGAAGAATCAAAATTTGCACCTCTTCCTCATTCTAGGAGGGCTACAAGCCAATTTAGTGGTTTTTCAAAACAATTTCATACTATAAGTTGTCTTTGATGAAATGAATCCTAGATTCATGTTTTTTAGGAACTAAATAGGCCATATTAGTGATTTTAGGCCACCCCTAGTCTCTATATTCAGTTTTTGGGGTTTGATCCCTCTTTTGGCTAAGGGAATCCAGTAGTGCATATTGAGTTTTTTGTGCTTGGTACTTGGGTAGACCTAATGATTAGGTTACCTTGTCTTGTGAGGTTGTGATAACCTTCCATTAAGCCCATATACATACCTATGATATGTATTTGGCACTAGGATCCTTCACGTTAGGTGTTGAGGGAATTTGAGCATTTCCACCATTCCTTGTTGTTTGAAAGACTTCTACTGCATATTTCTGCATCACTTTGTCTTAGAGTTTCAACACCTTTGGCATTAAGAAAAATTGATACATAGGATCCATGCTCAAGGATTTTTAGGGTCTCAGGGTGCGTATAGGCCATACAAAAAAAATAGCAAAATTGAGGATTTAGTAGGACTTTCTTGGCTGCCTGTTGTCCCCACTTTTAAGACACCTTCCACACTTCATCAGGACTCCTCCCCAACAATTTGGAACCTCCTCATACCCCTCTTCAATCCCTCATAAGGGAAAGTCTTCATTCTTCAATCTTTTCTCTCGAGAGCTCTTTCTTTGCTGCCAGTGCCTAGCCGGGTGTTGCCTAGCTTGCTTAGGGCTTGGTCAAAGAATTCTTTGCACTCATTTTTAGGGCCTTTTCTTGCATAATATAATACATCTTTTGGAATCCCTTTCATCATTTAGGCCATGAATTTTGGAGTGCCTATTTTCATCTTCTTTAACACTACTATTTCCATAATGCTATAACTGTCACATTCTCCAAAGGGAAAACCTCACTATTTCAATGTATTATCCTTAATGCTATGACAATTGAACATCTTTGGACCTCTAGATTTTTTTAGGTTCTTAATCAATAGATCACCATTCATCATAACAATATAATAATATATTGATATAGTGTAGCCTCAAAATCACCATATATCACTAGTGGACTGACATATATGCAAAAATATTTGAAAGCCTTTGTTGAATTCTCAGTTCATGCTAGGTGAAACTTGTAAATTTATTCTAATAGATTTCAACATTGAAAAAATAGGAGTAGATAATAAATTTCCTTAAATTACCAACCTACCACCACCTAAATGGCATTTGGAGATCCTCTTCATAGCTTTAGAACTATGATTGTTCCTTTGTGGTTATCCCTTTATGAACTAACTCACAACTTTACAACTCAGTAGTATTTGATTGTGATTCATTCCCTATCATATTCAAAAAATGTTCTCTACTTTGATATTTATTTACCATTATCTACTCTTTATTTTCATATATCGTACGATTTTCATGGCTCTTTCTTTGGAAAACTATCCTAAATGCATTATGTAGAGTATATTGACTTATTTTCATTCTAAAATATACCTTTTGATGGGGAAAGTTTAGGGTAGACTATCCAGCCTATACCACTGATCCACACTATGATCTTGGAGTTCTCCAAACACCTAACTTGGTCTATAGGATTTTTTGCAACTTAGAACATTTCCTGACCTTCCTTAACGTTCTCACTAGGTGAAATGATCAAAACTTGCTCCATGACTCACTTATCCTCCTACGAGTGCAATTCTTCCAAAATACATATGTAGGTCTACTAGGGTTCCATAATAATCCCTAGTCCAACCAAGGTTTTGATGAGTTTTATGGTGATATTGGAACACTTTTAGTATTCTTGAATGGATGGTAACAATGGGTTCAAAATCAATTTCTTGGTTTCTTCACAAAAAGGCTACTCGAAGAGCCCCTAATTAGGCCTCCACCTGGATTTATAAGGCTAATAAATTATTACCCTTAGGGATTCATCAGACCTAGCCTTAAGAACATTTGTTTCACATAGTCCATACTCAAATATTTTTGAGCTTTTAGGCCACCAAAAAGTCATACAACAACAATGCAAAAACATGAGGGTTTTGGGGATTTTGAGAGCTGCCTATTGTCCTCAACTTTCGAACACCTTATTCAACTCATAGAAACTTCTCCTCTTCAAGAAATAACCTTCTTATATCCCTCTCTAATCTCTCAAAAGGGCGAGTCTTGAATCTTTATACTTTGTTCTTGTTGGTAAACAGATTTGTCACAGTAGAGTACGCCCAACGAAGTGTGTGGCAAACCGTTCACAATAGTTGGATAGGCCTTTGGTATCTGGCCTTCCTCTACATTTAGAGGGGCAGATCCCTTGTAAGATAAAATATGTGATTTTTCAATAAAGATGAAGAACTTAGAGAAAAGGAAGGAAAACCATTGATAGCGAATGCACCACATGCCTTCAACATTTTCATAAAAATGATGTAACTATTAATGAGAGAAATCAAGGACTACACTTGAGAACTATCATTGACACAATGCTAATTCAACCATTCATGAATACTCACACCATACCATGAAAATACTCATAAATGAATCAACACTCCAACCATTCAGATTCGTCAGAAAGAGAATGCCAAATGTACTTCCTTTATTTTCGTGCACCAAGAAAGTAAGAAATAACTAATTACAAAAACAACAATTGTACACACTTTCCAAAAATTGCTTTGTTATCAGAGCATAAGTGTTCCATGTATCCAAGTCCAAAAATTACCTTATTACATTGACTTTTAGGAATTTATAGCCAATCTAGATTAACCAACTTTTCGGGTTCATAACTACCCAAAAAATTAGAGTTTGGACTACTTGAAGATGGTTCATAACCAACTCTAACCCTTAAAGATTAACTACAGCTAGAAAAACCCAAACTAGAGTTAATTCTAAAGTTGATCTTTTTACAAAATACATCAATAAAATTTAAGACAACTTTAGACAAAAATACTTCTAACTTTTAACGATGCCCACTGATATTCCCTGAACTCATCATTTGATCTGTAGGTGCTGTCAACAACTAAGTTAATTTTGCCTTGTACGCTCTGAATGATTTGATGAATTGAGCCAAATTTTTGTTCTTAATGATGATTAAACTCTGCATCTTTAGCTTACATAGCTCATGTCTCTTTCTAATTTCATCCAATTCTATGACACAACCTGGTAAGTTTTGAGTATAGGAGTTCAATGCTAGTGAGAGACTACTCAATCTCATCATAACACTAGCATTTGAACTTTGTTTACTACCAAGTTTGGTGCTGATTTTTGTCTCTATGCATTCCAAAATGGAAGATATGTCTGTATTTTGAGTGTGTTCACTAATAGGAATACCTTCTATGACCATCGATATATCCCCCAAGGGCTTCTTTTTTAGTAACTTGCATGAGTTTAAGAATTGTTCTCCTTCACTCAATTGTTCATTCATACTATCATTCTTCCATCAGATGTTTTCCAGCCATATATCAATTTTCTCTTCTTCTCCACTATTGATTAACTTTAGTGACTTAACTATATTGCTTTCCATGCCTTTAATCTCTACTAAATTGGCATCAATTTCTCTCCAGAATGTTTGTTGTTCCTTGAGAGTTGTCAGTTCTTTTTGAATGCTTTGTTGTTATGATCCGCTTTGGTAAATGTACCTTTAATATCTTGAAATAAGCTTGATGCCTATTCTTTCATGCTTTTTACCCACACTTTCACCATCTTACCATAAGTTTGGCATTGTGCTATGTTTTGAATGGTTTCTTCATCAAACATCTTCTTCAAATCTTCTGTATTTTTTGTGGATGAACTAGGATCTAGAAAGGAGTCACCAACCATCAATCTGATGCATGAAGAAAGAGCTCAAACTTGACACTTGAGTTGATTCTTAACTTTCTTATCTCTCCTTGATTGTTCTATTAGGACAACAACTGACACTTGAAAATTGTGTTCTTTCCCTTCATGGGGAGTTTGGCCTAGATCTACTTTAGTGATGCTAAAATTAGATTCATTTGCCTCATTTATGTTCTTCTCTACAACTGGTTGTGCAATTTCAACAGATAAATTACCTGAAGTAGGGTTTACTGCTAGTATGGAATCGATTTTAGTCTTCTTTATCTTTGCACTTCTGTGCATTAAGTCAGCTACAACATCTAGATTGGGTGCTTCCAATTGAATCATCCTTTTCTTCTTTCTCTCTAAACTTTTCTTTAACCAAGATATTGAAATACTAGTAAATGGGCTGATTACTGAAGGAACCTATAAGACTGTAGATGATAAGTTCAAGTTATGCACATTTTCTACAACTGACTCCTCTTAGATTGCTTCTGTGCTTTCAGGAGACAATGAGCATGCAGGAGATGCTATAGATTGAATCATCTCATCTACAAATGATGGTAAAGTATTCATCTTAGGATCTTCATCAATCATTTGTTGAATTGGCTTTAACATATTCTCCTTAGGTTTTTATCTGTTCTTCTTGGTGACCACGTTGAGTTCACATGCTAAAAATAGATCAACTCATTTATCTGGATCTTCACCATCATCTCCCCCTTGTGTGCTATGTAAAGAGCCTGAGGATGTAGGAATAGAAGATGAAATGGCTGAAATTGATATTCCTTCTTGAGAAATATTATTATTATTTATACTACTTCTTCTTGTTGACTTAGTAGTAGTGTCTTCTTTGACTTTATTCTTTAACCAAGTCTCAGTTCGTTGAATCACAAAGAAAGTCCTTTCCTTGAGGTCTTTCAGTTCTGGTAGTAAACAATTAATATATGGCAATTCTAGTAATTGTATTCGCTCAAAGAATTAAGGATCAATCAAGTCTGACTTGTCCTCTATTATGCCTATCACATCCCATCCCATTTTGTAATCAATAATTTTTTGTACTATAAATCTCATCTAGCCCCTTTTTCTAACTTTGAAATCGTTCTCACAATTCGCCCAATAATCTTCCATTGTAGGGAAATGAAGATAGCCAAGTCCAAGTGCCAAGTTATTTTTAACATACCCACTGCCATCAAATTCAAAGCGATTGTAGAGAGAGTGTAGAGTTATGTTCACCATGGATCTTTCAATATTTTGAGCATTTGAAGAAGATGAAAAACTGTAATGTCTAATGCCAATTGGGAAAGGGATTGATCTTTTGTTCCTACACTTTTTGTTTACTTGACCAATTTGCCTAAAAACTTCTGGAAGTACCAACCTGTCATCTACGAAGCGAGGTAATATGAGAGGGAAATCTTGAAAACCTTCGATACAGATGTAAGTGAATCAAGGGTATTGTATGAAGAAGCTACCATAAATACTAATCAGACTGGTTGCTTCAGGAGAAATTTGAAGTCCTATATCTCCTTGTAGCTCCCTAGTAGTGAGCATAGAAACAACATCATTCACCCTGCGGAAGTGTACATTGCTCTATTTTAATTGCAACTAGGGGTAATAGTTATAAATTTGAGTGGTTAAGCTATACTCCCCATAAGGATTTAGATTGGGCCATGACTTCATACTTGCAATTGCGTACATTAGATATGAGGACATGTAAAATCCTTGATTTGCATTGAATCCTATCAACTAGTTATGAAGGGCATCGCTAGTCATTTCTCCCCAATCTATAATGTTTTTTCCAATGGTGATGGTATTAATATACAAAAACATCCAATCCTCAAAATCTTCAGCCGTCTAATTTCCCACCACTCTATTGAGAAGAACTATAATATTAGAAATGTCTTCATTAAAGATATTCCTACATAACATTCTTGGCAACTGTGACTGTCCTCATCTGGGTTGATCAAGGAAACTTCTAGTAATGACATTGAGACATGTTTTCTTATTCTGATGGAAATAACCTTGGGCACCTTCTTTAGAAATTTCTATGAATTCCTCTCTTACTGGAAATCTGAATGTAATGTATATAGATACTAGGTCCAACCTTGCCATGACATTATCTCTTGCAGTCTTGATGTCTCTGGAATTCTGATCATATGCCTTGATACATTCTAAAACAAATTCCACACATTGAACTATGAGCAGATGTCCTCCTGCATGGGCTAGGCCACTTTCTAGTATTCGATGTGCTAGGGGTGATTTATCTTCTTTGCTCACCAATTTCTAGAAGTTCCCACCTTCTAAATGCCCCATCTTTATGTCAGATATTTTAGGAAGCGTGTTTTTTAGTATAATAGGGGGCTCTTTACCTTGAAATTTATACCTCATATTATCACCTGTCAAGGGTTGTCCTGGCGATAATGTGGAGTCAATAATCACTTGGTTTTGTATCAAAATTGGTGTGGTATTTTCTTCAAGCCATCATAAAATTTCATCAAAATCTTTACTTCACTTTGAGAATCCAACTTTAGATGCAACAAAGGCATTTCATCGAACAATGTGAGCACACTTTTGACTTGGCATTTTGTAAAATAGGTGGCAAGCTTTTCCAATATATATTTTTATCCAATAAGACTTAGATGACTCCCTTTGGTATTTTCTTTACTTTGACTTCGGTGAGATTCATGGAGAACTTCAGAAGAAGGAAGGTAAGATCTTAGATAATTTTGGATTTCTCACAACCCATTTTATAGCTCAAAGATCTCAAAAATCTTTAAAGTGACCAATGCTCCCATGGTAATTCAATTCAAAGTGTTTAAATGATAGAAAATTAGTAGCTCATTAAACATATGGCACTATACACCAATTTCACTATTTTTGATTTTGTATTTCAAATGTGCTTTCACGTGGATGTTGAGCCTGATGAGAAGTCATTCAATATGCCCAGTCATTGCAGAGATATAACATTGGTAGAATATAGTGATATCTTCCACTGACCCACACTTTCTTTAATGACAGCTCAAATGAAACGGTTCATATACTTTTAACCAATTTTGTTGAATTGTATCATGAAAGTATCAATGTTTTACAGGCTATGTCTGCTTATAACAACTATGCCAAATGTTCATGTGCCTTGTTTTTTGGGCATATTACTTCCTTGTTGAACACCACGGGTTATATGAAGATAGGCTAAAACACTTCATTTGACAGTGCTAATCACTTTACTATTATGACACTTTGCTAAGGTCTCTTGCATATTTTCAAATGCATTCTTCAATGTGTGATAGTTTAGAAGTGTTTTTGTTCACATTGGAGCTGCTCATTTTGTCAAACAAATAGTAGGCACCTTTTAAAATATACATTCCTTCCCTGTTGGTGAAGTTGCCTATTTTGTTTGATTTTCAAATTGTCCTCAAATGTCCTACTCATGTATGGGTCCATGGCTTATACTAATGGCTCAACCAAACAAATCACGTGCCTTGTTAAATGTTTAGCCAAATGATTTTTGCCTTCTATATGCCCATAGCTGTCGACAAGGGTGTGAAGCTTGACTATCAAACCGTAGGTCATGACTGAGGGTATAAGTCAAATTTAAAATATCTACAAGCTACATCTCTGAAAACACAACTCTTGATCAATTGCTTTGCAAATGCCTTGCAATAAGAACCATCTGAGATGATGTGGACTATATGAGCCATGATTAGATGGTATTCAAATAGTTTGCATGCTTTGACAATATGTATTAAACAAAGATTTCTGAAAATAAGGTTGGACACCACCTTTGACTATGCCGTGGGTTCTGGAAAATCCTACCTGGGGTCTTGTCATTCTTTTCAAGAAAATAATGTGCCTTGGTTCCTGTCCAACCGTGGTCTGGACTTTGAATGCGTGGCCAAGGGTATAAATTGGATTAAATTCTCTCCAAAATTCTCTGGAAATTCTTTGCTCTTGAAGTCATTTTCCAACAACAATATTTGTAAGTTGGGCATCCTTTTGTGCCATGGATAATCACCGCAATTCACCAAGGAAAGGAGTGTCAATTTTTTTTTAAAAATTCGCAAATCGAACTTACACAGAAATGCTCAAGAAAAATTTCTTAAGATCTCTCATAACATTCATTCTCTTTTAGAATACTGGAAGACTGGATCCTTCTCTATGAGGAATGGCATTCTGTAGTACCAAAATTCTCATTCTAACTAGATGGTCAACTACACCACCTTCTAAGCTTGTCAATGCCTGTGCATTTTTATTTTTAATGTGAAGCTTGTTTCATGAAGATTTGTCAAATTTCCAACATCTCTAAGATTCATGAATCCATTTTCTTCAATAGAGAGAGGAAAACAATCTGACTTTAGCATCCTCAGTTTTGAGAGCTGCAACATTCGCTTGGGCATACCACTTCTGGTAAGCTCTCGTGAACACCACTTTATTTCTAGCCAATAGTTTCCTTCAAGTTGAAGTTTGGGTTGGGAGGTTTAGGTTAGAATTAGGTTAAAAAGTTGGAGTACGGGGAGAGAGAGTATGGCTAGTATGTGGAGAGAGAAAGGTTGGAAGAGAGAGAGAGAGTGAAAACCCAAATCCAAAACCAAAACCCATACTTCTCTCTAAAGGTTGAAGTACATGGAGAGAGAAAAGTACATGGAGAGAGAGGATTGTGAAAAGGGGAGTGAAACTCTAACTCAAACCCCATACGTCTCTCTAAAAGTTTTAGTACGTGGACAGAGAAAAGTATAGGGAGAGAGAAAATTTAATTTTTCTTTATGACTAATCTCTCTCTCTCTCTCTAATTAATTAATTTAATTAAAACTCTCTATAAAATGTCTAGGTAATATCTCTTGAGAACTACTTCTTTGCTAATTGCTCCTAGCTAGGCATTGCCTTGGTTGCCTAGGGCTTTGTCAAACAAATGTTTGCACACATTTTCTGGGCCCTTGCTCTTGCACCATATACTTTCGTACTTTATCTATCTATTTACTTTGACTTCTTTTTTCATTGCCTCTCATAAAAATATCATACATTGGTGAGGGTCACATGTACCCACAACTATCACAAGCACACTTATTTAAAGGATCCAAACCATTATTCAATATAAGACAATGAACTAAAAAACATCACAGCTTACAAATCTATTGTTTAGGAGCATATTAATTTGATTGGTATTTTTGAATGATAATGTTAGAGATAATGAATGTATTCTTTTCTATTTACAAATATGACATTACATAAGATAAGATCCTTGAGAAACCCTCATAATGATGCAAAATAGTGATCTCTATCATTCCTTTTATAGTTTTGACACAATCTTAAAAATGTATGGCACATTAGAATATGTGCCATATTAAGCCTGCCTCTAATAAACCCTTAAGATCATTAGTTATGAGGGGTATAAATATAAACTCTTGTAAGCCCCTTATTATGTCATTATCTTTCTTAGGGATGTTTTGGTTTAGCATTCCCAAGAACATTTGAGTGCTCAACGGGATGGGATGAGGTTGGGGCTAGTGTTTATCTAGTCACCTAGAGCTAACAAAATAGATAGTTCGATCACAAGATGAAAGGTGAGAGAGATTTGGCACTTGGAAACTTTGTAGTAGCCAACACTACAAGTTTCAGCATCACCTGAGATGGTGTCACAAAATCAAAATGGAGTAAGATCTCCAAAAAGTGAGAATTTGTTGTAGCTCTCCACAACATGGTCCTATAGGAACTTGAATCACATCGATATCTTGCACAAGCTCTGAGATATGCCCCATCAAAGATTTCTACCCTATGGCATTTAGTGACCCTTAGGGACGTTTTGATTTGGCATGCCTGAGTATGTTCAAGCACTCAACAAAATGGGACAAGGTTGGTGATAGGGTTTACCCAGCCACCTGGAGCTAACAAAATAGATAGTTCAATCCCAGGACGAAAGGTGAGAGAGATTTGGCAGTTGGCAACTTTGTACTGACCAACACTATAAGTTTCAGCATTACCCGAGATGGCATCACAAAATCAAAATGGAGTATGATCTCTGAATAGTGACAAAGGTTATTTTAGGTCTCCACAACATGGTCTTATAGAAACTAGAATCACATCCATACCTCGCACAAGCTCTAAGATATGCCCTGTCAAAGATCATTGCCCTATGGCATTTAGTGACCCTTAGGGACATTTTAGTTCAGCATGCCTGAGAACATTCAAGTGCTCAACGAGATGGGACAAGGTTGGGAATAGGGTTTACTTGGCCACCCAGAGCTAATGGAATAGATAGTTCGATCCTAGGATGAAAGGTGAGACAAATTTGGTAGTTGGCAACTTTGTACTGGCCAACACTACAAGTTTCAACATCACCTGAGATGGTGTCACAAAATCAAAATGGAGTAAGATCTCCAAAAAGTGGCAGAGGTTATTGTAGGTCTCTACAACATGGTCCTATAGGAACTAGAATTTCATGCATACCTCACATGAGCTCTGAGATATGCCCTGTCAAAGATTACTGCCCTATGGCATTTAGTGACCCTTAGAGACATTTCGGTTCGACATGACTGAGAATTTTTGAGAACTCAATGAGATGGGAAAAGGTTGGAGATAGGATTTAACTGACCACCTAGAGCTAATAGAATAGATAGTTTGATCCTAGGATACAAGGTGAGAGAGATTTGGCAATTGGCAACTTTGTACTAGCCAACACTACAAGTTTCAACATCACCCAAGTTGGCATCACAAAATCAAAATGGAGTAAGCTCTCCAAAAAGTGAGAGAGGTTATTTTAGGTATCCACAACATGGTCCTATAGGAACATTAATCTCATCCATACCTCACATGAGCTCTGAGATATGCCCGATCAAAGATCGCTGCCCCATGGCATTTAGTGACCCTTAGGGACATTTCGATTTGGCATGCTCGAGAATGTTCAAGCACTCAACAAGATAGGATGAGCTTGGGGATAAGATTTAATCAGATACCTAGAGCTAATAGAATAGATAGTTTGATCTCACAACCCTTTTTCCACTAAGTTGCAAATTTGAGCAACTTTTACAACTTTAAATAATGCAACTTTGCACAAAAAGTGCAATTTTTACATTTTTCACTTTATTCCACTTCTAAAACTTGGAAAAGGTTCAGAAACAATAAAATAACTTATTTCCAAATTCTCAGCCCTTCACCAATTCCAAAACTCCTATAAAGTTGTCAACATTTTTGCAATTTTGCTTTGACAACTTTTGTAA
This sequence comes from Cupressus sempervirens, assembly GCA_028749045.1. Taxonomy (NCBI): domain Eukaryota; kingdom Viridiplantae; phylum Streptophyta; class Pinopsida; order Cupressales; family Cupressaceae; genus Cupressus; species Cupressus sempervirens. The sequence continues at coordinate 238,492,320 of CM053787.1, read as the reverse complement.
TTTTTTGCAATTTTTGACATCTTAACTCCTAGATGCCTAAAACTTAACTAATGACCCCAAGAACCTTTATAACCTTCTAAGGAACATAAAAATCCTTTTTGACTTCAAAAATCACCTATATTGCTCATTTTTATGCATAAAAAGTAATCAAAATTATAAGCTTGCTAGTTTGAGAAATCCTCAATTTCAGGGTTTTGGCATTCAAATGGCCCGAACTTGCTAATTCACTGGTGGAATTTCTTCTCCACTTGTATGAGGCAATTTAGGGATGTGTACTATAAGAGTTTTGCAGTTTTGGAATAGGAATTGAAGGCATTAAATTTTGGGAGGAAGCCTTATGTCAAATATCACCATGTATTTGACCAGTTTTAAGGAGATCAAATTAGATAAAGAGATGGAGAGACTTTAAGGACTTGGTGATGAAATAAATTATCCTTTTTTGAGTTATTAGAGCACCCATTCCTAACCTCTTGCTTTGAAACCCAAGCTTAGCTTAGCTAATTAGGCCTGTGGACTTAGTTGGGGTTATGATATGCTAGAGTGGAGTCAATCTCTACAAATTTGAGGTTTGAGAGAACTTGAAAAAGGGTATCTAAAAGTGTGATTTTTTCCTTAATATTTTTGGGAAGTTTTGAAGTTAGTGGCAAAAATCAGGGATTGGAGACCTAATAGGATTCTAGGTCCTTCCTTGTAATTTGTGTTGTGGGTTGTTGGAAGTGTAGCCAATGGCGGATTTTTCTTTGTTAGGTTGTGACTAAGTAGTTTCTAGCCTTTGTTGGAAGTTGTGAGGCCTAGAACCATAAAATTCCTATTTTACCCAAATTAAGGGAACTTGTCCTTAAAGGCTTGATTTGGGTCAAAGTTCTTTGTGTCACACTTGTGTATGGTGAGTCTTAAAACCCTTATAGTAGCTCCTTGTAAATGTATACACTTTTTTAAGTGAAACAAACCAATTGTTCAATCCTTTAAACATCTTGAGTGTTGGTTTTGGAGTTGGGTCTTAAGGTTGTGCTTCCATTGTTGCACTCTACATCAAATTATATGAAACTTAAATACCTCATTCAAGATCTCATTTATTATAAGAAAGTTGGGGTGGATGGACTTATGACTAATATTGATCATAAGGTTTTCAATAAACCCAGGTACCCAAGCATTAACAAGAAGAAAGTTCTAGGAAGAAAAATAGGATGCAAAGATCAACTACATATGATTGCACGAACTTGTGAGAAGATAAACATGATTATGTCTAAAGGGAAAAAGGAAGGCTACAAATCAAACATTGATGAACCACCTATGATTATCCTTAAGGGTGTGGATTCTTCCACACAATCACAACCTTGTAATCTTTAGACTAAGAGTGAACAAACATAACAACCTATGGTCATCCTTAAAGGATTTGACCCTCAAACCTATACAACAAAAGTAAAATATAAAAGCATGTTAGTCATAATATCATTATTGGTAACAATTTTCTGAATAAAAAGAAGTTTTTGTTTTAGCTTCTAGCAATGATCAAGCAACTTATTGAATAACTTGATGTGTCTTGGAAACTTCTCCCATTGTATCCTTTCTTTCACTAGTTTGAAGTTTCTAGTTTCATGCACACAATCATGACTTTACATCACAAAGCATTCACATTCTAACAATTTTTCATGTTCTTTCATTATATTTTGATCTAAACAACAAATTTGAAACTTTCACTTATTCAAATGACTAATGTAAAAATGGGTTCTATTAAAGAATCTAATATAAATTTAGATAATGTATCTAGATTCTAAATAAATCAAAACATAAAATCTATGATTTAAACTTATCTCATCACATACACATAATAATAATACCCACCTTGTCATGTGGACAGTCTTGGGGGAGAGGTTGCAACATTATATTTGGATCCAATTGATCACTCACTCTCTCTCTCTCTCTCTCTCTCTCTCTCTCTCTCTCTCTCTCTCTCTCTCTCTATTCAATCTAATGAACCAACTGGATCTACTCTACATTTTAATGTCTCAAGTATTGCCTCATGGTCTAACTCATGAACTTTCCAAATAATCTTATTATGTGGTTTTCTAGCATATTTTATCATGTTGACTTTTGATGTGACAATAAGGTTTGAATAATGAAGAATCTTTCTCTCTATTTAACAATCCTCAAATAATCACAAGTTAGGCTTCTTCATAGAAAATTGTCTAAGACATGTGCTGGTTACAACCATTGCACCGATATGGTACTCTAAACCTTCACCATCAATAATCAAGTAATCTAGTTTTTGTTTGGCTAATAATTTTCCCTTCTTCATTATTTTTAGGTGTAATAACAACAAAAACATGGCCTACAGTCATAAATGTACAAAATGTGGTCATTAATTCAGAAAATACTTAGGTAAAAGTTATAAAATTACATATTGAAATTACAAAGATATATATATTACCAAGTTGTACTAGATCAAACAAGTAGTCAAAGTCAATAGATGAATCCATCTCTACCATTTCCAATGCTTGTGAGGGATGATAGGTGTCAGTAGGGGCCAAAACCTGTATATCCCATCTATCCACCCATTCAGTTGACTCACACTCATCCAAATTTTCCTCTACACATGATAGAAAATAGCATGCCATTTTTTGTGTGTGGATACTCCATGAACCTGCATCAGAGCTTCTAAAAGAGTGCAACTCACTTGATCCTGTTAGTGTGCAGCAATCCTCATATGGTGCAATGTCAGTATTATCTATCAACCAAAACAATCTATGAATCGTAGACTCACCTTCCTTACCTAGACCCATTGTAACGTTACACCATTGGACAATGGATTTTGCATCTATCAATATTGCTTTATCTTTGTACTCTAGTTCTTCATGAGCTAAGGCTCTTTTGATGCATGCGCTTGCACCATCGTGCTCTCCCTCTCCAAGAGTAGCCTTTATGAAATTCCACATATATTTAATTCTACACAACCTATGCATCCTGCTCAACCAAGAGAACATTCACGCATTCTTGAATTGAGATATATAATTGCTTGACCAAATAAGGTGCTGACGATATGTTATGCCCCTATTACCCAAATCTACATAAAATAGTTGAAAATAACCATGTACAAACTCCATAGAATGTGATTGATCATTACTGATGTAAAAATGGTACTCCCTCAAAATCTTTCTGTCATCCTCTGTACTTGCAGGTGAATGCATGAATGTTATGTGAACAAATATGGAAACCTATTGAGAAGTATAATACTCTACTTGCACCTCATTTTGTGATTGTAGTGTGTAGTTCTTTACGAAGTCTACAACTAAAACAATGGTATCTAGTGGAAATGTATCCTTGCACAACTTGAATTGCAAATCCAGCCATCGAGCTTTATGTGTATACCTTGCATACTCGTAAATAATCTTTTCATGAAAAATCTTCATGAACTCATACACTAGAATCTTTTCAATGACTAAATCACATCTTTTACCCTATTTTCCATCTTTTAGAGCATATGTCACTATCTTAATTTTTTTGTAATCTACTATTTCATTTCCAATTGCATGTGTACTATCCATATGTTCACAAGTTGATAAAAGTTGCAAAGAACCACAAAATAAGCATGAACCATCCAAGCATGATGTCTTGTAAAATTGTTGCTTATAGCCTATTTTATATAAAATGTTGGATATAAATTCCCTTGAAGATCTTCGTGGCTCATTCATGTCACAATCTTGTAAAACAAACTTAGAATGCAAAAACACACATATATGCCTAAAAACATCAAAATGGTTATAAAATTCAATATGTATCTTACAACAACTTGTGTGTGTGTGTGATTTATCTTTACATAAAAAGGTGTACCCATCTCAAAAAATCTTTGACTTATTCCAATTTGAGGATACATACCAATAAATTTTGCAAAAAATTGTGTTTGGATTGAGTCCAAGAAATGTTTTGCATGTGGGTTGCAATTTTGGCTACCAATCCTCCTTGTTACAACATCTCTTTGATTAGGGGAAACACGTGTATTATTTTTTCAAACATCTTCCATCAATTATTTCAAAGCTTCACTAATTTCTTTATCCTTTCGCAGTAGTTTACCGTTAAATGTCCATAACTCATTTTTTGTTAGATCTTCCAATCTCTCACGCCTTAGAATGGCTCTCTTTAGAGTACCTCTACCAATTTTTAATATTTTTCTTGTCTTTCTCATGAGTCAAGCTTTCTTCATTTGGGTAGTTACTATTGCCAATGTAAGTACTTGTCTTGTGATATTACTATCTTTGGTGCATGATTTAGAATCCACTTTGTCATAAGCACTCATTAGATTCTTTATAATGCTTTTTTTCATTTGAATCGTCCATCGTTCTTAGCCCAAAAATCTTTATGATAGGCCTAAATTTCAAATTCCTCATCATTTCAAAAAATAATTGGCATTGACCTTTAATATTTAATTCTTCAAAGAATAATTTCCACATACGATTAACTTTTCTTTGACAAGTAAGCTTGCTAATGTTGTGAGGCATTGTTTTCAAAATGTTAGTATCTATATCAATCAAATATTTTGGTCTTCTAAAATGAATTTTAGAAGGTGTTATAATCTCTTCCATTCCTTCAACATTTTGAACATCAACATAATGTTGAGTGTTTTGTGTACCTTGAACCGAAGATGATGTGCCTTGGCAATAAGATGCAAAAGATGGAATATCACCTACTTGATATGTTGATGATGTCCCTTCAATATGACATGATGGAGTGTGTACATTGCCAAATCTAAAAATTAATGTCTCTTCAACATGAGAGGATGATATGAATCCAACATTGTAAGATGGTGTAGCTTCAAAATTCAATTGTCTTCTTGAGCATAACAATCTCATTCATTCTTGTTTTTTTTCCAATTCATCCTCTTTGTTTCTTTGTATCAGTGGTTCTTGATCCTCTTCAAAAGTGAATTCTTCATTATTGCTTTCTAATTTTCTTTGTTCACATAGTAGTTTCATTTTATCTCTTTTAATTTCCAAACCTCTCTCCCTATCTTCATTTTTTGAGCTTTTGGTTTCTTCCTTGGCATGATGATGATTTCTACATGTCAAATTATTCAAACATTTGAACTACTTATAATTTGTAAATTACAAATTATTCAAATACATATAAAAATTACAATTATTTCAATGAATACACAATATATATCAAACAATTTTCCAAATTTCTAACCATTTCCAAATAAAAATTGATTCAAACATACAAATTTCAATGAACTCACTATATATTAAACAACATGTCAAATTATGATCAAATTTGTCTCTATATATCAACAAACAATATTTAAAAAGGATTGCACTAACCTTTTCTATAGAAGGTGTTGGTGTAAATAAGTATTTACTATTTACACTTACTTAAGTTTACTTAGGTTAACGCATTATTTTATTATTTATTTAGGTGAGACACTTAGGAGTTTGTGTACTCTCATGAGTTGTCATGTTGACAACACAGAAGTATGCAACTCTATTTCAGCACATGGTGTCTACAACACTGGAGTTTGCATCATTCACTGAGTTGCAATATTGACAACACAGTTATTGGCACTCCTAATTTAGCACATGTTTTCTACACCATTTATTTGTGTGTTATACCATTGTAGGCTTATCCTCACATCATCGCATACTTCTATGCTTAATGGATGATAACCCATATCTGGTGGACATGTGCCTGATTGTATGACTTATCATGTTGCTGACTTCTATGCATTCTAGAAGCTCTCCAAAAGCCTTTATATATAGGCACTCCTAGTGTAATTGGATATGGCATATTGAATGAATATATCGTCATTTTGATCATACTCTCTCTCTTGGTCAATTGTTGTTCTTATGTTTGAGCTCCTTTGTCTTGGGTGAATTCTAGCCTAAGCCAAATTTTTAAATGGTATTAGAGCTTAGCGAGATTCTCTACACATAGCCATTCGAGACCGTTCATGCTTTAGCACCTCAACCTAAATCTGGAGTATCTAGAAAATTCAGAGCATCTAAAGCCAGATTTGACTTTACCATTGTGTCTGGAATGTTGATTCAGTGAAGATCAACTATAAATTTGCCTATGCTGGGTAAAAGTTGATCATGAGGCAATTTTTTTTGCAAATCAAAACCCAGAGACCACCAGTGAGCATCTTAGCTTCCACAATCATGGCCCTTTTAGTTTACATCCCTGTTGCATTCCATTTAAACTGCTTGGTCTATGGAGTTCCACAAATGTGGAACTAAAACACATAAGTTTGGTGACTACAGTTAGGATATTTTGGGGGTGCTCAAGAGAATCTTGGACTCTGTGAAGTACTAAATTCAACCCTCCAACAATAGACTTTGGTGATCATGAAAATAGTCAAATCTAATGATGTAATTCATAACATCGGCCTACGAAAATAGTCTAGTCACCTCCAAGTACCTTGCACAGGCTCCACTCGGTGCAATGTAATACACCTATAGCGACCCACACGACCATTGCTTATTCACACACAATGATAGCGAGGACACGCAGTAGTCCTACATGGCCCCATGACCTTGCCACATGGCACAATTTATTATGCATATGTGGACTGCAGATCCCAGTTAGCCAATGCCTATGTCAGCATCCATGCAAGAAATTCTGAGTCAGCCCTGCCCAATCAGCATGACACGTGACATCTAGTTAGTAGACATAATCAGACACATCATTTTTTTGGTTGCCCTATCTATAAAGTATAGTCTTATGGATTTGTACATGCTGACATCATGTTGACATCATCACAAGCCTGGAGTACGTTGATGTCATCTTTTTATTGGCCTAAATTTGATGGCTATCAAACCGTCATTCTTGGCCAAATTAGAACTGCTTTGGCAACCATATGATCGTCAAATTTATCCCCAGCTTTTGCTGATGCAACCCCTCTCTAGATTGATTTTTTATTTTGTAGTCTAAATTTGGGAGGCCATATCTTAGTCATCTAGACTCCAAATTAGGTACAATTTTTTTTGAAATTGGGTAGATTTTTGTAAACTTTTTAGTGTGTAGCTTTTTTCTAGTTTTGGTGCATGGATTCATTAGAATTTGTGTTTTTTGGTCACTATACCTACATAATCTTGCATTTTGAAACTTCAAAGGCTCCGTATGGGCACATTTGGAGTTGAAAATAGGTTCTATTTTTTTTGAAAGTGCATTATTTCTCATCTACTTTCTAGTTCTATAGTTAGATTGTAGGGTTGTGTGGACAAAAGTGTCTCTTTCAGGAATAGGGCCTTTCTTTGCTTTGTATTGCTTCAGAATTGTAGCATATTGTAAAGTTCAAAATTTTTATTTCATTAAGAGGTTGTAACAAGCAAAATCAGAAGTCCATGAAGGCCAAAATTGGCAAGTGGCCATTATAATCCCACTACTAATAAAGTGCCTAAAGCATCTATTTTGAGGAGGGGGGGGGGGGGGTGGGGGGGGTTTGATTTAGTAAAAAGGGGACGTGTTCTTGGTGTTGTGCTCTCTCCTTTCGCCACTTTTCTTTCATTTTCTGCATTATGAGAAATTTTAAGTTTCCAAAATTAGCTCCACATAACTCTTCTACATGGTCCATCAAAATGTTGTATCATTTAATGCAAAATAGAGTTTCATAATATGTAGATGGTACTTTTCCTAAACTAGCAGGTGATAAAGTCTCAGCAAGTGATATTTCAGCTTAGGTAGCAATGGGTAGGAAAGCTCTAGGTGATATATGTTTGGGGGTTGATAATAAGATCATCTATGAAATTAAGAAGTGTTCTACATCCAAGGAAGCTTGGGATACCCTTGAAAACCTCTATGGTAAAGTGTTTGAAGAGGATGTTTTCAAAATTGAAGATGAGCTTGTCTCCTTAGATCCTAAGTCATTTGATTCAATATAGGATTTCATCATCAAGATGAATGAACTAAGGACAAAGCTTATTGATTGTGGGAGTTCTATCAAAGATGATAGACTGATCTATCTCATACATAACAAGTTGTCATCAGAATATTCCACATTTGTATCTTCTTTTAACACCTTGAAGACTACCTTAGGGTCTACCTATAAGAAAGTCACTTTCAATGAATATTCTAATTTGTTGGATATTGAAGAAAAGAAGCTAAGATCAATGGGGATTCTCAAATCACCTAAGTCTAAAGCATTGGTGACCAACAATGAGGGTTCTCAAAATTTAGTTTTACAATCTTCAAATAAAGGAAAGGGTAAGAAGAAATGGAAGAACAAATTAGAGGATGTAGAAAAGAAAACACCACAATCCAATCAACAAGACAAGTCTTCCTCAAATTTCAACAAGAAGGGGGACAACAATAAGGAGAAGAAAAAATGCGCTTATTGCAAGAAATTGGGTCATGAAGAACAACAATGTTATCTTAAAAAGATTGATGAGTTGACTAACATCATGAAGAAACATAATGTTCCACTGCCTAATGCTTATAAGGATAAAGGGTCCTCTTTAGATTCTAAGGTCAAAGAGAAAGCACTCATGGCTAATTCACATTCTTCAAAGGAATAGATATTTGATTCAGGTACCTCTTATCATATGGGTTCTTCAAAGGAGGATTTTTCTTCATTGAGGCAATCAATGGTACTGCACATCTTCATGGGAGATGATAGAAAAATGGAAGTTGAAGGGAAAGGAATCATGGAAATGGAAAATGGAGAGTTTCAAAATGTTCTCTATGTTCCAAACCTAAGTTCTAATCTCTTGTCAATCTACCAAATCACTCACCTCAAAGATGGACATAAAGTTGAGTTCCTTCTAGACTTAGTAAAAATGCACAGTCTTAAATATGACTCATTGGTTGTAGTGGGGAAAGTGAATCATAACAAAATGTTGTACTCTTTCTCTCATTTTGTGCCCAAGTCTCCTTCAAAGGCCTTATTATCACAATCCAATTCAACAATGCAATTATGGCATCAGTGGTATGGTCATCTTGACTTCCGCTACCTTCAACAACTTTGCACATACAAAATGGTCAAAGGTCTACCTGAAATTAGATTTTCCCATGATGAATGTTTAATAGATTCAGTGGATATGCATCTAGAGGGGAAGTTATAGAAAGGGAACTCTTCAAGAGCACCAGGTGTTCTATAGGTGGTTCACATGGTATTAGTAGGTCCTTTTGCATTCAGCCAAGGTCACTATATACCAACCTTTTTTGATGACTTTTCAAGGTACACTTGGGTCTACTTTCTTCATAGTAAGAATGAAGTTTTGGACAAGTTTCTAGCCTTCAAGACTCATGTAGCTAGAACAAAAATCTAGGAAAGCCATCAAAGTTCTTTGAATGGACAATGGAAGCATGTATGTGAACAAAAGACTAAAATACTTTTGCAAGATTTGAGGGTATTGATCTTCAGAATCCACCAACATTCAGTCCATAGAAGATAGATGTTGTAGCTTTAAAGATCCACACCATGAAGTCTATGGCAAGTTGCATGATACAAGCCAAGTCTTTGGATCCATCACTTGAAGTCGAAGAAATCAGTATTGCCACTCACATTCTTAATAGGTCTCCTTATCCAACCTTAGATGTCAAGACTCCTTTTGAGGAATGGTGTAGCAAAAACCCTATTATGACACACTTTAGAGTCATTGGTTGTCCTGCATGGGAAAATAGATCTTCCAGGGGATGCAAGGTACAGCCACCGCAACCTTGTACTTTCATTGGTTATGAAGATGGTGTGAAGGCATAAAAATTCTTGGATCCAAGGACACATCAAATTTATGTGGAGAAGGATGTATACTTTAAGGAAAGTTCACCAAGCTTGTCCTCTAATCCTCTTTGCACATCATACTATGTGGAAATTGATAGTGACACTAGTGATAATGCTTTAACAAATTCAACCATGTGGGGTTCTATCGACAGTTACATCGAGAGGTCAGTACATTAGTTTAGTCCACATGCATACATAGCCACAGTGATAGGTCCAACACAGTAGGGTACATCCAGTCTTCCAGGTTTAGCTTCAATGATAGATTTTGGGGACAATATTGATGATCTACCTCTTTTTCTTGATGTAGTAACACCTTCTTCAGTTGTCGTGAGGGCTCCATCCAATCCTCATGTTCATTCTCTCCATGATCGATCATTATAGGTTGAAGTGATTATGGATACTTATGATCAGTAGTTGTAGTAGGGTTCTTCATTAGTTGCAGAGATAGACAGTTCTTTGAGATAGGTTCTTTAGCCAGTTGAGCAAGTTTCAGAGACATCACTTATCCATGGGATTGTTTCCACACATAGTAGAAGCATCTCATTTATACCCTTGGCATTGTTTCTTCCTAAGGGGAGGAACACCATTCTGTAGTCTTGGATCAACTTCTTCATCAGAGCAATCACTGGAAAGAATTCTCCTTTGGGAGGGGGGAGCCTATCCTATCTCTCTTCATCTTCTCATTATTCTCTTATGTATATACTAGATGTATGTCATAATGGGGGGGTCTTGATTACTCCATCCATCCATGCATCCCTATTCATCTCTCTTTTTGGTGTAGGGTTTTTCCCATGAGGTTTTCCCTCTTTCTCTACTTTATGAGAGATTGCATTTGCATTATGTACATGGGTACCTAAAATGGCCTCATAGCCAGGACCCATTTTGCATTTCATCCTAGTTTTTGTAAGCTTAAGGGAATTCCCCTAAGTTTCACTTAAGGGGGCGTGTTGGTGTAAATAAGTATTTACTATTTACACTTACTTAAGTTTACTTAGGTTAATGCATTATTTTATTATTTATTTAGGTGAGACACTTAGGAGTTTTTGTACTCTCATGAGTTGTCACAGAGTTTGCATCATTCACTGAGTTGTCATGTTGACAACATAGTTTTTGGTACTCCTAATTTAGCACATGTTTCTTACATCATTGATTTGCATACTACATCATCATAGGCTTATCCTCACATCATCACACTTACTTATGTGCTTAATGGAGGGTAACCCATATCTGGTGGACATGTGCCTAGTTGTATGACTTATCATGTTGCTGACTTCTATGCATTTTAGAAGCTCTCCAGAGGCCTTTATGTACAGGCACTCCTAGTATACTTGGATATGGCATATTGAATGAATATATCATCATTCTAATCATACTCTCTCTCTTGGTCTACTATTGTGCTTGTGTTTGAGCTCCTTGGTCTTGGGTGAATTTTGGCCTAAGCCAAATTCTTATAGAAAGAATATTCAAAAAATCAATCCAATGATTGAATTTGGTGTTTGCTAGCTTCAATTTTTATTTCAAATAGTGTTTACTAAATTCCAATAGCTTGAAACCCATGTTTTCTGTCGGAACAACATAATGCATAATAGACAAAAAGCAGAATATGGATCAAAAGGGACCCAAACTTGCTTTTTGACTATTTTTAGGTGATTTCACATAGTGTGTACACACTATAGTGTGTATGCACTATAAAGCGTGCACACACAACGTGAAAACACATCTCTCCCTATCCCACCATCCCCCATCCCCTACTCTCTCTCTCTCTCTCTCCCTCCCTACTCTCTCTTTCTCCTCTCCCATCCCCTACTCTCTCTCTCACTCTCCCTCTCCTACTTCCTACTCTCTCTCTCTCACCCATCCCCTACTCTCTCACTCTCTATCCTCTCCCATCCCCTACTCTCTCTCTCACTCTCTCTGCTCTTCCATCCCCTACTCTCTCTCTCTCTCACTCTCCCACCATCTACTCTCTCTCACCCTCTCTCCTCTCCCATTCTCTACTCTCTCTGTCTCACACACTCCCATCCCCCCCTCTCTCTCTCTCCTCTCCCATCCCCTACTTTCTCTCTCTCTCTCTCTCCCCTACTCTCTCTCCCTACTCTCTCCCCTCTCCCACCCTATATTCTATATCTCTCACTCTCCATCTCCCACCACCTACTCTCTCTCTCCCATCCCCTACTCTCTCTCACCCTCTCTCCTCTCCCATTCCCTACTCTCTCTCTCTCTCTCTCTCTCTCTCTCTCTCTCTCTCTCTCTCCCCCCCATCACCCCTCTCTCTCCCTCTCCCACTACCTACTCTCTCTCTCTTTCTCTCTCACATCCCCTACTCTCTCTCACTCTCCCTCTCCCACTCCCTCTCCACCCACCTGATCCCTCTCCCTCGCTCTCTCTCTCTCTCTCACACACACACACACACACACACATCCCCTACTCTCTCTCTCTCTGTCTTAGGTCTCCCATCCCCTACTCTCTAGATCTCTCACACAGACTCCCATCCTCCCTCTCTTTCTCCCGCTCCCACTGCTTACTATCTCTCTCTTTCTCACTCTCTCTCTCTCTCTCTCCCTCTCTACTCTCTCTCTCTCTCTCCCATCCCCTACTCTCACTCTCTCTCTCTCCCATCATATTCTCTCTCTGTGGCACCCCCTACTTTCTTACTCTCACACTCTCTCCCATCCCCTACTCTCTCTCTTACACACACTCCCATCCCCCCTCTCTCTCTCCCTCTCCCACTCCCTCTCCCACTACCTACTCTCTCACTCCCTTGCCCACTCCCTCTCCCACCACCTACTCTTTCTCTCCCATCTGCTACTCTCTCTCTCTCTCTCTCTCTCTCTCTCTCTCGTGATACTCTCTCCCCTCTCCCATCCCCTACTCTCTCTCTTTCATAGACACACACTCCCATACCCCCTCTCTCCCTCTCACTCTTCCACTACCTAAGTTATCTCTCTCTCTCTCTCTCTCTCTCTCTCTCTCTCTCTCTCTCTCTCTCTCTCCCTTTCTCTACTCTCTTTCTCTCCCATCCCCTAATCTCTCTTTGTCTCTATCTTTGTCTCTATCTATCTCTCTCTCCCATCCTGTACTCTCTCTATGCCACCCCTACTCTCTCTCACATCTCACACTCTCTCCCATCCCCTACTCTCTCTCTTACACACTTTCCCATTCCCCCTCTCTCTCCCTCTCCCACTCCCACTCCCTCTCCCACTGCCTACTCTCTCTCTCTCTCCCATCCCCTACTCTCTCTCTTTCACACACCCACACACTCCAATGCCCCCCTCTCTCTCCTCTCCCATCCCCTACTCTCTATATCTCTCACACACACTCCTATCCCCCCTCTCTCCCTCTCCCACTCCCTCTCCCACCACATACTATCTCTCTATCTCTCACTCTCTCCCTCTCTCCTCTCTCTCCCCCATCCCCTACTCTCTCTCTCTCTCCTCTCTCCCATACCCTACTTTCTCTCCCTACCACCCCTACTCTCTCTCACACTCTCACACTATATCCTATGCCCTACTCTCTCTCACACACACCCCCATCCCCTAGTCTCTCTCTCTCCCCTCTTCCATACCCTACTTTCTCTCCCTACCACCCCTACTCTCTCTCACACTCTCACACTATCTCCTATGCCCTACTCTCTCTCTCACACACTCCCCCCCTCCTCCTCTCTCTCTCCCTCTCTCACTCCCTCTCTCATTGCCTACTCGCTCTACCATCCCCTACTCTAAATCTCTCTCTCTCCCATCCCATACTCTCTCTTTGTCACCCCTACTCTCTCTCACACTTCCTCTCTCTGCCATCCTATACTCTCTTTGCCACCCCTACTCTCTCTTGCTTCCTCTCTCTCCCATCCCCTACTCTTTCTCTCCCATCTCCCATCCCCTACTCTCTCTCTCTCTCTCTCTCTCACACACACACACAAACTCACACACACGCATGCACACACACACACACACACACACACACACCCATCCCTCCTCTCCCTCACTCTTGCTTTGACAATCTTCTTCCCTCTCTATGCACTATTTATGTCTCTATAGTGTGTGCACCCTATAGTGCACACACGCTATTGAGACCCAAATTTAAAAATCTTTAAATAGCACATGCACACTATAGTGTGCATGCAATATAGGGCATACGCGCTATTCAAGCTTTTGTATTCTAACAAGCCTAAGGCTTTTTTTTTGCCTTGGGGATCCAACCCAAAGGTTTTGAGTCTATAAACTAGTCTAAGATGTGTTTTGCTAAAAACATGCAAAAAATGATTGATTTTTATTGTGTGCTCTCCTTCAAGATTCTTCATGGTTGAGCATCGATAAGATTAGGTTACATGACATTGTAGGTCTTTGTGTTAGCTATATAACCATAAAATTTATTTTTTATTTGAACTATTTCAAGCCTTTCATCTATATTTTCTTTTGAATGTATGTCCATTTTTTGTCAAAAACCAACATGTTACTAATTGGGCTTAAGATTTTAGCTCGTTCATAAAATTTTGCAAAAACTTAGTTTTTTAGAAACTAGACTCCATTCTAGACACTTTGAAAAAAAGAAGTTTTGATTTTAGATTAGTTTTCAATCATTTCCAGGGGGAGCACACATATATTTCATGTTTTTGGAATGTGTCTAGTTGAAAAATTCATAAAAAATAAAATACCCATTATAAAATTAGTTGAAATTTTTGGGATAAACTACATAGTGTTATGTAACTTTTGACCAAAGTTATTAAAGTATTTTTTTTAAAAAGTTAAAATTTTAGGGGGGCCACACTTTGTACTATGTTATTTTTTTTGGAATAAACAATACCACTTTCTGTGGCCCCCTTTTTTGAGGACCTAAAACTAAACCATTTTGAGAAAAAAATAGTGGTTTAGAAACTAGATTCAAAGGACTACTACTTTTGTTTTTGTCATATCTTAAAATTTTGAGCATAACTATCTTCAAATTCTTGTTGAAGTTTAGAAATTGCTGATTTTAGAAAAAAAGGTGTCCACTTATAACACCCTTTTGGCACCACAACTTGTTGCACTTACCCTAGGAGTAATTTGTTTTACCTAGATATGAAAGATGCAACCTGTCTTGTTGTAATATTTGATGATGTGTGGTTATGGCATAAAAGGTTGTCGTGTTAACTTTGACAATCTGATTAGTACTAGTTAAAAGAAGAAAGTCAGAGGTTTTCCAAAATTGAAGAAGCCTGAAAACACAATGTGCAAACAATGTCAACTAGGGAAGATGACCAAGTCTAGTTTCAAAAGCAAAACATATACTTTCAAAGAAGTACTAGAATTAGTCCATACAGACTTATGTGGTCCAATAGAAGGACAAAGCTACCAAGGAGATAGATATATAATGTGATTTTTTGATGACTAATCTAGGATGATGACTTCCATGTTCTTAAGAAAAAAATCCGATGCATTTCAAATGTTTAAGTGGTATTTGGTCAGAGTTGAGAAAGAAACAAGAAAGAGTCTGAAGTGCCTGAGATCAGACAGAGGAGGAGAGTTTACATCAAAAGAATTTGAAATGTTCTACAATGACAAAGGAATTAAAAGGAAAATATCAGCACCAAGAACTCCCCCATAGAATGGAATTATAGAAAGAAGGAATAGATCTGTGATAGACTATGCTAGAACATTGATTATGGAGAAGAATGTTGCACTCAAATACTAGAGAGAAGCTATAAGTACTACTGTTTACACCCTAAATAGAGTCCAAGTCAAGAAAGGAAAAAATGCAACACCTTTTGAAATATGGTATGGTCACTCACCTAATGTAAAACATTTCAAAGTATTTGGTTTTCAATGCTATATTCTTAAAGATACTAGAAATGGAAAGTTTGATGCATGATGAAGGCATATTCCTTGGATGCTCTACTTGAAGCAAAGCATATAAGTGTTTGAATACTAACACGAACAAGATTGTGGAGAGTGAAAATGTAAATTTTGATGAACATGCAAAAGTCCAAGTTGATGAAACCAAGCAATCAGAAGGTTATAGATCTTTTTTATACTTTAATGAAGGAATGCCTACTAAAGATAATGCTGCCAATTGAGTTGGGAATCAACAAAGAGTTACAGTATTAGCTAAGTCACAACCAGTGAATGCAGAGCTACATTCAGAAGCTAAGTTGTAGAATGAAAACAATGCACATTTTGATTCTAAAATCAACATACATGAAAGAGAAGGTGATGTACTAGATAGTGATGTGCAAATTGACTCTAAAGCTAAAGAACCAAACATGGAAAGAAGGATAGAACCAAGACTAGCCAAGTATGAGAGAAGACATCACCCTGTAGAATAAATCATTGGTGACAAGGATGCAAGACCAATGACAAGGAATAGACTAAGGAATGAATCATGTCTAATGAGCAAGATTTAACCTAAAATAGTGAAAGATGCACTATAAGATGATGACTAGTATAAAGCTATGAAAGAAGAGATAGATTAGATTGAGAAGAACAAAACTTGGACCCTAGTTCCTAGATCAACTGATAAGAATGTAATTGGTACAAAATGGGTGTTTAGAAAAAATCTTGATGAGAATGGTGAGATCACAAGAAACAAAGCTAGACTAGTTTGCAAATGGTATGCACAAGAAGAAGGATTGTATTATGAGGAAATATTTGCCCCTATTGTAAGAATGCAAGGAGTAAGAACACTACTTGCATATGCTACCTACAAAGGTTTCAAAGTCTACCAAATGGATGTGAAGTCTACTTTCTTAAATGGTATACTTGAAGAGGAAGTCTACATAGAACAACTAGAGGGATTTGTTGATGGCAGCAACAAGGATATGGTTTGCAAATTGCATAAAGCACTCTATGGTTTGAAGCAAGCACCTAGAGCATGGTATGAGAGACTAAATATCTTGTTAAGATAGGATTTGAGAAAACATATGAAAACAACAACCTGTATATCAAGGTAGAAAAAGGTAAAGATATTTTGATATCTAAAATATTTTTTGTTGATATAATATTTGGAGGAAAAGATCTTCTATGCAAAGATTTTACTGATAAAATGAAACACGAGTTTGAGATGTCAATGTTTGAAGAAATCAAATTCTATTTTAGATTGCAAGTACATCAACTGAAGCATGGCGTATTTGTGACTCAATTAAAATATATCAAGGAGATACTCAAGACATTTGGATTAGAAGATTCAAAACCAGTCAGTACACCAATGGTAATAGGAAATAAGCTATCCAAGAATGATGAATCTACTGAAGTGAACTAGACATTGTATAGATCAATGATTGGAAAGTTTCAGTATGTTGTACATTGTAGACCAAACATTGCATTAGTAGTCGGAATAGTGGCAAGATTTTCTGCAAATCTAAGAGAAAATCATTTGATGGTAGTAAAAAGAATACTGAGGTACTTATAAGGAACTAATGACTTTGGCTTATATTACAAGAGGAGGAAAAAGTTTGAGTTGAGAGCCTACATTGATACAAACTGGGGAGGTAATATTGATGACAGAAAAAGCATCAATAGA
Organism: Cupressus sempervirens; assembly: GCA_028749045.1. Classification (NCBI taxonomy): domain Eukaryota; kingdom Viridiplantae; phylum Streptophyta; class Pinopsida; order Cupressales; family Cupressaceae; genus Cupressus; species Cupressus sempervirens. Next base: position 238,475,120 of record CM053787.1, on the reverse strand, counting down.
GGAGCACTTTTTTTAGGAAAAAGATTGATTACTTGGAGCAACAAAAAAAAAGTTACACCTCACAGTACATAGCAAAAGCTGAATATGTTGCAACTACTACCAATTGCACTAGTATTGTATGGATCAAACATCTATTGCAAGGTATGAAGGAAGAGGTAACTAAAACTATGATACTCTATTGTGATAACACAAGTACCATCAACATATCAAAGAATCCTATGATGCATGTCAAGACAAAGCATATTGCAATTAAGTATCACTATGGAAGAGAATTGGTGGAAGACAAGCAAGTGAGAATGGAATATGTTAGCTCAAAGGAATAGGTTGCTAACATCTTCACAAAAGCACTACCTAAAGATGATTTTGAGTATCTTAGAGGTAAGTTAGGGGTGATACCCCTAGCAAAGGCTACTTAAGCAACAACAAAAATTTTCCTACATCAAATGAGTTGATTGTTGAAATATTGTGAATTGATGTAGAGGATACTTATTTTAGGATTTTTCCCAAAGTAATCAAAGTGTTGAAGTTCCAAATCAATCACGAGAAAGGTGACAGAGGGAGAAATTGGAATTTCTAGAAGATGCTATACTTGCATAATAAGATGCTAAAGTAATATGTCTTAAACATTGTTGTCAAAGAGGGGCAAATAGCAGGAATTGATCAACAGAAAAAGAGGGAGAAAGAACTTATCAACAACATTTGAGGAGAAAGAGAAGTAGCAAGTAACTGATCAAATCTATAGGATCAAATGGACAGAGGGAGAAACAATGTAAGAGGAAGTCAAAAACAATACAAGAACAAAGTGTATAGTGAAAAGAGAAAGGAAACAATAGTTAAGAGGGAGAAGCAGAAGTAAAATAATTAGCATAGTAGAAGGAGATGTGAAAAATGATGATAACAAAATTTCTTTTTGGCATTTGACTTACTATTCTAACCTAGTTAGCATTTTGAGAACTTGGTTGAATAGTTTGGTTTGATGGTTGATCAGTTTGGTTTTGCATCAATGCCAAAGAGGGAGATTGTTGGAAATCTGATTGAAAAGAATACTATCAAAGAGGGACATTGTTAAAAGGAAGGAAGATTGTTAATAAAAAATACTTTCAATCATTTTTTTGTCATTGATGTCAAACCTACTATTTGATGGAATGAAAATTTCTTATAAGATCCAAGTACTATCACTTAGTTAATTGATAAAGAGGATTTAATTAACAAGATGTAACAAGAGAACTTAAGGGAAAGGTTGAGTTATCATTTTGTAATGACGTGCAAGGATGAGCTAAGACAATGCTTAAAATAATGTATTGACAATATACTTGAAGATACAGAGGTTGGCCACACTTAGAAAACAACGTTGACTACAAAGCTTAACTAAGTTCATCAGTGAGTGCTGAGTAGATTTTCGGATGGAGCCAAGCAAATGCAAAATCTAGTGTGCTAAGTGAATTTCAAGTGTCGAGTGATATAGAAGGAGCCAAGAAAATAGAACTTAGTGGATGCTAAGTGAATCCACAGTAGGTGTCAAGCATCAGTAAAACATAGTTGATGCTAAGTAACACAGTATGTACCAAGCACCAAAATTTATATAGTGCTAAGCTGCTACATTATTGAAAGTGAAAGATTCACTAGATCTAAGCTGAAAAAGTTATTACCTTGAATATTTGAACCAGATCGAGGATAAGAATGATGATTTGGAGGCACAGAATTTTATGTAAACCATTTTTAGGAAAATTTAGAAGGATTCTTCAAGATGTTTCTAGAAGGAACAAGATATGGGTTAGATTCAATGAATCCTACCTAATCCATTTGGAACTAAAATTAAAAGGATGGAAGAATCGAGTGGGAAAGAGGATTCCAAAATTCTATTTAAGGAGTCACTAGCCAAGAAGCAAGAGTTGTTGGTATGCCAAATTTTGAAGTGATTGAAAGGTGTCAAGGAGAAGGCATCAAGGAGGAAGAAAGAATAGAGAACAAAGAATTTTCTTCTATAACTAATCAGAAAGAAGGATGCACTGATACATTGAGTACGTAGACTCAAGGAGACAAAGCTTGAGAGGAGGACAAGCTATCAAAACTGCAGAGACTAAAAGTAGGAAAAGTGTTATGAGTTGAAGAGTGATCTAAAATCTACATGATAAGTTATGAAGTGTAATCAAGTAAAAACCCCTTATTGTTACTCTCTATTAATTGTATTAGTTAGGGTAAAATCATATTGACTTAGGTTGGTTTAATAGCCATTTGTAAATCCTTTAACATGGTGACATTCGAAGTGAATTTTCTAAAGTCGTCTCACTAGGTCCACTTCTAACAGGGTGGATAGATCCTTTAACCAAGTCACATTTAATAGTGTGTTGTAGCCTTTAACAGGGTAGGCCTTTCACAGAGCATCACTTCAAAAGAGTGAGAATTGAGTAGCATGTTACTCATGGTTTTTCTCAAATTGCATTTCCACATAAATCACTATGTTATGTGTTGATTCTTCATGTGATATGCTTGCATGTTGATTTATAGTAACTTGCTAAGTAGGAAAGTTTAAGCTTGGATGAATGAATGGTTGAATGGGCTCGCTACACTTAGTGAAAAAATTTAATTGGATATTTGGACCTTGACTAACTGATTCACCCCCCCCCCTCTAAGTTATTCTAAATCATTTCTAACATGTGCATCCCATGGTTCTTGGATATGTTTATAAAAATTGTGTTATCACAATATATCACTATAGGTTCAGTAATCTCTTCCTTCATTCCTTCTAATAATTTATCGATAGACATAATATTTAAGAAATTAACTACTACTGCAACATATACTACTTTCAATGTGGATTGGGAAATACAATTTTCCTTCTTACTTGTCCATGAGATCAATCTCTTTCCTAGAACTAAAGTGCCTCTACTTGTGCTCTTTCCATCATCAATGTTTCCAACACAATCAACATTTATGTACACTTTAAGCTCAAACTTTTCATCCTTCTCATACCATAAACCATAGTATTATGTTCCTTTTAGATATCTCAATATCATTTTCACATCCATAAGGTAATTCTCCTTAGGATTAGTAGAGAATCTTGCAACAATACCAACAACTAATGCAATGTCATGTCCACTATGAGAAACATATTTCAATTTGACAATCATTGACCTATACAATGTTTGATTTACTTCAACAGAATCATCATTCTTTGAAATTTTATGTCTAGTAGCCATAGGTTTTTCAATTGGTCTTTAGCTTTCCATTCTAAATATTTTTAGTATCTCCTTGATATACTTTGATTGTGCAATGCATATACCTCCTTTCATTTGATAGACTTTTAAACTAACAAAGAATTTTATCTCTCTAAACATTGGCATCTCAAATTCTTTGTTCATCTCATTAGCAAATGATTTGCAAAACAAATCATGTCCTCCAAATATGATATCATCAAAAAAAATAATTTAGCTAGAAATATCTTATTCTCAGATTCACTTTTCAAATATAGATTGTCATTATCATTAGTTCTTGTTTTTATGTAACCTTTGACACCATGCTCTAGGAGATTGTTTTAAACCATACGAAGCCTTGTGCAACTTACATACCATGTTATTCTTGATAGGTTAAATATATCAAAGTAATGTTCTTACTCCTTCTACTTTTGAAACAAGGGAAAATGTCTCTCCATAGTCAATTCCTTTTTCTTGCACATATCCTTTGCAAACCAATATTGCTTTGTTCCTTGTGACTTCACCTTTCTCATTCAACTTGTTTTTGAATTCCCACTTGGTTTCGATCACGTTCTTATCCTTTAGCCTTGGTAAGTTAATGTCCATGCTTCCTTATTTTCTATTTGGTCAATCTCCCCATTCATTTTCCAATCTAATCTTATTTCTCCAATGCATTGTTAAATGTTCTTGGCTCAAACTCACATAGTAAACATGTATCATTCTTCAACTTGTTTCTTGTCATGACTCCTAAATATTTACATAGTATCCTTCCATGTTATACTATATATCCAAATCCTTGTTATTTACCAAAGTATGTTATCTTAAATTTTTTATAGATATATTTCTTACTCATCATGTGACACTTGTCTCATGACTATAACTCTCATCCAAATCTGTAGTCCTAAACTGATCATAGCCATCACTATTCAATTTGTCCTAGTCTTTAGTTTTCCACATACTTTTTAAATATAAATGAAAGACCTTGCAGTCTAATTGTATTCATCTTATTTTACCATATTCTTAAGTTTTCTATTTATTTTCTGATTCATCTTGATTACATCCCCATGTTTTCTTATTTGTGTGTAACCACGTCTAGTCTATCAAGACAACAACACATGTTATCATTTATATTATGATGGTTATTTGATCAAGTCTAACCTTCTACATGAAAATTTAAAAAATTCAAATGTTTGATGTCCTTGGATATTATTTGGTCACTTATTTCTTTAAAATCTCTTGTTAACTATCATATTTTTATTTTTTTATAAAGATATGAAGCGATTTTAGTATTATCCTAGATTCAAGTAAGTTATTTTTAATAATTGATTACTATTGTAAGAAGTTTATGTCTTAGAAAATCCAAGAAGTAATTGTTTATCTTAGAAAACAAGAAAAAGCATATAATAAATTCATTTCTAGTTACTCACCATTAAATTAGAAATAGTATGTACCTTTTGAAATTTTATTTAATCTTCGATGAGACCCATCCCAACATGAAAATGACCCAACCTTCTAGGAAGTTGAGAGTGAATTGTCTCACTCTTTGAAGAGATGGATCTTATGATCTTCAAATCCCTATGATTCTATCATGTAAATGATTCAATCATAAAGAGATAGTTTTTAATGTAGATTAATTTTTTTCTTGTCTTCTTCTTTGCATTCATTAAAAATGTATTTAATATTACTACAATTCCAATAAATAAATTTCAACTTTCTATAAGAGTTGGGTCTCTCGTTGGACTTGACTTTAAACTATGTTTCTCATTCTTCATGAAATTTTCATTATGTCTTCCAAAAATACTTAGTGACTCCTTGGATGTAACATGGATAGATTCCTCTTCATCTCATCAGGAATACAATAACTCGCCATATCCTTAGTCTTCAATATAATATAAGTACATAATCATCCTACAAAATAAGAACGTAATTTTTCTTATTTTGGGACCATTATGAGCCTACTCTAGTGAGTTTCCTATAATAGGACTTCATATTGCACTTAAATTGGTATCTAATTCAAATAAAGGTATTCCCTTTCCTTAAATCTTGTTTAAACTCTAGGTTTAATCTACAATCTGTTCCCAATTTCCTATTTTTCATTTTGCCACATGATTCATTACCCACTTAGGACCTATGTATGCATTTTAAATGTTTGGTATGCATTTAAAAATATTGGTATTTTCCTACTCTCCTAGGAAGCTATGAATTCAACCACTACTTCTTAACATGCTCTTAGACATCCCATGAGATATCGAGGCAATTTTACCAAGTCTAGGCCTACTAGGTTGATCTAGTTCAAGACTAGGTCATCCAAGTTGACCTTGTCCTAGTCTTTTGTTCTTAAAATTGGTCCATAGCTCAATGAAAGGATTTTCTTCCAAGGTTTAAAAATATAGTTGAGAGTATCTACATGATCATGAGGGGTCAAAAAGTGACAATATGAAAAAACCCAAAATTTCATCTTAATTTGAAGAAATTAAAAGGGTTTCTTAAGGACATTATAAACTTTCTATCTATATAATTTATCTCAAATTATGAGTTCTCTAAGTAATTATTACTTATTTTCTAATGGATTTTCCTATAAAATGTTTATTTACATACTAATTGAAAAAAGTTATAACTTTCAAATGGTATAACCTTTTTGAAATATAAAAGATGCTTCAAATTCTATTATTTTCCTACTACAAGGAAAAATAATTTTAAAAAATTCATAGTTTTCAAAGAGTTAAAGTGGTTAGACACACGATTTTTTTGTTCTTAAAAATATTGCAGCAAAAAATTTGGAATTAATTGTTTACTTGGAATACAATTACCAAAAAAAATGGATCACATCAAGGACTCCACATTTTATATCTTTAATATTATTAAAAAAAATATAATCATTTATGATTTAGGGGGTCAAACATACACCTACTTCATATTTATTTCCTAAAAATTTTGTACTTTTGCATTGAAATCCAAAATTTTGTGTAATTAAATTTACTTTTTTAAGAAAAGGGCTAGTAGTTGAGAAAATACATTCAATTTCCCATAGCTTCTAGTCTTAAATTCTTTTGATATAAGGTTCATAGGTAGTTGAAATTTTTTTTTTGATGAATAGTCCTTTTCAATTAATAAAATTTACTAAGTTTACAATTCATAGAAAAGGGGCCAGGGGATACAAGATCACCCCTCGAATGAGTTCACACGGTCAAAGTCAAAATTAACAACATGGCCTCAACCAGAAACTATTCACTATTCATCAAAAAAAAAAACTTTTAACAACCTCAGGCTACCAAGGCAGTACCAGCAGAGGGAGGATCATCTTTATCAGGAAATCCCCACGCATTAGTGGGATTGTAGGGCATACTGGAAATAGTATAGTTGTTAGTAGCACCAATAGGATTTGGGGTAGTCACAGTCTCTGCATCCTTCTTATCTAGCCATCGAGGAGAAATTGCCAAGGCTAGCCGAGGAAACTTGCTAGAGTGCGCCCATCTAGGGGGAGGAGTAGGGGACCGGCCAAAAGCCTGCCTAGGGAGAGGAGCTGGGGACTAGCCAGAACCACCATACGGTGGGGGAGCAGAGCGGCACCTCTAATCACCATGTCTACCGCTAGGAGAGCGGTGGTGGGAACCCTGGGAGTGCAGCGTGTGTGAATGGTGGCCAGAGGACTAGTGTCGGGAATGGCAACTGCGAGATGAAGAGGCATTGACCGAGGCATCCGAAGGCACTCTGGCAATGGTGCATGGAGCATTGCCCCAATGATTTAACAATTCTTGTAAGTGCGCAACTTCCAGGGAAACTTTATTAGCTTGCACCTGTATCTGCATAATGACATTGTTACAAATGCATGCCTTAGTGTACATTGCAATGTTAACATCCAAAAAATTGTGAGTGAAAAAAATTGTATTCCTATCTTTCCATAAAGAAAACAAAATTTCCATCCTGAAGGTATGCCAAATTTGGGAGAACTTTCGAGGAATTCTGGGGGAGTCACCCAGTAGGATCATGTGCTAGGAAAAAGGTTCAAGCCTGAAAGGCTTGAAAAAATCATGAATCTAGTGCCAATAATTCTAAGCACCCTTGCAAAACTAGAAAATATGCAAAAAGGACTTAGGTTGACCACAGAAGGGGCATCTAGGATCAAGAACCCTAATGTGCTTGAGTCGACGCTCCAGGGGAAGACCTTGGAAGGCAAGGCACCAATCAAAGTGGGCAATCTTAGGTTCTGTAATAGCACTCCAAATGGTGTTGAAACATTTTCTCAATTGAGAAAGTGAAGATTGCAAATGCCACCATTGATTAAGCATGTACACCATTGGAAGGTGGGGCGAAAGCCATTTGTACCCCATATTGGGCTTATAATTGGTAAATGGAGTGGCAAGATACCACTTCCAATCATGCCACCAAGGACGAACAGACTGAATCCCCACTTTATGAACTAAGTGCACAAGGATGGAAGACAACAGAAGGTCATAAGTCTGGTGATTGGAACTTACAAGGTAGTACTAAACTTTCATATCCTCCCATGACTTGAAATTTATGGTGACTCTTGAAAAAAAATCCTTGGTATTGCGGATGCCATGTTTAAAGAAATACAGAGCACTGGCACCTTGACTCTTGGCAAGAGGAGTACCTTGGATGGAAAATAGGGGAGACCACCAAATTTTCTATTGATTTAAGGATAGTGCACTTCGAAACTCATCACCAGTCCAATGAAGTCAAGGTTTAACAGCTTCCCAGGCTTTCCAGATGCTCTTTATAACAAAAGAGCCATGTATGACCACTAGTTCATGCATAGTGAGAAGGGTCTGAAAACCAATCCCCTTCCATGCCGATCTATTAATAGGGAAGTCGGAAGAAATGCAATGCCTTACCAGTATCTTCCAAGCTTTGGGTAAAAGCACAAACCTGTGTCACCTTTTATAAAGAAAAGTGATATCAGAATGTGACAGTTCAACATTAATGACAAAAAAAATGGTATTTGCATTTAAAATATGAAGATGATGTAAACTGATGAAATGTGTAGAATTGTATGAATTTTATGCCTATAATTTTTATTATTTTTTTTACTAAGAATTTATTCATTTTATTTTATTTTGAAGTCCCTTTTTTAACTGTAAAAAATATAGGATGTAGTTCCCGTCAAACAAGTATGTGCAAATCATCTTTTTTTGTTATGATTTGAAAATATTTTATAGATAACATGTATAGCTAGTGCACAAAAAAAGAAATAATTATTTTTGACATATATTTTCTTTGTTATAAGTACTCAAGTTCGACCTTGTCAGAACCCAACAGTTTTTTCCTCCTGTCAAAACTTCCCTATCAAATCTATACCTTCTTGAAAAAACATTACATATTCATGAAGAGGATTCTCCCCTCTAGTGATAAATATATTTTTTTTTATTTTTTTGATATGATTTACTATTTTTTTTCATTTTTTGAGAGAGCATCTTCTGAAATGTTGAAATATTGACTTATAATATTTTTATATTATAGCATATTATAACTAATCAAAACACTCAAAAATTTATATAATGATGATATTGAATCTGAAATCTATAAAAGGGTATTTTTAGTTTTTTTAAAAAATTGAGTTTTGATAGAGAAATGAGATTTGATCAAAACAGGTTTTTGTATCACAAACGGTGACACAGATCTATGCTTTTACCCCTTCATCTCCAAAAATAGCCCTGATAATCCATTTAGCACAGAGGGCAAGGCCCTGCTTCCGAGTGGAAAGCAGGCCAAGACCTCCAGATTCCCTTGGGAGACAACAAAAATCCCAAGCAACTCTGTGAAAACCATGATGGTCAAAACTAGAGGCCCAAAGAAAATCTTAGAGCAAACATTCTAGTTTGAGATAGGAAGCTTTGGAGGGAGCCCAACAGGAAGAATAGTACACATGGGTGGCAGCCAGAAAGCTGTGAAAACCATGATGGTCAAAACTAGAGGCCCAAAGAAAATCTCAGAGCAAACATTCTAGTTTGAGATAGGAAGCTTTGGAGGGAGCCCAAAAGGAAGAATAGTACACATGGGTGGCAGCCAGAATCTTAGAAAAAATCTAGAATTTACCAGCAAGAGAAAGCAGCTTAGTGATCCAATAATCAAGCTTTTTGCTAATCTTTGCAAGCACAACATTCTAAAGTTCCATAGGGGAAGCCTGGAAGGCAAAGGGAATGCCAAGAAAGCAAAAGATTTCTCCATAAGTAACCCATTTCCATTAAAACTGGCTGAGCCAATGTGGAGCTGGCAAGAAAGACTGGCGATAACAGAGCATTTTATGCTATTGAATGGCAGAGCCAAAGGCTTGACAAAAAGTGTCCAGACAATTTAAAGCATTTTTGATGTTTTCTTCATCTTCAAGAAGAGTAAGAAAAGAATCATTAGCAAAATGACGATTGACTAACTGAGAGGAAGAATCAGGCAAGGAAATGCCACAGACCAGTGTTGAAGACATAGAGTGAGCAAGTAAATAACCAAAACCTTCAGCACCAAGGACATAAAGCGCTAGAGCTAGCGGACAACCTTTCTTGATGGAGCAAGAAAGTCCAAAAGCCTCAGATTGCGAATTATTGATGGTGATGCAAGCATTAGCATCACCAAAGAGCATCTCCACGGACTGAAGGAAATTGGGACCAAAACCCAAAGGCTGAAGCATAGCCAAAATGAAAGGCCATTTTATGCGATCATAGGCTTTAGCAAAATCTATCTTTAAAAAGATAGCCTGCTGTTTGGACTTATGGGCCCATTCCATACCTTCCCAGAGATCAATGATGTTGTCAAGAATATATCTGGATTTGATGAAGCCAGTTTGTTCAGGCCACACAACTAAAGGCAACATATGGTAGATTTTGAGAGAGAGCGCCTTGGCAATGATCTTATAAGACACATTTAGGAGGGTGATGGGCCTCAAGTTGCATATGTCCTCAGGATCACCAGCTTTAGATATGAATTTAATGTTTCCTTTATTTATGATCGATCCTAAGCTTTTAGAATGATATGCTTCAAGATAGACTTTTTCCAGATCAGGACCAATTTGCTCCCAAAGATATTTGTAAAATTCACAGGGAAATCCATCACACCCAGGGGATTTTTCATCCACCATGGATTAAACTACCTCTTTAAGGTCTCAGAGGGAAAGAAATTGCTCACAGAAAGTGCATTTCTCAATTGTGAGGCAGTTTGGAGTAACAACGATACAGTTTCTGAGAGCCTCCTCCCGAGCAACCAAATTTCCCTGTGAAGCAAAGATGTTCTCATAGTGAAGAAAAAATGCTTGCAGGATGTCAGGCAGACTAGAAAGAACATCAGTTCCATCTTTTATCTTTTTAATCCCAACTTTGGTATGACAGGCTTGAAGAGCCTGGAAGAACTTCTTTGAGGCTTTGTCGCCAACCTCCAACCAGTGGAGATTGGCTTTGATTTGGGCTCCTTGGGCAGCATAGTTATTAGCAATTTTCTTATCATGGTGAAGCTTGGCAAGCTGAATTTGTAAATCCACATCAAAGGGTTTGAAGGTGAGAGCTTCAGAGGCTTTTTTGAGGGCAAGGGTGTTGGCTTCATAAGACCGTTTTCTGAAGATTGCCAGCTGATGGCCGTAGGTGTGCAAAAACTAAAAAGTTCTGGTAATGGCATCATTCCACCATTGAATCCAACCTTGATGGGAATGTAGACGTGGCTCCAAATTCAAGACACGTTGGATGTGGGAGATGGTGGAAGCATTCAACAACATAGACGTGTTGAGGAAGAATTGAGAGTTGGCCATCTTGGGGATAGTTGTTTGCCAAGAAATGCCAAAATAAATGGGATAGTGGTCTGACAACGTCACATCTGTCAGTGGAATGATAGGTAAATCACAATCTTCAGAAAAGGAGAAAAAAGATTGCACCAAGATCATAGCACGATCAAGACATTTCAAAATGCGGTCAGGACCGGCTCAAAAATTGGACCAAGTGTGCCAGGCCCCACTACCATGGTAGCGGTTTGTATTGGGATCAAAAAGGCCCAATTTGTTTTGCATGTAAAACTAGGCTTCTCTTTCCCCAGCTATCCAACGAAAGGGCAGAATGCCATCTTTGTCAGAGACCACTTCAACCATATTGAAGTCCCCACACAAGACCCAAGTAGCTGGCGGAAAGTTGTCAACAAGCGAAACCCACATTTATGGCCTTTCCATAGCATCATTGGAGGCATAAAAATTAATGACTCCAAAAGAATGATTGTTAATGGAAAGCAAAAGCCAAATAATATGGTGTGTGGGGTCAAAACCATGCGAGATAATAGCAGAATGAAGGCGAGGTGATAGGAGAGTAACTACACCACCTTGGCCAGCTTTATGCTTAGAAGAAAACATAATGCTATCCTACCAAATGACGTGGCATGCAACAGAAAGCATGAAACCAAAAATCTTAACTTCTTGCAGGCAAAGAAAATCTAAATTCCCAAGTCTATGACGGGTATCCCGGACATAGAACTTTTTGGGGAGGTCTGTAAGACCTTGAACATTCCATGATAGGAAGTTCATGAGAACTCTTCCATATCATCCTCATCCTCCAGAGAGGAGTAGCTATTCTGCAAAAAGGTAGAAATTGGGTGGAAGTCAGACAGGAAATCCTCTGGACTTACAGCCTGTTGTTTTACCCCTGATATCTCCACACATCTAGGAGGACTATGTGAATGCCTTGTTTCTGGTGCTACTATGGAAGAAACTACAAGAGGAGAATGAGCCCCAGCCAAGGGTGAGGCCCTAGCGGCCGCCTTGATCCCCTGCAAACCAGCCAGGTTTGAAACCTGCAAAACCCCTGGAACAAGTGCAATGGAAACCACTAGCGTCTCCACGCTAGCAGGCATTGACACTTTTGTGGAAGTAGGAGGAATCCTGGTAACCACTGCATATGATAGCTTAGGGGCCAAGCGATTCAAGGCAGGCTTGCCCTTGCACCCAATATTAACCCATTCTATTTTTTTTCCTTCAGCCTGTTTGGCAGGAGCCGCTTTAGGCTGGAGTTTGACCCTAGGTGTAGCCAAAGGGAAATCCTTGATCTTGTGTTCCATAGATTGGCAGCTATAACAAGTGTTAGGTAGGTTCAAGTAAAGCACCTTCTCTGAGAAGGTTTGAGTTCTAATCTGGATTTCCATAGAATCCTTGAGATCTTTGGAAAGATCAACTTCAATGCAAACACACTGCTGAGGTCGAGCATTAAAAAATTTCTCAGGCTCCTTGGTGACAACTTTGCCAAGGGTTTGGGCAATAGACTTAATGAAAGGCCAGGAAAGCAAGGCTAGACCTGGGAATTCGACACATACAAGAACCCTAAGCTTTTTATCATCCGAGATAGTGAAGTCTCGGGACCATTTCTAAAAAACAAGCAGAGAGGAATACACAGACCAAGAGCCATTGTTAAAGACTGTGTCTACTTGTGATGGGTTAGCAAAGAAAAATAAAAAGAAACCTTTGGTAAGGTTTTGCACAACATCAAGGCAGACTCCATGAGGAGTCCAACATTTGTTGACCCATTCTCTGAGCATAGCTTTAGGAGGAGTCATACCAACAAAATACCCTATCAAGGTATGTTTCTCTAACCAGTCACATGCAGCATCAAATTCTTGCAAAGGAAGGATAATATAAGGATTGCATCATTAAAAACCTTCGGGACAAACTTGCGTGAGCATTTTTTTGGTGGTGGCACCATGGGAGTCTGAAGCAGCAGCGTGAACACCAAAAACATCTAGTTCACTGCTGGCCAGAGCCATTAAATCCTAACCTAAAGCTCCCACAGTAAATGTGATATGAAAAGTGGTACTGACAGAAGGGGAGTGCAGGCGAAGGGTTGTACGGAAAAAAAATTGAAAGTTCGCATGTAGCAAGAAAACCCTAGCCAGTAGTTAAAAATTTGACATTAAGTTAACTAACACTGATGTCCAATTTTTTCATTGCCACTTCAGGCCATAGCTTGATCCCTCATGATCTTGAACATACCTTGACCTTGATGAAATTTAAGTCCTAAAATATATATAAAAGGAGACTTGTTTCTCTCATTTGTACAACTACAACAATCCATTCTTATGAAAGCTATTGTCATTTATTGTGCATTCAAGAGATCCAAGTGCAAGTACTTAAGCATCATTTGAAGGAATCCATTCTAAAGCATTCAAGTCCATAGAGAATTCAAGTACAAGGAACCCATCAAGTACTAATTCACATTATAAATTAAAGGCATTTCCTTCCATGGATCTAGCTTCTTTCCCTTATTGGAGGCCAAACAAAGGAGTTTCACATCAAGGAAGGAGATTCACATTGATCCATCAAGTCTTTTTCTTCTCTTCCTTCTACAATCCAACATTGTGTAAAATGATGACATCTTCTACAGGATGATTTCTCTAACATGATTTCCTTTTGATTTTTTTTTCAGTCAAAGCTATTGCATCAACCTACTTGATTATATCACAAGAGAAAATCCTATTTACAAGGCATACTATACTTTGTTATTTAGATCTAAGCTCTGATATATGACAACACTTCATTAATTTCATGTATTTAATTTCAAGGTGTATTCCTAAAAATAATGGTTCCCTAAGGAAAATATCTCCCCTCAAAATTATTCTCCTTTTTGTGTGTAGGAACAAGTTCCAGATCTAGATTCAAAAGTCTTAGGACTACTTACATACTCTCAGGAAATTTAATCAAATTTGGACCTAGATAGACTAGGTTTACTTAATTGACTCTATCTAGGACAAGGTTAACTAGGTTAACCTTGTCCTATATTTTTTGGTTGAAAGTTTCACAATGGATTGATATAGGCATCAAAGTCTTAGATCATGAGTCATACCTAATTTTGGCATCTTGGTGATATGAAAATCCATATTTGAAGGTCATTTCCCTCTTCTATCTTCAAGGTAAGTTCATTTATCCATTTTTATTTTGCATTTACTTTTATACATTATATATACTTTTCTTTATCATGTGTACCTATTATTTTAATATAATTTCATTAATCATTTGAATAATTCAAAAAAGATATATATGATAGCTTAGGATTTGGAACCATTCCTCTTTTGGTTGTGTAGATTTGATTCTCTTAGTTGCAAATTTTGTATTCCATTGTATGTAGTATGTGGGATCTAGAAACACCTATCAACAAAATTACCAATCATAACCTATTTTCTTATATACAAGTACTAACAATAGGGATTAAAAAGTATACTTCAAATCAAGAAAATAAAAATAAAGACCTATCCTAACTTTTGTCCTTGTGCATCTTAATTCTATTGATTTTGATTAAGCCACAAAAATATTGAATTCTTTGATAGTGAATATTATTCCTTTCTCAATAAATATTTTCTTTGATTTACAACACTAATTTGTTTCTCCATAGCCTCTTTAAAGAGGGCTCTCCATGGAAATTGATTAAGCAAGAGTCTGCCAAGAACAATTTGATTATCTTGTCCTTTCATTTATAGTCTATAACATCATAGTGAGGGAGATGCAATAAGATCTCTTGTTCAAAATCCATTCTCAACAACAACATGCCAAATTTTTTGAGCTATTACTAGATTCTCCATTGTCAACTTCCACAAATAATTTTTTGTTTTATCAAAAAATTATCCACCTATATTATTCTTAAATAAAAGTTTACATTATGTTCTTCTACAAGAAGATCATAAACCATCTTTTATAGAATTCTCACTCAAATCTAGATTATTTCAAAAAATCCAACAATTAGAACTAAAGGTTATTAGGCTATGATACCATTTGTAAGAAAGTTAAGGTTGTAGAATGACTTTCTACTCTATCGAGGTTATATATTTTATTTTAGGTACTTATAATAACTATTATAAACTAAATAAATATTATATAACTAACACACATATCACAAGAAACTGAGTTATATGGAGAAAAATATTTTAGAAGGAAAATGCCACACTCCAAGAAATATATCTAATATATATTTTACAAATTGTTATAAAAAAATAAACCTATAGACAAAACTTTTTATAGGAGTATCATGAATATAGATCAAGGGGAAACTCAACAAATAATAGACTCATAGAATGCATTGGGGTATGTGTAGGATCATGGTGTGCCAACAAGTGTCAGTATGAAAAAAATAGAGTTTGAAAATGTCTAAAAGCATTTCAAAATTCACTCTGACTTTTTTCTACCCATTCTGATACTAAAGCTAAAAAGTTATGACCAAGCCTTATTGAGTATCCAATTTTGTATTAGATACCCAATATTATATCGGTATCTGATATGAAATTGGATACCCAAAACCTATAACATTGATTTTTAAAATAAAAAAACCTGACAACTTCTTTCACATTGCATTTTTTTTGTTTGAGAGTTGACCTCTATTCGAGTATCGGATTTCAGAATGGTATATGATAAGGGTAAGTTTTTTTTTTTTTTGTTTCTTAAAATGTTTTGAATGAATATTATTATAAATTAGTTATTTGTAATTGAATTTGTTAAAAATTAGGTTTTTATTAATAGAAATTGCTGAAATTTTGGTTTTTTTAATAGAAATTATGTTTTTCAAATTAATAGGTATGGCTGACCAAAATGATGATATAGAGGCAAGAAACAATGTTCCTTGTAACCCTCCACCAAATGATCCAATGCCCCCTCAAAACTGTCCATCAAAAAATCCGCGACCCCCTCAAAACCCTCCCTGAATTGAAGATATGATATTTGAAAATCTTGCAAAATTGAGGGTTTTGCGAACCACATATAATACTATACCCGCATTGGCTCCCATGTTATCCACATTAAACACCGTAATGGATTATATTGAAACACTTACCAAATAACAAAATGCTGCTCTTTGCTGGCATGACCAAATGCATGCCATGTTTGATGATGGGTTAGACTATGATGAGGTTGTGGTCCTAAATATAACTAAAGATGATATGGTTAGCCTTTTTTTGGATCCAAAAATTGGTAAACAAATAGAATGCACAAAGCCCAAATAATCAATTAAATGGTGAACAAATGAGGCTATGCATGCAAACTTTTGGGATCATTGGTGGATCGTAATTGACATCCCTCCACACAACAATTTAGAGGTCTCATTTTATTTCATTAATCAATTGTATGCCAAATTTGTGTTGGGCCTCAAGGTGAACTATTGGAGCATGAAGCCCAACATGGGTGTAGTAGGAGGAGCTCCTTAGGATAGACCCTTTGCCTAGCCAAAGAAAGATGGCACTTTTGTTCCCCCTACTGATGTCTCCCCCCTCCTCGAGTGAAATATCCTAATATCATTGTAGAGGCTAGCTCTCAGACTATTAGAGCAATCCATAGATTGAGTATCCTATTGATATCCTAGGCGAGATTAGTGTTTCCTTCCATGTTGATGATGCTGGTGCGAGTTCATCATCAGCAAGCTCATTACATGTTTTTATGCCCCATACTTGCATAATGTGCAAAAATATTTGTCTGGGTCCCATAGGTGATCTTTCTAAGTACCAGTTTATATTTGAGTAGGATACACCAAATGTATGTATACAAGCTACATACCTTGACGTGAGAGAGGAGGGGCATGCAGAGGCATGGAGTCCTTCTATTTCAGTATGTGTATTTTTTTGTTACGACATATGTGATTTAAAGTTAATCTTTATAATAGAGTAATTTTAATTTTTAACCCATACTAACTTATACATGTATGTGATCTTCATTCATGTTTAGTTGATGACTGAGGAGGATCTCAGACAAGTTGATAATGTCACGCTCTTGGCTATTTCATTTGGCCTTGAGACATCTATGATACATTATGTTGTATTCTCGTTTTTTTTCTATTTGATATTAGAGAATGTATGGTTTCTAGTCTTTCTTTTTTCTTGCAAGTATCACCTGTCAGTGGGGGGTAGAGTGTCAGGAATGAGGCATGACCCATTGACAAGGGAAACGTAATTAGGTGCTTTTAAAGTGATTAAATATTGACACAATCTTGTAAAAAAATTTTGGTAATTAAATTTTATTACATTCTTTATTGTATAGGGCGTGGCTTTTGGTGATGAGTTTACGAAGATTCCACATCCCAAACCCTCTAGCATTTCCATTTGTAGTGACAACCCCATCGTATGTATAAGTATCATTTATTTTTTATTTTCCTTATTTTCATAAATAAATTCAAAATTGATTTCTATGATATTAACAACTAGTATTTTGTATCTCATAGAAAATACCTAGTGCATAGGAGGTTGGATGCTAGAGTTTTGTATCTTTTCTTATGCAACCATTATATCCTGAGGAGGAGTCGACATAGGTAAGTTGTAGTTTGAATTCTTGATTATATGTTATAAATTTAGCATGGTATGAATTATAATGTTATAGTTTAAGTTGTAGATTCGTCTGACAAACATACTTGAACATACACAGGCCACAATCGATGAGATTCAAGCATTGTTGAGGACATATGAGAGGACTCTTGACTGGTGTAGGAGGTCAACAAGAGAGTTATAATGATAAAATTTTAACACTATAAATTTTCATTAAAAAAAAAAAGATCATTATGCATTTGAGTAATTCAATGTTAGATACATAGAATTATATAAATTTAGTAGTCTAACTTTGGGTTTTCCTTTTTTGTTTATGTAGGAGGCATCTGATCCACCTAGTGTAGTGAAGAGGCTACATTTTGATCATCCACTAGTAGCTTAGGATAGTATAGTTGTCATAGGATGCACCATGAGACATTTTGAGATGGAATATGCCACATTGTATATAGAAACATTGATATTATACACATTTCGATGGCATGATTAGCCACATTTTGTATGTGTGTATATATGTGTGTGTGTGTGTGTGTGTGTGTGTGTGCGTGTGTGTGTGTGTGTGTGTGTGTAATTTGTTTATGGATACATGAAATTTGATATATATTTGTGTAATTTGTCTATGGACACATGTATTTTGATATATATTTTTGTCATTTATGTGCATAATGATATACATATTAATTTAGTATAGTATTGTTAAATTTATCGTGGATCATGTGTATTGTTCATGTTTATGGAATACCATTCTTATTTGATCATGTTTCTTATATTTGATTCAAATTTGATAATTTATTAATAACATTTAAAAAACCTTTATTGTCAAATTTTGATGCAATGTTTAATTTGAAATGCTATTATATATGTTTAATTTGTAATAATTTCTTCAATCCCTTAAGATGTCACTATAGTTCACCCACTCAAATGAACTTAGAGCACATTGGATATGAGATAGGTTATTTTAGGCCTTGACATGATTTTCCTATAGCATTCAACATTTCATTGATAGCCCCCACGAGCTCCAAGTTACAACCCTTAGAAAATTGACCTAGGGACACACTTAAAGCACATTGGAAACTCTTCGGTATGGGGTGGCCATGAATGATGGAGGCTCTCTATGGCTGGAACAAGAGTGTCACTCAGGTTCACCCACACATCCAGAGCTAATGACACTAATGATTTGATGCCAAGATCAATGGTTTCAAAGTTATGTTGTGATGCACCCATGAACTAAGGCACACTATGAGTTTTGGCATCAAGTGAGATCGCTGTGCTGAATCCAAATAAAATGTGATCTCTAAAAAATGAGATATTTTATTATAGACCTTGGAATTACCATCCTATAGCATTCAAAATTTCATCAATAGCCTCCATAAGGTCCAACTTACGACCCTTAAAAGATCGACCTCAAGACACACTTAGAGCACCTTGAAGACTCTTTGGTACAAGGTGTGATGTACTTCAAGGCTTGCTCACATTAACTAGTCCTTATTAGGACTTCCAAATGTGAAATTCAAGATCTTTCTATTTTCTTCTTGCTTCTTCCACTTTGGATCCAACTAAGATCCACTTCCTTTACCCTAGTACATCAACTTTACAAAGAAAAATGAGAACAAGTGCTATTATGAGACTTTACTACACATTTGGCTTATCAAGCCTACATGAAATTTTGGTAATTCAAGAAAGATTCAAGGTTTCCATTAGCATCATGACATTAATATGCATGATTTTGGATCAACCAATAGCTCTACAACAACTAAAAATCAATATCTCAAACAAATTTCCACTAGTTGTTGTTGTTAAAACAATCATAGTCATAACAAGGTCATTTCACACCTCACACTATTATCATGGCATGAGAGGATTCCAACACCTTTAGCATATTTCATTTTGCATTTTTCAACTAAAGAAAAAGTTCCAAATGAAGTTCTTACTGATTTTTTCTTAACCTCTATCGTTAGTGTTGTTGCAAGTGCATTTCAAGAATGCCAAAACAAGAAATTTAGCATGCCACAATTCCTAAAAGGCATAGTTAATCTTTCAACTATCTAAACATGTCCAAAATTTCATGATTCAACTTGAAAAAATCCACCAAAGAAAGTTCTTGGAACCAAATGCACTAATATCTGTAAAGTGTTGCTACTACGAACCAAGAAAAGATGGTTTTAACACTCAGAGATGTGTGCTACTCACAAAAACCACATAAAAAGCCTAAATTTTTTTAGGGATATGAATACCCTTTTCAAAAAAAGAGATTATTTCATCACTTTTAGGCCTCCACCATATACCAAATACCCAAAACACAAAAAGGCTAAAAACCAAAGCTAGAAGGGGATTTTGAACCCTATTTTACAAAATCTTGCCCAACTTCCTTTCTAGAGAAAACCATCACCTCCAAGTTCACCAATAGTACTGTAGGAACATTCCCTACCACTTACCATACTTGGTTTCACATTTTTAATCACCCAACATGTGATATGTTGTTGGTTATAGCCTTATTTCCACTAGCCAAGACACTTTTCTTGCCTAGGGCATCACCATAAAAATGGTTGCCTTCATTTTTTTGATCCTTGCTTCTAGAATAATAATGTATAGTGAGTAACATCCCATTTTCCACAATTTCAAACTATTTCTATGGTGGGAATAGGAGGAAAACACCAAGAAACCAAAATGCTACAATTTTTTTACAGGAAACTAGTCTAAAACAAGAAATTTATGTATAGAACTTACACACACAAAAAAAACCTTAATTAAAGGCTTAGAAAATAAGAAGAAACATTAAAATAACTACTCCAAGCAAAAGATCTACATTTTCAATCCAAAACAACACCAAAAACTTCCATTTCTATGCCCAACCCGTACACTATATGACCCAAACACTTCCAACCCCTAAAACTTATCAAGAATGGACTTATATAGGTGTTTCCAACCTATTTTTTTCATGCTCAAACCCTTAACTAACTCTTTCCACTCATTTTCAACTTTGCATTGAAAAATAGTTGCAAAAGTTGCAAAATTACAATTTTGAGCAATTTTTGGTGTAACTTAAAATTCTTTATTAGACAAGTTCACCAAACTTGTAAGGGCTCCTATTAGGTTGATTTAGACATTCCAAGATGGTTTTTGAGCCGTGGTCAACTTTTCTACCACTTTGGTCAACCTAACCCCTGTTGAGCAACTTATAGGCATAACAACAACTTAGGAGCAAAAACCCACTTAGCAACTAAGTTAACCTTACCTAAGGACATAATAGGTATTATTAAACCACTAGTGATATGGCTAGCATCACCACAAGGTAAAATGAAAAGAAAGAAGCACCTGGTACAAACTAGCCTACCTAGGTGCTCCTACACCAAGGTGGCCTTGAACAATGGAGGCTCTCTGTAGCTAGAACAAGGGTGTCACTAGGGTTCACCCATCTATCTAGAGCTAATGGTTCTAATAATTCAATTTCAAGAGTAGTGGTTTCAAATTTACACTGTGATGCACCTATGAACTGAGGTACACTATGAGTTTTGGCATCAAGCGAGATCATTGTGCCGAATCCAAATGGAATGTGATCTCTCAAAAATGAGATACTTTATTTTAGGCCTAAGCATATTCATCATATAAAATTTGACATTTCATTGATAGCTCTCACGAGCTTCAAGTTACGACCCTCAAAAGATTGACCTCGACATGCACTTAGAGCACCTTGGAGACTTTTCGGTACAAGGTGGTTGCGAATGATGGAGGTGCTTTGCAGCCAGAACAAGGGTGTCACTAGGGTTCACCCACCCATCTAAATCTAATGTCACTAATGATTCAATGGCAAGGTCAATGGTTTCAAAGTTACATTGTGATGCACCTATGAACTAAGGCACACTGCGAGTTTTGGCATCGAGCGAGATCACTATGCCGAATCCAAACATAGTGTGATCTCTTTAAAATGAGATAGGTTATTTTATTCCTCAATATTATTATCATGTAGCATTCACCATTTCATCGATAGCCCTCATGAACTCTGACTTACGACCCTTGAAAGATCAACCTCGACATGCACTTAGAGCACCTTGAGACTCTTCGGTACAGGGTGGCCACGAATGATGGAGGCTCTCCATGGATAGAACAAGGGTGTCACTAGAATTTAACTACCCATCCAGAGCTAATGGTGTTGATTATGTGATGTCAAGATTAGCGGTTTCAAAGTTATGTTGTGATGCACCTATGAACTTAGGCACACTGTGAGTTTTGGCATCAAACAAGATCACTGTGCCAAATCCAAATGTAATGTGATCTCTCAAAAATGAGATAGGTTATTTTATTCCTTGGCATGATTGTCATGTAGCATTCATCATTTCATTGATAGCCCTCACGAGCTCCAAGTTATGACCCTTAGAAGATCAACCTTGACACACACTTAGAGCACCTTGGAGACTCTTCAGTACGGGGTGGCTATGAACAATGGAGGCTCTCCACGGCCAAAAAAATGGTGTCACTAGGGTTCACCTACCCATCTAGAGCTAATGGCACTAAAAATTCAATGCCAAGATCATAAATTTCAAAGTTACACTATGATGCACCTATGAACTGAGGCACACTGCAAGTTTTGGCATCGAGAAAGATCACTATGCCAAATCCAAATGAAATGTGATCTCTCAAAAATGGGATAGGTTATTTTAGTCCTTAGCATGAATATCATGTAGAATTTTTTATTTCATCAATAGCCCTCATAAACTCCAAGTTATGACCTTTGAAAGATCAACCTCAACACACACTTAGAGCACCTTGGAGACTCTTCAGTATGAGGTGGCCGTGAACAATGGAGGCTCTCTACTACTAGAAAAAGGGTGTCACTAGGGTTAGTATTAAGTAAAAAAATTATCTTTTACCTCTCTCAAGTTTTTGGCATTGGGCATAGCGCAAGTTTGGTGTTAGTATGTATTAAAATCATCATTTTTTAAGCCCCTCCACATAAACTACATTAAGTAAAATCATCTTTGTTTCTTACATTTTATCAAAAAGTTTGCATTTACAATATCTCAAGTGTTTCATCATTATTACGTCAATACACAACTATAGTATCAAAAATAGAATAGATTTTTCTTCATTCTACTCCTTATTTAGTTTTTTATCTTCATGCATGGCTACTCTTCATGATGTACCTACATTCCAATATCACAAAAAATATTAGTAACTTATTGTATTAAACAAGATAATCATTGATTCATCAAATCATTATGAACAAAATAACATAAGAAGTAAATATACCTATTCAAGTGTTCTAGTAGTGCCCTCTCACTATTTTAGGGTCTCCAATAGGGCTCCATGATCAACATTAGTAATAGTAAAAAGTTATTTTACTTTCGCTCTTCCTTGATACTTCAACAACTTTACATTTGTTGCTATAATAAGATGCAAATATATGACAATTTTTGTGTGCTTCTAATAGTCTTCAAATGTAAGAATTCCATTCCTTCTAAGCATGTATATCCGTAGCCATCTTCCGGCAACAACCATTGAACCTGTAAAAATGTGTGAATCCATTATCATCTGTGATCAATTGTGCAAGCTTTTTTTTTACCTCGTACACAACATGCTAACCAATAATCTGATTTCTCATCATTCCCCTATGGTATACCCAATGCAAAAACATATCCTGGATGAAGAAGATATGATAAATGGTTATGCTCAAGTGAACTTTCAATGTCATCATTTCTGATAGAGGGTATGATTGACAATTGAGTAAGATAATGTGAAGCCCATGTATCCACCCACTCACTCAACTCACAGTGATCCCAATCACACTAAAAACAACTAGGAAAAAAGCAAGCTTTTTGTCATATACAAATGGTCTATGTACTAGAATAAGAGCTCTAGAATGAATGCATTTTTGATGAGTCTCTCACTATAGCACAATCTGATCTATCACCTATGGACCCTTCCTCAACCAACCAAAAGAAATTGCATACTACTAAATCAAGAGTCCCCTCCTGTGATAATGTTGAACTACACCAATCAGCAATACTATGAGCATCAAGAAGCTTTTCTCCTTAACTAGATCTCTCTTCACACATGCCCCTATTCTATCATGTTCCCCTTTCCCATGGCTGGACTTAAAAAACCTCCAAATATGAGGTTACCCCCTCTCTACATGTATCCTACACGAACCAATAAAACATGCCAGCATTCTTGAACTGACCTATGTAAATATCTAACCAAATGATATGCCTATCTATAGCAATTGCATGCTCATGTAAGAAATCAAAATAATTTTTCAAACAATATTGCAAAAACTCATGAGAGTGAGATCTATCATCACTCATATAAAAATGGTACTGTCCACTAATCTTCTGATTATCTTCCACACTATATAGGGCATGTATACATGTTATGTGGACAAAAATAGCAATCTAAATGGAGTTGTAATACTGAGATTGTGTCTCATTTTTGAGGCTACAACTTATAGTTCTCAGCAAAGTCAACAACTGATATAATAGTGCTAATGTTAAAAGTCTGCTTACACATTCTAAATTGTTGATCCAACTATTTACACCTGTCACTATGTCTTGCATACTTGTAGAAAAGATTTGTCTTGAAATCTGAAATAAAACTAGCCACACTAATTTATTTTGAAACCAATTCACATCTAGAGCCCTCACCCTCACTCTTCTATGTGTATTTCACTATTTCATATACCATTTTTTTACTATTGTCTTCTCAAGATCTTGTTTGCACCCCTCATAGAAACATGTGTGAAAATTAGATAAGCCACCACATTTTGAACACTTCTCATTTAAGCAAGCATGTATATAAAAGAAACAACCATCAACACTATGACATAAAAATTGATCTACCAAGTCTCTTGATAATTTTCGAAGACCACTAGCAGCTTAATTCTCCAACATTTCTTTACTATGAAAATTAGAATGGATGGAGTGTAATAGTTCATGGTACATGGAAAAATTGACATGATATTTGTGATAAGATGTATTTCAATTTTTAAGTGGCACACAATAAAATGGCTTCAAAGATTTAAAAGCCCATTGTGATATATGAAATCTTGGATGACTCTCTCTAGTTTAAACAACATAGTTTGACTTACCTCCAAATAATGTTTAGGATGTGGCGTGCGATCTCTGATGCCAATTATCAACTTTAACATGTCTTTAGCATTGGGTGATACTCTTGAGCTAGAGTGCCCAAACTATATAATTTCTTCCTGCACATCATCAGATAGCTTCTTGTCAAAATGTGAAAGTCTCCCACCAAAAGCCTATGTTTCATTTTGAAGAGGATCATCAATTCTCTCTCATCTACTAAGTGATCTTCTCAAAGTAGTACAATTTAGGTTCAAGTCAATAAAAGTTTGTCTCATATATCTACCCTTTCTCAAATGATGACTTACCAAAGAGGTTGTAATAACCCTTTGAGTAATTCTCTTATCCTTCTCTCTACTATTTTTCCAAATGCTATTGAGAGCACTGAAAAGATTCTTCACAATAATGACATTTCTTATAAGTTTTTTAGTAACAAAAATCCTCAATTTGGAAAGCATAGGTCTCATCTTATACATCTTTAATAAGTGCATAAAAAGTTGAGATTGCTCCACCACTATCATGTTTTCAAAAAACAGCTTATATAGTATTGAAGCCCATAACTGAATGGTTCTTTTTTATTTTTTCCCTTCCAAATTGGTAATAATCATTTTATAAATTTCAATTATCCATTTTGGCATTCTAGAACCTTCATGTCAATTATAAGTAGGAGATATGTAACATTCCTGTGCATTGTCATTTTTGACATGGTCAATTATGCAATTTACATTATGAACTGGTAAAATTTTATTTCCAAATTCTCATTCTTCAAATCTTTATTCTCCAAATTTTCATTTTGTAAATTTTCAGTCCCGGCATTATCATTATCAATTGGTATGTTTTCATTCCCCAACTACACATATTCATTATCTGAGTCTATGATTTCACCTTCAATCAAATACATCATCAACTTGACTCACATTTAACATATCTCGTCTCTTCCTTCGATGATTTACCTTGTCCCTTTCCCTATATGTTGCAATGTCTTCATTCGATACCTTCCTTTTGCATTTAGCCTTTCGATGACTATTGCTCCCCATTCAAAAAATAATACTAGACACCTAATCATACATTATAGAACCTTTTCGATCCTATGAGCCCCAAAAAATAAGTTTTCTCCAAATCCATGAAAATGGCCCACAAAAAACGTGATTGTCAGCTTTGTAGTGACAAGGAATATGTTGGAGAAAGCATGCCAGTATTTCAAAAACTCGATCTCATATTGGGTATCCAATCCCAAATTAGATACCCAAATTGATATTGGGTACTCGAAATGGATGCCCAAATTTTGGAGGGAAGTCAAAATTTGGAAAGTGTGGGCAATGCGAACAAATTTGATTATTATATATGATTAATATATATCATTATTCATATATATCATTATTATATTATATTATTATGATTATTATTATTATTAAGTATAATACAGTAATATATATTATTATTGTTATTATTATTATTATGACCCATAAATATAATATATTAACATATACATATATGATTATTATGTTATTTTACTATGATTTTTACTAGTATTATTATTAAATATAATATAGTAATATATATTATTATTGTTATTATTATTATGCCCTATAAATATAATATATTAATATATTATATTTATAGGTCATAATAATAATAATATTAATAATATATATTACTATATTATATTTAATAATAATAGTAAAAATCATAATAATACAATATAATAATCGTATATATATTAATATATTATATTTATAGGTAATAATAATAATAACAACAATAATAATATATATTACTATTGTGTCCAAAGGGGTCATAGGCTAACCTATAACCCCTTTTGACGCATTTCATGACAACATATGTGCTTAGGGGCCCTAGGATCCCTAGCGACCCATTTGGTTGGTTTGAATGTGTTTAAAGGGGTCATAGGTTAACCTATGACCACTTTCATTGCATTTCATGACAACATATGTCCCTAGGGGCCCTAGAATCCCTAGGGACCTATTTGATTAGTTCCAATGCATCGAAATGGGTAATAGGTTAAACTATGACCCCTTTCGATGCATTTCATGACAACATATGTCCCTAGGGGCCCTAGGACCCCTATTGACCCATTTGGTTAGCTCAAATGCATCAAAAGGGGTCATAAGTTAACCTATGACCTTTTTTGACACATTTCATAACAACATATGTCCCTAGGGGTCCTAGGACCCATAGGGACCCATTTGGATAGTTTTAATGAATCAAGAGGGGGATGCATTTTATGACAATATATGTCCCTAGAGGCCCTAGGACCCCTAAGGATCCATATGGTTAGTTTGAATGAGTCGAAAGGGATCATAGGTTAACCTATGACCCCTTTCGATGCATTTCATGACAACATATGTCCTCCATTCGGTTGGTTCAAATGTGTCGAAATGGGTCATAGGTTAACCTATGACCCCTTTCGACACATTTCATGACAACATATGTTCCTAGGCACCCTATGACCCCTAGGAACCCCATCAGTTGGTTTGAATGCATCAAAAGGGGTCATATGTTAATGTATGACCCCTTTCGATGCATTTCATGACGACATATGTTCCTAGGGGCCCTATGACGCCTAGGGACCCATTTGGATGGTTGAAATGTGTTGAAAGGGGTCATAGCTTAACCTATGACCCCTTTCAACACATTTCATGATAATATATGTCCCTAGGGGCCCTACAACCCATAGGGATCCATTTGGTTCGTTTGAATATGTCAAAAGGGGTCATAGATTAACCTATGACCCCTTTCGACTCATTGCATGACAACATATGTCTCTAGGGGCCCTAGGAGCCCTAGGGACTCATTTGGTTGGTTTGAATGCCTCGAAAGGGGTCATATAATAACCTATGACCAATTTTGATGCATTTATGACAACATATGTCCTTAGGGGCCCTAGGACTACTAGGGACCTATTTGGTTTGTTTAAATACGTCAAAAGGGGTTTAGGTTAACCTATGACCCCTTTTGATGCATTTCATGACAAAATATGTCCCTAGGGGGCCCTAGGACCCCTAGGAACCCATTTGGTTGGTTTTAATGTGTCGAAAGGGGTCATAGGTGGACCCATTTGATTGGTTCAAATGAATCGAAAGAGGTAACCTATGACCCCTTTTGTCACATTTGAACCAAGGAAATGGGTCCCTAAGGATCTTAGGGCTCCTTTTGATGCATTTCATGACAAAAAATGTCCCTAGGGGCCCTAAGACCTCTAGGGACCTATTTGGTTGGCTCAAATACATCAAAAGGGCTTATAGGTTAACCTATGATCCTTTTTTTTGCATTTCATGACAGCATATGTCCCTAGGGGCCATAGGACCCCTAAGGACCAATTTGGTTGGTTTGAATGCATCAAAAGGCATTTCATGACAACACATGTCGGTAGGGGCCCTTGGACTGCTAGAGACCCATTTGGTTGGTTCAAATGCTTCAAAAGGAATCATAGGTTAACCTATGACCCCTTTCGATGCATTTCATGAGAACATATTTTGTTGGTTTGAATGCATTGAAAAGGGTCATAGGTTGTCTTATGACCCCTTTTGATGTATTTTGATAACAACATATGTCCCTTTTGACATATGTCCCTAGGGGCCCTAGGACCCCTAAGGGTGCATATGGTCGGTTCAAATGTGTTGGAAGGGGTCATACAATTTAACCTAGACTCCTTTTGATGCATTTCATGACACCATATGTCCTTAGGGGCCCTAGGACTCTTAGGGACCTATTTGGTTGGTTCAAATACGTCGAAAGGGGTCATGGTTAATCCATGACCCCTTTTGATGTATTTCATGACAACATATGTCCCTAGGGGCCCTAGGACCCCTACAGACCCATTTGGTTAGTTTGAATGCATCAAAAGGTGTCATAGGTTAACCTATGACCCCATTTGATGCATTTCATGACAACATATATCCCTAGGGCCCTCAGACCCCCAGGAACTAATTTGATTAGTTCAAATGCCCCTTTCAATGCATTTCATGACAACATGTGTCCCTAAGGGCCCTAGGACCCCTAGGTAGGGATAACTTTAGGAAACCCCTCCCAAAAAAAAAGCCTAAAATGCTGGCGAATCCAACATCTTGGGGGAAAGAAAATTTTAATATCGAGGGCAATTTTTTGTTCCATTTAGGGAAATAAAATATTATATGTTGGTGATTTGTTTCTTGCCCTAGTAAAAATCATTTTAAATGTTGTGAATTAATATTTTTTTTCACTGACGGATATATAAATGATGGCTATTTTTTCCCTTGCCAAAAATGAATTAATAATGTCAGAGGTGAATTACTTGTTTTGTAGAAAAATGAATAATAATGGTCTTGGCTAATCTTTAATAGTAAACTGAAAAATTGTTTAATCTGAAAGTGAAATTTGCACATGTATTGGTTAGTGACTATATTGATTGTTGAGTAGTCACTTTCAAGTTTCAACTTGTGTACTATCTTAGGTGTGTTATTAATAATGTCATAACATCATTACATCAGTGCCACAATTACCAAGTTGACTATCGTCACTTTTGTTACATTAATAGTAAATTCAATAATTTTATTAACCGTTGATTAGTTAGAGATGAACGATAGTAGATGCATCTGAGGGCCACTCCCTTGAAAAGACTTGGAGTCACAACTAATTTTCTAGAATGGAGACATGTGGAAAAGTTTACATGGAAATCATTAATCATGTCAGGCACTATTGACTGTCCGACATTAATGTCAGCACATTTTGGCATTTCACACACTTGAAAATTAATAGGAATTAAAAAAAATAAGATATGGAAGCTGACGAACACCACATTGCCAAAGAATTAGATGCAACTGCAGTCTGCCATTAAATAGGCTCTTCAATTCCTCTTTCAATATCATTTCTCATATTCTAATTTCTTGAGTCTAAATTGGGTTTGTAGTTGCACTTTGCAGAGTTTTCAATTTCTTGAATTGTAGTCATGGATACGCCAATTCACCTGAAATGCACTAATATGGCTCTACAAAAGCTCTTTATAGGCAAAATTCCTAACAACCTCCTTGCCATGGTTTGCAAGGTAGATGGCTAAAGTCCTTTTATCTTCCATGCTATATGCATGGTACTCGACCGTGAATTCTTGAGAAATAATAAGAGGTACCGTGTGTCCACAAATATTACCTCCTACTTCCTCGTGTCTCTTCTTGACCTTGGAGGCAGGAAAATAGACATGTTAATGCTTCTGTGTAATGTTTTTAAGAAAAAAAAATTAGAAGATGATGTCAAAATTATTGTATTGGCTGAGCAGGTACCAGGGCCAGGTATTGGCATCTGTTTTGTAGATGTAGCAGACAAGTGCTAAGAGGAAGGCATATGGTGCATTATACATAGGCATCCTTTCTTGCTCGGCATGAACAAATGGAAACTGATTCACCATCGGAATGGGTGCAACTTGGAAGAGATTTTTGGTAGAAATGGTTGTTGTTGGATGATGACGTTAGTGAGATGGACTTCACATGGCTGGATGAGTTCAGTGACATCATCTTCTCGAATAGATTCCTCGTGGACAGAATTGAAGACCTTTTTGATTAAAGGCTTCAATCCCTCACCCCTAAGCCCACTCATGTTCCAACCTCTCTGGTTCCCTAGTTCTCTGTTCAGTGTTCCTTGTTCCCTTGGCCCTTTAGGGAAAAAAAATGTTTTGATTTGGGCAAAAGTTTGCCAAAAAAATGTTTTCAAGAGATCTATATTTTTCTTTAGATTGGGCCCTACCCTTTTTTTGTAAATTATGAAATAGTAAAACCAAGTTGATTAGTGATTTAATCAGCTATTTTGAATATGTAAGCTATGAATCAGTATTATGTACATTGTACAGTCTAAAATATTATCAATGAAAACAATAAGTTTTGGCTTCTCAAATCGTTGTTCTTCTTAGTCTACGACTTTGTAAGTTTGTTTTTAGCATCTTGTTTCTCAAATTATGCACTATTGAAATGTTACTATTAGTCTGCAACTTAGTTAAAAATAGTGAATTGTTAATAATTAACTATTTTCCTTTAATTCGATTGGTTAAAAGTTAACAAATGGAGCTTCAAGGAAAACTAAAGATTAATAGATTATAACCTTTAAAAAGTTAAATATAATTTTGATAATTTATGCGTCAAATTTGTATTTCATACCTATCTTGTCACCTATTCCTAACTTTTTTTTCATTATGAAATCTTTTAAATGATGAAGAATAGTTTATAAACAATTATCACAATTTTCAATATATGTTAAATTTTAATAGTTTATAGATATTATAACTATATTATATTTTGATTTTGAAACTAAATAATAAATATGAATAAAAATAGAGCATTTTCAATTATATTTTTAAATTGTAATTATAACCATATCATATACATATAATATAATTATTTATACTATACTATAATATAATATAATTATAATTTATAACCATGCATATAATATTTATATAATAATATAATAATAATAATAATGAGTATGACCATCTCAATTCGATAGATCGATGGCCCAGGATAAATTTCGGGCCGATTTGCAGAATCTTTTCCTATCTGCCTAGATTCATCTAAAATCGTGACACGTAGTTGAATCTTTCCCCATCTACCCAGATTCATGATGGTCATTATATATTTTATTAAATTTATTATTATTATATTATATTATATTATATTATAGTATAAATAATTATATTATATGTTCTATTATATAATAAATAATTATAAATAAAAATAATATTACTTTTATAATAATAATAAATCTTAAATGATTACATAATATAAGTAATATTATTTTTAATTGAATCCCAAAAAATGTATTATAATTTAATAAAAAATACATTATTAAAACATAAAATATAAACCAATGCACATTGCACAATGCACTTACATTAAAAAAAATTAAAAATATTTAACAACAATAATAATTTAATAATTTAATTAAAAATAATAGAACATATGATATAATCATAACCATATAATATAATATAATTATAACTCTTTAATATTTATATATAATAATAATAATAATGACCATCGAGTCATTGACGGCCCAGGAGAAATTTTGGGCCAATTTGGGGAATCTTTTCCCATCTGCCCAGATTCATTCGAAATCGTGAAATGTGGAACTTATGTACATCACTATATTATTTAATATTGACTCTGAGTCTTGACAATTTATTATGGTTAGATGTACATTGTACATAAAAGTTAAAAGTATTAATTACTTATTACTTTCATTTTAACTATTAAATTTCAAGTATTACCTTTTTAGAGTATGAAGTTGAGAGTTCTGAAATTGTAAGATGAGAGTTCGATACAATAGCCATAGGGTTTTCAAATTTTAAATTTTCAAAGACTGACAGAATTCCATTTTGTGTTCTAATTTCTGAAGATTGAAAGTGTGATTCATGAAAGTTGGGTATCAGATGACAACACCAATTATCCAATCTCAATTCTAGGTATTTAATTTTTTTTCAAAAAAATTCCATTGCAATTTGTAGCAATAGAAATCTTTATTTTAATTGCCTTAGGTTTACACTTTACAATTATTTTGAATAGGGTCTAAAGTCTAATAAGCAGTAGCAGCCAGGCATGGGCAAAACAAAGTCAAAAACCTCCCAAACGAGTGCACCCATAAAGGAAAAGGACACCATTATACAACTCAAAAAAGTGCTACAAACCCCAAGTTTCACCGATGAATGTCATGATATTTTTGACCCTATTATCCATAGATATTCTGGAATCATGGCAATTAGACATTCATTGTTTAGTAAGTGGAAAGATCCCCAGAAGGGGAGAATTTATTACAAATATAACAACAATATTGGTGCATATACAAATAAACTAGTTACTCTGGTTACTGGATTAGGAAACCTCGCTGTACCCGAAGTATTCCCTTGCCCTAAAATTGTAATGCTATGCTCTCAAAATTATGATGAAAATAGAAAGGCGATTTTAAACCAAAACACTTAGGATGAAATTTTATCAATAATCGAGAGTGAATTTTTCACTCTATTAGACCTAGGGTTAGGGTTTAGAATAGAAAGCTCTAAGGAGCACATTGACTTGGATAAACTAGCTTAGGCTTATGACAAGCTGGAAAGAAGTTTTCAAGATTCATAAATTAAAAGTTTAATATCCTCAGAGTCCACTACCAGTGTTATTGTTACACTAGAAAAAGACCATAAGCCTCCTTATCAGTATGATATTTTTGTGCCATGGGTTCAGAATACTATTATTTTGTTATAATTTTTCCTAAGATTGGATAGTAACAAGGAAGTGGGGGCCAGTGTTCTTGAAATGATTTATAATATCCATTGTTGAGGTCAGTTAGTTGACAATGTAGTAGTAAGATATGATTTTGTTTAGTACATTGTTGAATCTATATAAAAACAATTACTAATGATTAAACAAAGTATAACTACAGGCAAGATGAAGACCTTTAGGTTCACAAGTTACTTGTGTTACCTTCTTTTAGGAAAGCATCACCCAATATTTGAGACAGAGAATAACAAGCTTGATATTGAGATCTATAAGTTTGATGAGAAAACCCAGAAGAAATCAGAGACACCAAGTCCAGTATATGAGGGGACACATAAGATGAGGATGAATACTAACAATAAAAACTACAAACATTTTGTAGACTTCTTTTAGGCATCTATTTACCAAAAAATCACAGGTACTATAATGCATAGATTGCCTATGTCTTGTAAAGATTGCATTCAATTGAGAAGTCAAATTTAATTGGTTGACTAGTTCTTCATGAAAGAGTACACTATCTTAAGGTTTTACAGTTCAATGGTTGAACCCTACAAACTTTTAATGCATGTTATAGAAAGGGTTTTTACACTAGAATATGTAAGGCAGATGGAGAGCACAAATGAACTTTTCAGTGGATGACAAAAAAAAAAGATATTTCCTTCCTTGCCTTTCACAATTGGAGGCCTCACATTTGAGAGAAAGGCTTTCAAAGTGGCAAATGAATTGGTAACTTTTTTTGGCTTTCATTTTGTTAGTCACTAGAATTATGATCCACTAAACATAATAAAAACAAGACTAATTGCCAATGGGAACTCTGTGAGCAAATATCAACACCAGGAGATGCCATTGATAGAAAAGTTAAAAAACAAGGATTCGTGGGATGAGGTTAAGAAAGAGATGGAGAAACATGCAACATAGAATAATATTTCAATGCAACAATTATCATCCCAAATTATGACATTGCCCATATCAGAGTCACATAAATCAGGGCCTCTAACATACTTAAATTTCTATGAGAAAGCATTTGAACCTTCTATGAAGTCTATGCCGAAAGAAATTAAAGAGGCATGCATATCTAAAATGTGGTGTCAAACCAAGATAACCGAGTTTTGGAAAATGAGGCAAAATTTGGGTGAACCAAAGACATTAGAAAATTTTGAGGAAATTGATGAGGATGACCTTTTCAACACTTATTGGGATAAAGAGCATCCAACTATACTATATCAACTTGATAGTTGCAATGACAGTGATATTCAATGATAGGAGGACCTCCAGTCTGATGCTAACATTCAAGGTATTTAGGATTCTGGGTCAACCAGGGGCAGAGATATTATTAAACTTCAAATGAGTGATTCTACTAAACAAATGTATGGTAAAGGAGACACTGTGATACAAAAAATGGGTTATGCAGATATAGGGCCCATTGGTGCAAGTGGTGATGGGATTCAGAATCCAAGTCCAGTACCAAGCCCACCCAAAAGAGGAAGTAAACCAATCATTGGAAGCTCTGAGATTGAAGATGATTCATCTAAAAAGGGCAAAAAATATTATACTTCTTCTTTTGAAGGTCATCCCAACACATTATTTGTTAAATCTTCAAATCCAGTTGTAGTTGATCCCACTGGCATTGGCACTGACACTGGCACTAGATGGATGAACCTTGTGCAAGAAAAAAAAAAACTTAAGACAATTACACCACAAGAAAGGTCAGCGGTTACTCTAGCAATGTATGCACTAGTGGCTTCTATAAAAAATCCTAAAAATAGTCCTAAAATGCCAGGATTTGGAATGGGCCATCTTCAGTATGTTCGCAATCCTTAAAATACAATTGTAGGTGGAGTAAGTTTAGCTAGAGATGGAGGAGCATCAGCATTCAATGATAAAGTTGATAATTCACCTTTCAAACACTCAATTGTGTCAGAAAACATAGATTTTAGTTTGAACAAGTTTGCATCAAAGTTTGAACAGACAAGTGAAAGAAATAGGCAAACTATGAAGACTTTGAAAAGTAATGCAGTTGCCAAATGTCAGAGATCTAGTAACAAAATATTTCCAACATATGATCCAAACAATGAAATAATAAACTTCATGGTTGTTATGCCCTTGGGTAGAGATAATAATCCACCACAAAATGTAACAAATCGTAATAATATACAAGTTACTAGTCTTCAAATGGATTTGTCAAAAGTGAAAAATATTGACAAAATCAATATATCAAAAGATAGCAACAAAATGGTCTACTCTACACTTTTGAAAGCAGAGAGGGAAAACAAAAGGCTTACAAAACAAATAGAAAAGTTATAGGAAGACCTTGATAATGTGAAGGTGAAGGAGAAAGCAACAGATAATAGGTTCAAAGAATTGCAAAATAGGATAAAAAAATCTTCTCCTACAAATGCAATTGTCCAGCAAGAAAAGATGAATGAACAATTGCAACATTTGACTAAAGAATTGGATGAGTGCGAAAAAATACTTAAGAATGAACAAGCATCTACTACATCGTTGTTCAAGTCTGTAGAGAGTATTGCACAGGTCATCAATCAATTGAAAATTGAGCTAGAATCTGCTGCCAAGGAAAATAAAATTTTGAAGGATGAATGGGAGAAGGAAAAGAAAAAAGTGGAGTCTAGGGCAAGTATGATTTTTAATTTGCAAAAGGAATTGGGGAATGAGAAGAAAAAATAAGAGTCTACTACAGACACAATCCACAATTTGAATAACCAATTGGAGAATATGAAACAAAAAAGAGTTGTCAACTGCAAAAACTATTAGTGATTTGAAGGAGGAATTGGAGAATGCAAAGAAAACGGAGTCTAGTGGTACTACAAGCACTAACACAATCAACAAATTGAGGAGGGAATTGGAGAATGCAAAGAAAAAAGAGGAGTCAGCTGCAAAGCAAAACCTCAATTTGAGAAAGGAATTGGAGAACATGAAGAAAGAGGAGTCTACTCAAAGTCTCCATAATTTGAAGAAGGAATTGAACAGTGCGAAGAAAAAGGAGGAGTCCACTTCAAAGACAATCCATGATTTGAAAAGGGAACTTGAGGAAAACAAGAAAGAGGAGGTAACTACTATAAATAAAATCCAAGATTTGAGGAATAAATTGAAGGATGAGAGGAAGAGATCAACTAATTGGCAAAGGCAACTAGAGGAAATGCAGAAAAAGAGTGAAAAAGAGATGTCTAAAATGAAGAAAAGGGTGGAGAATGTAATGGCAGAAAATAGAGCGACCTCTTCTAAAGACCATCATGTGAAGGATACTATAATAAACACAGTTAAGCTTATCAAACAAGAAATTTGGGACAAAATAATGATAATCAGTGATGGTTTGGTTGTATGGCTTGATTTAAATAGCAATCTCAGAGTTGTCTTTAAAAATGTAAAACTTGGTGTTCAGGCTAAAAGAAAAATCTTCACTAGTTCCTTAAAAGATCTTTCTAACCAAGTTCTCAATAAACAAAAGAGATCCAGTGATAGGGATTTGGAAAACCATGGAATAAAAAACCACTTGGATGCCTGTGTAATGGCCAGTATGTCTCTCAACATTGTGAAGAATTAACGAAAATTGGTGAATCGCTCAATTCTGCTTCCAAAGAGTTGATGAAGATTAATAACACCATAGTGAACTTGCTGAATGTTGGATTACCGAATCTAGCTAACTCAGAAAGCACATTCATTCGAAACAAAAATTACATGAAAAAGTTGCAGGGCAAGATGAATTCTGATTTAGGAGAATTGCCTGAGGAATTCACTCCAGAGGGAATTACAAGTTGCATCAAATCACTATCAACAATGAGTGATGCTATAGATAAATTCCTCCTATCATATGATTCTATCTCTAAGGAGTATTTTTTTTTTTATGAGACTAAAACTAATTAGCTACAAGCTCAAAAAAATAGGGCTTCCAAATGATGTAGAATGGAGTGCACTATAGAAATTCAGTGAAGTTGGGTCATCTTCTCAAACTATTACTGTTTCTATCACTGGCAGTCATTGCTAATAGCACTAAGTAGTAACACTATAACAACTTAGTAAGTGATAAAACTATAATCGTTTTGTTACTTGTTGCTCTTTAATTTCAACTTTGTTTAATTTTAATTTTTATAGGAATCAAGAGCCAACATATCAGGATAGTTAGGCAGCGAGGCTCTAGCATACTATGCAATATCAGGAATCAAGAGCTAGCATATATGATCATATATACAATTACAAACTGACCTACAACTATTGTTTCTCCCTTGTATCTACAAAAGGGAATTCACAGTCATTGCAATTTGACATTGAGTCATTTGCGAAGGGTTGTAATTGTTTGTAATTGACAATCGTTAAATGTATTATGTTATAGGCTGATTTGTAATTATAAATTATAATACATTTTTTTAAAAATGGAGCTTACTCTGTTAAATGCATTATGTTACAATTTCTTAAAGAAACTAGAATCAATAAAAATCTCGACATGTTAAAAAAATCAATCAATGAAAGTCTCCACATGTAAGTACTAAGTTTGTAACATCAACATGTTCAAACTTCAAAAATAAATAAATAAAATTAAGCATCTATAAAGGGACAGTGAATGAAGGCTATAAATTAACTTCTACAAACATGTTAGATAATTAATTAGTAAGTAGAGTCTTAGATCAGAGCTACTAGCCTACTACTTGACTCACGGAGAAGGTTGAGAAGTTGCTATAGTTGCCATTCTGCCTTGACCGGCTCAGCATCACTATCATCAGAATCCTCCTCATTTATTGCATATAAAATTTCATTGTTTCTTGTGTTTTCTTCAAATTCACTATTAGCATCAGACTCACTATGCATGCCAAATCCAACATCATCTTCATTTCTTTGACTTTCAATATCACGATATGAACCACTACCACCGCAACTGCCACTGCCACTGCCACTGCCACTACCACTGCCACTTGTGTTTGAAATGTTGGCAATCCCTCTTCTTTGACATCACTTTCTCCATAAGCTGACAGCCCTGTCATAAGGGAAACTTTCTACCTCATACCTAGAATTATAGAGCTTTAGGCAATTATCCAAATTTTTGTCTAATTTGTTTCTGACCTTTGACTTAAGGAAGCCCAAAGTACTGAAAACTATCTCATCCTCCACTAAACCCGATATCATTGTCAAACATATATTGATAAGCTTGAAATATTCTGGTATTGCCTCTCAACTAATTTCTCTCACTAAGGTTTTTCCAAAGCTTTGTTACCACTCCCTCTTCATTTGGATTCTCCATAACAACATATTGTTCCCTCATTATGTTTGCAAAAGAGTATGAGTTACTGTTGTCACTTAGGTTTGCACCCTTGTCCAAGGCCAATGCGCGAGGACAACCTAGTGAAACATGGAAACAACCTCCAAGCTGTGGGACTTGAACTGCGAGGTTGAGTCTCCGAAGAAGGTCGGCTTCCTCTTACTGTTAGGGCACACCTATCTATTCTCAGAAGGGAAAGGGAGAAGGAGAGCATTAAAGTAAATCTACCTAGTCTAATCTAAGGCGGTGATGCACCAAAATAGAGTTTTTAGACTCATTTTCTTGCCCATATATGCACTACGGAACTAGGGTAACATTCAAGGTCATACATTCATTCAGACTTATATCAACCAACAGCCACATGAAAATCAGGAGACCAACTGAATAAAACTAGGAACAAAAGATTTCACTTGTATATTATTCAATAGGCCAAAGATAGATACAGTATGAAAACCACTGATCTCAACAATGCATCAATGAGAGGCAAAATGATACACATACATGTTGATGGCTGAAAGAGATGATACCGGATGTTTATCTAGCTCAGAGACAAAGGGAGTTTACACTGCAAGTCTGCAAGCAGCAGCAGAGAAAATTAGGAAGAGCCGACCCTTACAAAATGTACAAAATCTGCCTTTATAGTTCAAGAGTAACTGAGATCTTTTACTGCTGAAATGACCCTGCAACTACCTGCCATTGAGTCCCGTGGAAGACAATCATGGAAAAAATCTCCAAAAATTTTGATCTCTTTCACCAATAATGTCCTGAGAAGACTGAAAACGACACCATAACTGTGCTCCGACTCGGTAGATGGATCAACAGATGGATGGAGTGTCATTCTGTGTTTTACATTTACTCTAGTAGGTCAGGATTGATCATGGAGATCAGATCGCACGACAAAATTGATTATGCTTGCCTCCTGGTTCATGAATCCGTCAAAGTCAAAAGGTCAACCGGGCTCCTTATGCGTCACCTAGGCCACGCGGGCCAATTGCATTTCTTTATTTTGCCACCTGGAGGTCCTCCCATGGTTAACCACCCTTCATTGGACTAACTGTACCACCTTGAATACTATCATGACTGTGACGGTTACACTAACTGCCAACCACCATCCTAGACTGCACCGACAGGGCACATGTCGACAAGGTGTTGTGTCGGCAACATAACCCTTGCATATCTCCGCCATAGCGCGATGGCACCTACTGTCAATTGGCCTCGATCCAATAATTATGAAGACTCGTCATTCTGAAACCTCTTTCCCTTGTAAATCACTGGGCCCGCGGCACATGTGGCACTTCCCTATTGGTCTGACAAACGCTTAATCCTTACTGCGCCAGCTGCATGAAATATGGTTCCATTAGGACACGTGGTGCACGGGCGCTATGTCACCAACGTTAACTCCCAGGTAAGTCTTGATAGCGAGACAGCGCCAACCATAGATCCCTGTGGATCCGACGATCATGAAGACTCGCCATTCGTGCAGAAATTATTGGACCCGCTGTACGTCGTGCGCTGACTCATACACATGGCACCTCCTTATTTGGTTCGACAAAACTAGTTGGCAACCCAAGACCTGATCCGTAGAGAGACCACATGTCAGCTAGGTGCCATGTCGCTATGCAAAAATCGAGGCCAAATTCCCATAGCGCCATAGCGCCCACTGACAGCGTGCTCTAAGATTTACATGTGTCACCATCTGATTTTCCATGCCGACTGCGCTTGCACAGTACCCGCTAGGACCCATCCATCTGATAATTCCTTGCCATGGCGAAATTTTTGTTTGGGCGCTATGTCGCCATCAGAAAATGTATGGGTTTTCCGTTGGCGCCATGGCGCCTCGCCATGTTTTTGAAATCTCTGGGCCGTGAACCTATCTACCCGCCGCCATGAAACCTCTGACCTATCGTACTCTACGATCTACGACCAGACCCATCCCACTCAGTGCCATATCTATAACTGCACCACACTCTGGATGACACCTGGCGACCCCTAGTGAGACGTGGTCCTGTCGATCCACATGGCGGATGGTCGCCATGTTGCTATGATAAAATCCACACATCTTCGCCATAGCGGGATGGCGCCATCCGTTGATGCGACCCAATCCGAAGATCATGGGGACTCATCGTACCTTGTGCTTCCACCCTCCATGTCGATACACCTGGCATCACCTTGAGACACGGCCCCACCTGACACGCATCACCAGGGTGCGATGTCGCTGTCATAACCTTTGCACGACTCCTCCATACAATGATGGTGCTTACCGTTGATCTGAGCTGACCCGACGGTGGTGAATGTAAGCTCCAACTATGTTAGCCGTGCTGATAGGAACTCTGACCTGGCACACGTGGTTCCTCTTGATTCTTCGCCGCAACACCTGATTCTGCCAGTCATTAAAATTTACTGTCGTGACTATTTTCGTCGGGCGCTATGTCGCTATGGAGATTTTTCGACCGATTTGTGATAGCGACATAGCGCCAAGGGCGTTAAGAACCTTTTTTGACCCGTGGAACATCGGACCCACCCCTGCAACATGTCGTCAGGGCATTATCGCACTATAATAAATATCGTGCATTTCCCTTATAGCGCGATGGTGCCAACCGTTGGTCTGCTTAGATCTGACGGCCAGAAACTTGCAGGTTGTAACATTAAAATACTTATTCGAGACTAACCATTGCATGAGCCACACTTTCAAATTTTAAACTCTTGGCAGTAAAACTAGAGGTAACACTTTTGGCGACTCGCAGGGGGCATGAGCCTGCTCAATGCATGACCAGTGCCTGAGAATGATCCATTGGGCCATGGAGTCAGAAAAGAGGGCCCAAAAGTTATGGAACCGAGAGCTGAGACTTGTCAAAACTTCAAGAACTAGCGACTCAAGAAGTGAGCCATGTGCACGCGCACTTATTGTAAAACAGGAACAACAGGAAGCAACTAAACTAACTATGTACATAGATTCGCAACTTTTTCAGAGATAGGGCTTCAAATGGATCACATTGACTGGAATGGGTAGAATTTCACCATTTGGCCTACTTAGCTGGAATGCATTGGCCTGTTTGCAACTGGAGATCAGACAAGGGCCACTCCATAGTGGATCAAATTTGGAGTGCCTCCCTGGTTTTGCTCTGTCTGAGTCCCACTTGAAAACTAAATCTCGCTCTCTAAAGATTCTGGCCCTTGCCTTCTTATCAAAACTCTTATTCATCTACTGCTGGTGTATCTCCAGGGTTTGCATAGCTTTGTTTCTCTTTTCTTCCAGTTCAATCAACTCTGCCATTCTTACTGACATGAAACTATTTTCAACCAATTCCAACTGATGAACCAACTCCAAGGATGGGAATTCCAACGAGATTGGAAGTTTGGCCTCCCTACCATATACCAGCACAAAAGGTGAATTCCCAATAGATCTCTTGGGTGTTATCCTATCAACCCACAGAGCGTTCCTTAATTTTTTATGCCAGACCCTCTGATTGTCTTCTATCATTCTCCTTATGATTCTGATCAATTTTTTGTTGGAAGATTCAGCTAAACCATTGCCCTACGGGTAGTAATTTGATGATGTGCTTAGATAGATATTGTGACTCATTGCCCATGCACAAATCTAGGTTCCAACAAAAGATTTGGCATTATCTGAGATGATAGTAGAAGGAGCTCCAAGCCTAGATACAATTCCATCAAGGAATTCAACAACTGATGGCTCTTTAGCATCCTTCAAGGCAACTGCCTCTGTCCACCTAGTGAAATAATCGGTAGTAGCCAAGATCCATTTATGACCTGTACTAGATGGAGGATTAATGGGGCCTATAAAATCCAACCCCCACTGGGTGAAGGGCTGATCCACCTGAATGGGGTGAAGAGGAAGAGCTGCAAGTCTCTGTTTGCCTTAGAAAAAAGCACATCTCTCGCATACCTATAACAATCATGGAACATAGATGGCCAATAATATCCAGCCCTCATGATCTTCATGGCGGTTGTTCTTGCAGAGAAGTGGCCACCATCAGGGCCATCATGAAGTTCTTTAATCATCCTCTCAACCTGATCCTCTTCAATACATCTCAACAGGGTCCCATTAAAATTCCTCCTGAATAGGATATCATCAATCACAATATAGGAAATGGACTACAGTCTATATTGTCTTCTTTTAGCTCTGTCCAATCCCTAAGGGTATCCATTCCCTGATAAAAAGTTCCTCATGTCATCCATCCAGCTCCTTGGGGCATTAAAAATTTCTTTCCTCCTGCTACTCTGCAATTACCATAGCAGTTCCTTCATCTGAATCCTGACCTGACAACATTTCCTTGCATAATCCTCTCCCTCTTACCAACTTGGTAATCTGAATATCAACATCATATTCCATTACCCTAGTGATCCATCCAGCTCTATTTTCACTGATGTCCTTGCTTAACAAGAAGTCTTTTACACTCGCATGGGGCACCAACAAATGGATCCTATTGTGGGATATGAGGTGTCTAAATTTCTTCAAAGCTCTAATGACTGCAAGGGCTTTCTTCTCAACAAAGCTATACTTATCTTCATATTCCTTGAGTCCTTCACTAAAGAAGGCTATGGGCTGCTCCTCATTCTTGTCATTTGTCTGAGTCAAGACAGTAGAAACACTTGACTCACCACCTAAAGTGTAGAGGATGAAATCTTTCTCAAAATTTGGCTTCATGAGAGTGGGGGCTGAGGCTATGGCTGCCTTAATTTCTTCAAAACTCTCCTTCCCCTCCTTGGTCCATGAGAAGACCATATCTTTCTTAAGCATGGCTGTGAGGGGTTTCACCATGATGGAAAGATTAGGAATAAACCTTCTTACAAAATTTATCCTACCAAGGAAACTTTGCAGCCCTTTCTTGTGTTTAGGGAGAGGAAGGGCAAGTATTTCTTTTGTTCTTTCTGGATCAATGGTCAACCCGTCCTTAGATACAATGTGCCCCAGTAATTTTACTTGGCTTGTAGCAAAGACACACTTGGCTGGGTTGAGGGAAACCCTAAACTCTCTAAATCTTAGAAATACCTATCTCAAATGATCAAGATGATCTTTTACATTCTTGCAATATATAGTTATATCATCAAGGTATACTAAGACAAACTTGTCGATTAATCTTTTGAAAGCTACCTCCATTGCCTTTTGGAATGTGGCACTTGCATTTGTTAGTCCAAATAGCATCTTGCAATAAGCATAGGTGCCCCATTTAGTAGTAAATGTTGTCTTATATCTGTCAGATTCTTTAACCAACACTTGGTTATAACCAGAAAATCCATCAAGAAAAGAGAACCTCCTTGACCCACTAACCTTGGACAGAATTTTCTCCATAGAAGGGAGAGGATGGTGATCCTTAAGGGAAGCCTGATTAAGATCCCTAAAGTCCACACACAGTATGATTTATCCATTCTTCTTCCTTATAGGGACAAGGTTAGCCACCCATGATGAGTGTTTGATAGGAAAAATTATGTTAGCTTCAATCAACTTGGATAGTTCCTTCCTCATTAAGGGTCCAATCTTGGGATTCACTGGCCTCTGTTTTTGCCTTACTGGTTTGACCCTATCAACTAAATCTATGGTATGCTGAAACAAACTAGGGTCAAACCCCTTTAAGTCATCATATGTCC
Organism: Cupressus sempervirens; assembly: GCA_028749045.1. Taxonomy (NCBI): domain Eukaryota; kingdom Viridiplantae; phylum Streptophyta; class Pinopsida; order Cupressales; family Cupressaceae; genus Cupressus; species Cupressus sempervirens. Next base: position 238,431,460 of record CM053787.1, on the reverse strand, counting down.
AAGAAAACACATTATTAAATTCTTGACATAGATGAATGAAATTTTCTTGCTCAGCCTCAGAACATACCTTCCCCATGTTAAGAGATTTTCCATCAGCAATAGTAACTGGAGCATGATCATCCTTTTCTATAGCTAGATTTATTCCTTTTCCTCTTGTCTGATCATCAAGATTAAAGACACTCTCCAAGGTAATGAGACCCTTGGGCAACTTGTTGGAACTGAGTTGAATGATCTGATCACCATACTAATCTTGTAGTCTTGACTGATTTCTTTCTGAAAACTCTGCTTCATTCTGCAAGAAATTCACAATCTGCTCATCAGACTCAAACACCTGCCAATGAGTATTATTATCAGGAATAGCAGGCCTTACTACCACCCTTATTTGTTGCTTCTTCTCTTCCTCTAGATTCCCTGGCACATCATAAGATGCACCCACTTCTGCAAGTCTATCAGCATATTTGTTTTCTTTCCTAGGAATGCTCTGGATATTAAATGCTTGGAAATCCTCAAGCAAATCCCAAACACTGTGTTTGTAAGACTTGAGCAAGCCATTTTTTGTGATATTCTGATTTCTCACTTGGATCACTACCAACTCACTATCTCCATATACTTTCAAGGCTTGAATTCCCCTCTTTTGGGGAAGTAGGAGACCTTGGATCAAAGATTCATACTCGGCCACATTATTGGTACAACTGAATTGGAGCCTAAAAGAGAAGTAGTATCTTATTTTTGCAGGAGAGATCAACATAACACCAACCCCTGCTCCATTTCTATTCCTTGAGCCATCAAAGTACATACTCCATATTCCACTTATGTCACCATTAGCTCCAACAAGATCAGGAACTTGAGCCTCCTTCTCTATGATGCAATATGTACTAAGGCCTATCTCAAGAGTTTTCGACATAGGCTCAAACTGACATGTATTTGCCCACTCATCTAAGAAGAAATAAGGAATCTCTACTATGGAGGTGGCAGGCTCATTTACTATGTCATTTTCATCCATCTCCAAAATAGGGCAATTCATATTAATGAAGTTGGGAGTGTAGGGTTCAGTGTGATGAAGGGCTTGAGGTTCTACTCTAATTGAAGCATTGGCCCCATATCTGGTCTTAAATGACATATAAGACCAATCAGCAGATATGAATCCACCTATTTGGGTAGTGAAGTCTCTTGAAAGACAGATGGAAAAATAGGGCTTGACTTCAGCAATAGATATGTCTTGAATCACAGTACAACTAGGGCATGCATGTAGGGCCATTTCCACATTCCTAAGGATGCCTACGGTTTTGACAGTACTCCCATGTAGTTGTAACACATCCCTAATAATGGGCTCATATTTCATTCCTAAAGCATCAACAATACACCTAGGCATTACTGAGCTACTAGCCCCCGAATCTATCATGCAATTATGGACTGAATTGCCCCCTATAATCAGAGAAACATAGAATGGAGGAGGTCTAACCTTTTTATTTGTCTCCACATTACCTGATGGTTGTACTAAACTAGTGTCACTCTCCATGGTAGATGACTGATCTTTGGGTTCAATCTTTTCCAATTCTTGCTGTAGCATCCTTTTCTGCATTGGTATGGTGGCAATTGCATCCCACATGGAAATGCTTACATTGGTTTTCTTCATTTGCTCTACCACACTCAAGGGTGCATTAGGAATTTTGGCAGAAACTTTGGGGGTTGTACCCATGAGAGGCTGAGATGGAGCAATATAGGGATCACTTGCATCCTCCTTTCTTGGACCTTGCCTTTGTTGTTGTGAAGTGTTTGTCTGCTCATTTGCTTTTTTTGTATGAGGTATAACACTCGAAGTTGAGGCCTGCTTAGGAGAAAGGGGAGCAGTATGTTCCATAGCTCTCTTCTTGCTTCTTGTGCTATGAGCAACAGAATCCTGGTTTACATTACAATGCTCCTCCATTTGGTGATTCATAAAAGAGAAATCACCCTGCCTCTGAACATATGAGGCCTCCTTGGGATGATCTTCCTTGTGTGATTGCTTTACTGCGGACTCCTGGACAATGAGGGCCAAATAAGATTCTGCTTTCTGACATAGGCAGTAGGTATAAGAATAGTTACATGAAGGACAGAAGTCTTGATCTTGGGCTAAGTTATTTTGAGGAACTAAAGCTCTACTCTGATTTGGGCTTGAAGCAGCAGCATGACTATTTTGCCTATTCTGATCAAAAGAGCTATTCCAATGATTAGGAGGCCTACCACCACTCGGGGCCTGATGTTGTAATTGGGGGGGCTTACCACTTTGGGCTTGCTGCCTTTCTAAGGCCACCACCTTGTTACTCATTTTTTGTATTAGAGAAAAACTATCCTCTAATCTCATCCATTGGTCCTTCAACTCCTTCCCCTACTCTTGCAATTTTTTATCTAGAGTCCTCTCTCTTTTATCTATATTCAGCACTAGACCTTGGAGCATTTCCTTGAGTTCATCTATTCGGTTTGAGGATGTGGAAGCTTGGGGAACTAGAGTAAGGGCTTGTGATGTAGAAATTGTAGGAAGGGGGACTGTCACTGGTTGGTGGTTGGGAACATTAGGAAAGAAAGGCATAGGAGGCCTTGGAGCCAACTTTCCTCCTTGTATTAGGATGTTCTCAGCTTTTATAGCTGTCTCATAAGCATTCGGTAATGTATCTCCTCCCATAGTTTGGATTGTAGTGACAATGTCACTGTTGAAAGCTCTAAGGTAATGCAAGAAGGCATTACCAGGGGTAGGTTTCACTATAGTAGGTATTCTATCCCATGTCTTTTGGAATCTGTAATTAAAATCAGGCATACATTCATGAGGGGCTCTTTTTATTGTAGTCAGCTGCTCTAGTAGTGACAAATGGTCACTCTTATCCTCAAAATGTTTGCATAATCCTGCTCCTAGTCCATCCCAATCAGTTATGGAACCATGAGTTAAGCCTCTATAACACTGTAATGCTTTTCCTTTTAAAGATGAGGCTAGAAGTTTGACAGAAACATCGTCTTCTGTAATACCATGAATATTGCAGACATTCGCTACCTCTTGGATATGCTCTAAATGGGAAATAGAAGTTTCACCAGTAAAATCAGGTATACTTTTTAGTGCAGATACTGGTATATCATGTCTTTGGGCAAACAATAGAGGACTTCCACCATTAAAGGTGGCAAAAGCATGAACTCTTGGTTGTGCCATATAAACAAGTGTTCTATTGATGAATCTTGATGGTAATCTAGGCTGAGTTCGAATAGTAGGGGGAGTAGAGACAGATCTTACAGGTATATCAACTGTTATTCTACACCTAACTAGTGATAATGAAGTTCTAGTCCTTCTTCTCCTAGGATTTGAAAGAGAAAGCTCTTGATATTGAAATTTACCTCTAGAAGATGCCCTTGTTTCAATCCTGGGCATGAATCACTGCAAACTTGGTCTGGAACCAGACTTTTTTGATGTTCAGAGTCGCCAAGTACTTGAAGAATCAGCCTGTTGAAGGCTTGAAAATTGAAGCCAGCACTACTTCTTCAACATTTATCTCTGGAATTCTTTCTTCTTGACACCAGTAGACCTGAAATCTTCTGATATGAGTCCCACTAGGCATGCCAAAAACTGTTGTCACTTAGGTTTGCACCATTGTCCAAGGCCTATGCGTGAGGACAACCTAGTGAAACATGGAAACAACCTCCAAGCTGTGGGACTTGAACTATGAGGTTGAGTCTCCGGAGAAGGCCGGCTTCCTGTTACTGTCAGGGCGCACCTATCTATTCTCAGAAGGGAAAGGGAGAAGGAGAGCATTAAAGCAAATCTACCTAGTCTAATCTAAGGCGGTGATGCACCAAAACAGAGTGTTTAGACTCATTTTCCTACCCATATTTGCACTACGGAACTAGGGTAACATTCAAGGTCATACATTCATTCAGACTTATATCAACCAACAGCCACATGCAGATCAAGAGACCAACTGAATAACACCAGGAACAGAAGATTTCACTTGTATATTATTCAATAGGCCAAAGATAGATACAGTATGCAGACCACTGATCTCAACAATGTATCAACAAGAGGAAAAATGATGCACATACACGTTGATGGCTGAAAGAGATGATACAGGATGTTTATCTAGCTCAGAGACAAAGGGATTTTACACCATAAGTCTGCAAGCAGTAGCAGAGAAAATTAGGAAGATTCAACCCTTACAAAATGTACAAAATCTGCCTTTATAGTTCAAGAGTAACTGAGATCTTTTATTGCTGAAATGACCCTGCAACTACCTACCATTGAGTCCCGTGGAAGACAATCATGGAAAAAATCTTAAGAAAATTTGATCTCTTTCGCCAATAATGTCTTGAAAAGACTCAAAATGGTGCCATAACTGCGCTCCGACCTGGTAGATGGATCAACGGATGGATGGAGTGTCATTCTGTGTTTTACATTTACTCTGGTAGGTCAGGATTGATCATGGAGATCAGATCGCACGACAAAATTGATTATCCTCGACTCCTGGTTCATGAATCCGTCAGAGTCAAAAGGTCAACCGGGCTCCTTATGCATCAACTAGGCCACGCGGGCCAATTCCATTTCTTTATTTTGCCACCTAGAGGTCCTCCCGTGGTTAACCACCCTTCATTGGACTAACTGCGCTACCTTGAATACTATCATGACTGTGACGGTTACACTAACCGCCAACTGCCATCCTAGACTGCGCTGACAGGACACATGTCGACAAGGCGCTGTGTCACCAACATAACCCTCACATAGCTCCGCCATAGCATCATGGCGCCTACCGTCGATCAGCCTCGATCCAACGATTATGAAGACTCGTCATTCTGCAACCTCTTTCCCTTGTAAATCACTGGGCCCGCGGCACATGTGGCACTTCCCTATTGGTTCGACAATCTCTTAATCCTTACTGCGCCAGCTGCATGAAATATGGTTCCATCAGGACACGTGGTGCACGGGTGCTATGTCACCGACGTTAACTCCTGAGTAAGTCTTGATAGGGAGACAGCGCCAGCCGTAGATCCCTACGGATTCGACGATCGCGAAGACTCACCATTCGTGCAAAGATTACTGGACCCGCTGTATGCCGTGCGCTGACTCATACACATGGCACCTCCTTATTTGGTTTGACGAAACTAGCTGGCAACCCAAGACCTGATCCGCAGAGCGACCATGTGTTAGCTAGGCACCATGTCGCTATGTGGAAATCGAGGCCAAATTCCCATAGCGCCATAGCGACCACTAATAGCGTGCTCTGAGATTTACATGTGTCGCCATCCGATTCGCTGCGCCGACTGCGCTTGCACAGTACCCACTGGGACCCATCCGTCTGATAATTCCTTGCCACGGAAAACTTTTTGTTTGGGTGCTATGTCTCCATCGAAAAATGCATGGGTTTTCTGTTGGCGGCATGGCGCCTTGCCATGTTTTTAAAATCTTTGGGCCATGAACCTGTCTGCCCGCCGCCACGAAACCTCTGACCTATAGTACTCTGCGATCTACAATCAGACCCATCCCACTCAGTGCCATATTTGTAACTACACCACACTCTGGATGACACCTGGCGACCCCTGGTGAGACCTGGTCCTGTCGATCCACATGGCAGATGGTCGCCATTACGCTATGATAAAATCTGCACATCTCCGCCATAGCGGGATGGCGCCATCCGTTGATGCGACCCAATCTGATGATCGTGGGGACTCGTCGTACCTCATTCTTTTGCCCTCCATGTCGATACACCTGGGATCACCTTGAGACATGGCCCCACTTGACATGCGTCACCAAGGCGCAATGTCGCTGTCATAACCTTCGCGCAACTCCTCCATAGCGCAATGGTGCTTACCGTTAATCTGAGCTGACCTGACGGTGGTGAATGTAAGCCCCAACTGTGTTAGCTGTGCCGACAAGAACTTTGACCTGGCACACGTGGTTCCTCCTAATTCGTCACCGTAACAGCTGATTCTGTCGGTCGTTAAAATTTGCCGCCATGACTATTTCCGTCGGGTGCTATGTCGCTATGGAGATTTTTTAGCCGATTTGCGATAGCGACATAGTGCCAGGGGCGTTAAGAACCTTTCTCGACTTGCGGAATGCCGGACCCACCCCTGCAATGTGTCGTTAGGGCGTCATCATGCTATAATAAATATCATGCATTTCCCTTATAGCGCGATGGCGCCAACCGTTGGTCTGCTTAGATCTGACGACCAGAAACTTGCAGGTTGTAACATTAAAATACTTATTCGAGACTAACCATTGCACAAGCCACACTTTCAAATTTTAAACTCTTGGAGGTAAAACCAGAGGGAACAGTTATCTCTCAATCGAGTTTCATCTAAAATTTCATTTATGGTGACTCCATTGATTACTTTAGGTTTGCAAAAATGCTGAATCAGAGTCATCATTTTTCTTTGAAAATCAGTTGGACTGTTTAGAGACCAATATTGTGGAAAAATAGTTGACATTGCTTCTATTAGTTCCTCTAGAGGGAATCTAAATCTGATTTCTAATGAAAAATTGTAGCAAACTCGCTTGACAGTGTCAAGCACAGAGTCTTTGATCTTCTTGAAGGCTTCACTTGTAACATGTGAAAGTACCTTCTCTAGTTCTGATTCAACTTTGCTTCTTGCTTCGTTGGGGTTGGATTTGGGGTTGACATGAGCATAGTACTTCATTGGTATGTCAACTCCACGTACCCTGGCATATACCTCATCATTTTCTCCAATATGTAAAAACTTCCCAAGATTGTTCAAATCTAAGATTTCTAACCACTTTGCAAACTTTGTTTCATCTAATGGTAATAATCAGTATACAGTATCCAGGCTACTACATGTCATTTTATGCAGCTTATTATATTCTGCAATGTACATAGCTCTTTTTTGAACCTTTTTTATAATATTTCTCATGTCCTATAGCATGGGGAGAATAGTTGCTAAAATTAAGAGTACCTTAACATTAGTTAGGCTTGAATATAGCCAAGGGAATCTATCTTGCATAGAGTGGATTAGTCCAACCAATGATGGGTATTCAGACATTACTCGATGCACTAGTCCATCCAAAGAGATCCATCTAGTATCATTGTCTTTAAGAAGTTTCCTCCCATCAATAAGTCCTACAAAAAAGTGTTGAAATTCTTAGACTCATTTTGGACTTTGACAGAAGTATTGGTAAATCTCTTTGATCATAGATTCCACTTTACTTACACAACCAAAATTGCTGACAATTCCAAAAGCTAGATTCATTCAATGGGCTATGCAATGAATGGGAATAGCATAGGGTGCCAAATCATTCTTGATCTTTTTGCAAAGACCACCTTTATGACCTTGCATAACCAAAGCACCATTTGCTCCAACACACACCAAATTTTTGGCAATATCTATACTATCCAAACCTCTAGATTCAAATAGAGTACTCTTTAATAATTCATATAAGTTTTCAACTATCGCACTACGATTCAATTTAGCAACAAATAGTAGAAATGGTTGATGAAAAAGATTGTTTACAATATAAACATGCATGCACACCCAAGAAGTATTATCAATTTCTATAACTTCATCTAGAGACAATGCAATGAAATCTGAGTTTTTTATAGATTCTTTCATATCTTCTATTTCAACCTGTGCAAGACATTTAGCCCATTCCCACCTGTTGTTTACTAACTAATGACTATTAGGATAATTTTGAGTTTTCAAAAAATGCAATAATGTAGTCATTGCAGGGTAGTCCATCATAGGGTGTCCTCTACTCAATATATAAAAGACTAGACCTAATTGAACTACTTTTCCCATATTTTGCACTTCCGTTGCTTTTCCAATGAAATTTTCAATGGAACCTTTTATTACAGAATGCTCCTCCCATATTTTCTGGTGTAACTTGTATATTTCAGCATTCCTGATATGTAAAAAGTTCTCCTTTGTTTTTCAAGTTAGCATGGTTTTTTTGACTCCATCTATAATTTCCTTCTTGTAAACTTTACAGACATGCTTTTCTATGTTATCAATTTTAAGCTACAACCTCTTCTCCTTCTTTGTTATCTCTGTGCAAATCTTACATATGCATTCTGCAGGAGGCTCACCATCATTTGGATTGGGCACTGGTTCAATGAACCATTACTTTTCCACCCATTCTAACTAAAAATTCCTTTTGGAAAGATCCCAACGAGATCGATCTTTCTTCAATTCTAGTTTTATTTCCCCTTTTGTGCATGAACCTGATTTATGGAATCAATTTTGGTTTTCTCAAATAACTAGTCTAAGACTGACTCCAACTCTATAATCTTAGTTTGTGACTCCCTACTTGGGGGAAGTTCCTCCAGATCTTGTTCAAGTTTTTCCTCGACTAAGATATCAAGTTCACCAACTTGAACTTGAATACTATCTGAGGGTCCAACTTGTGATGAATCTCCTTTTTTAATAACCACTAGAGATCTAACTTGTGAATCTTGTAGGATGTGAACATTTCCACCACAAAAATATGCCGCTATGGTTTTGTATTTTTAATGGTGGCCTCTCTTAGATTTTAGGGATCCGACCCCTCTTGTTTGACATGGCAAATTGATAAAAGCTGAAAAAAAATTAACTTAGTTGTTGAACAAAAGACTTAACTACTTAGACTACATATAATAACAATAATATGATTCATTCTCAAAAAAAGGGTACTACTACTATAGTACTACAATCTATGGTACTACCCAATATAATTCACAAACCTAATACCTATAGGCTATCTCAGGATATGAGATGTCTAGTCACTAGCAGACACTGGACAATGAAACTAAAAAAAAACTAGTACCACTTACAAAATAATTTAAAAATCACTTGCCTTTTACAAAAACCAAGGTCCATGAGTCAATGGCCAATGCACTTAGCACTCTGAAAGTTCGGCAACAATAAGAAATGGCAGTCTCTAGACTAGAAAATAGTGAATTGTGTAGAATAATAATTTCTAATAGTCCAATCTAGATTTGCAAATTAGGTTGGAATAAAAAATGGGAATGTCAAATGTAGGTGAAATGCACCTTCTGATGCAAGCCTATAGTAGGAAACAGTTGGCTAAATGGGGTGGGTGATCGACACACGTCGGTAGAATGGTTGGTGACACCAAACCCAAGGGAAAATTTATATGGTTGTAGTAATGGCAAAATAATGTCAACCAATAAGAAATAGCATGCAAACGCTGGTGATATGTTTAAAATAAATGTATCCAAACTATATATCGCATTGGTGATTACACCAATATTTTTGACCAATCATGTGATAACTAATAGGCGACCACCCTGGGTGTTGGACCCAAATATGATAAATATCTAACAATGTAGTTGGACCCAAATATGATAAATATTTTCCAAATGACGATTTCCCCACTAGACGAGATCACGAAAAGGTGAAGATTCACCACTAAAGTAATCCCTGCCCCTAGCGACCCATTTGGTTAGTTCCATTGTGTTGAAAGGGGTCATATGTTAACCTAGGACCCCTTTCGATGCATTTCACGACAACATATGTTCCTAGGGGTTCTAAGACCCCTAAAGACCCATTTGGTTGGTTCCAATGCGTTGAAAGGGGTCGTAGATTAACCTATGACCCCTTTCAATGTATTTCATGACAACATGTTTCCCTAGGGGCCCTAGGACCCCTAGGGATGTCAAAATGGGTCATAAGTTAATTTATGACCCCTTGCAATGCATTTCATAACATATGTTCCTAGGGGCCCTAGGACCCCTAGGGACTTATTTAGTTGGTTCAAATGTGTCAAAAACCTATGACCCCTTTCGACGCATTTCATGACAACATATGATCCTAGGGGCCCTAGGAACCGTAGGGACCCATTTGGTTGGTTTGAATGTGTTGAAAGGGGTCATAGGTTAACCTATAACCCCTTTCAACATATTTCATGACAACATATGTCCCTAGGGATGTCGGAAGGGGTCATAGTTTAACCTATGACCCCTTTCAATGTATTTCATGATGACATATGTCCCTAAGGTCCCTAGGACCCCTAGGGACCTATTTGGTTGGTTCAAATATGTTGAAAGGGGTTATAAGTTAACCTATGACCCCTTTTGATGCATTTCATGACAACTTATGTCTGTAGGGGCCCTAGGACCCCTAGGGAACTATTTGGTTGGTTCAAATCTATCGAAATGAGTCATAGGTTAACCTATGACCCATTTTGATGTATTTCATGACAACATATGTCCCTAAGGGCCCTAGATCACCTAGGGACCCCTTTGGTTTGTTCGAATGCATCGAAAGGTGATGCATTTCATGATAACATATGTCACTAGGGACCTACAATCCTTAAGGACCCATTTGGTTGGTTCGAATGTGTTGAAAGGGTCATAAGTTAACCTATGACCCCTTTTGATGCATTTAATGACAACATATGTCTGTAGGTGCCCTACGACCCCTAGGGACCCATTTGGTTGGTTCCAATGCGTTGAAAGCCTATGACCCCTCTCGATGCATTTCTTGACAACATATGTCCCTAGGGGTCCTAAGACCCCTAGGGACCCATTTGGTTGGTTTGAATGCTTTTAAAAGGGGTCATAGGTTAACCTATGACCCCTTTTGATGCATTTCATGACAATATATGTCCATAGGGGCGCTAGGACTCCTAGGTACCTATTTGGTTGGTTCAAATACATCAAAGGGGGCATAGGTTAACCTTTAACCCCTTTCAATGCATTTCATGACAACATATGTCCCTAGGGGCCCTAGGACCCCTAGGGACCCATTTGGTAGGTTCAAATGTGTCAAAAGGGGTCAAACGATAACCTATGACCCCTTTCAATGCATTTCATGACAAAATATGTCCCTAAGGGCCCTAGGAGCCCTAAGGACATCAAAAGCGGTCATATGTCAACCTATGACCTCTTTTGATACATTTCATGACAATATGTATTTAATAATATAAAAAAAATATAGTATATTTTAATATAATAATAGTATGTTACTAGATTGTATAACAATAATAATCATATATATTACTATATTATATTTAATAATAATAACCATATATATTATTATATATAATAATAATAATCATAATAATCATATATATTACTATATATTATAATAATAATATAATATTACTATATATAATAATATAATAATCATAATCAAATGTAATAATAATAATACCCACACTTTCCAAATTTTTGTTTCCCTCCAATATGGGTGGTTTCCCTCCAAAAATAAAAAAATCTACCTATTTTTGGGTACCTAATTTCATATCAGGTATGCGGTCTAGTATCGGATACCCAAATTGAAATCGAGTACCCAATTAGGCTTGGTATTTACCAACCCTATTTGGTCAACTCAAAAAAAAATTTGAGAAAGGTTTTACTAACATTTAGACTTCAAGTAGCCATTTGATAATATTATTTTCATCAAAATTCAATGAAACAAAAAGGGTTTTTTTATAAACCTCTCTAGATTCCATCAATATAATTGTTGTTAAAGTCTAAGTTCAATAAGTATTTATTAGTTAATTTTTAATGAAGATGATTGTAAAGTACTGATTGACATATTGATTGAAAAATAGCTATAATTTTTAAATGGTATAACATTTTTCAAATCCAAAAGTTGCATCACATTCTATGCTCCACCTAGTATAAGGAAAAAATAAATTAATTAATTTAGTAAAGTTTTCAATTAGTTAAGGTGGTCAGACATGGGAGTTTTTTAATTTTGAGAAAGTTATAGTAGAAAATTCATATTTAATTATTTATTTAGAATAAAAATACCCAAAAGTATGTGTCACATCCAGTCATGAGTCTATTTTTTATATCTATAATTATATTAAAAAATATTATCATTTGATTTTAATTAAGGTGGTCAAACATACACCTACTTTTTATTTTTGCCCTGAAATTTTTGTATTATTGCGCTAAAATCCAAACTTTTGACCGATTAAATATTTTTTTCTCTAGATAAGGCCTAGTAGTTTAGAAACTACATTCAATTTCCTATAGATAATTTTCTTACAACCTTTTTATATAAAGTGCAAAACCACTTTAAAATTACGTGTCAAGTTGACATAACCCTAATTTGTTAGTTTTTCACTGCCACTTAAGGCCATAGTTTGGTTGACCATGATCCTGCACATACCCATTGAACAATACACAGTTGTAATAATACCTTCATAAAATATGATTCCCTAAAATGGGAAAATAAAAGTGCAAAAAATATCAACCATTATAAATGTTGCTTGATGATAAAGAGTCAAAGTTTAAAATGATTAATTATACACAAAATTTAGCTTCATTTCCACTATATGAAACCCCTACCTAGGGTTTTATCCCCCTTGGACCTTCCAATGGTGAGAACCCCCCTTACAACTACTCCTATTCATTTATCAATGGTAACATTTTATTTTTTCAAGGATGAGACACAATTTTCTTAGCAATAAGAAACATGTTTATATTGGGCCATTTTAAACATGCATCTAGCCTATTTTCAGCCTTATTCCTCATACGTTGGTGTAAAATATTAAGTACTTGATATTAAATCTAGGTTATTCAATTACAACATGATGATCCTTCATCCCTCATATCCATTCATATTTCCTTGTCTCTATTTTCTTCTAATTTCTCTCACACTATCTCATCTAGCCATCTCATCCCTTTTTAGAGTACACCTATGTTTTTAACTACATGTCCACTTAATGAGGCATAGCTAACTCTCATTATCAATAATTCCTAAGGTATCATGCCATTAATCCTCATCCCTTCCAACCCACTATGTTTTATTCTTGATTTAAAAAATATTGAATGAATGTTTATAATGTAGTTGGTTAATTTAACTTCTAGCTTTTATCCAATATTATTCAGTTGACAAATTCAACGAATATTTAATTAATTTAATTAATATATTTTTCACCAAGTTATCCTCAATCCTTTTAATTACCTTATTCTATCTATAAATTAATTAAATAATAATTTATTTATTTAATTTATCTTTTACTTTATCCCCTAAATCCTTGCCCACTTAATTATTTCCATTGGATTACCATTAGATTTCACAAACCAAACTTGTCATCAATTGACATGTACTCCTCTCGCATGTCTAAATAAGGTCTTGTTGAAATTCATTTAATCTAAGTGCTTGTAATGAGTCAAACTAACTTGCATATCATCCCTCCATTTTATGGTCCATCTCCAAATCCTTGCTACTCACATAAGGATGTTCTCTAAACCTATTTGTAAAACTATTACTTATCCCTCATGTGACATTTTTCTCATGACTTACTTTAATTCAAATCCCTACTCCTTATCCAAGCTTAGCCATCTATTTTCCAATCTATCTTGGCCCTTAATTTCCTTATTGAAAAATACATAAATGAGATTCCTTGCATCCTATTTGTATATATCTTATTATATCATATTTCTATATTTTTGTCTATTCATCTACTCAACCACCTTGATCACCATTATTTTATTATATTTATGAGTAATCACATCTAATTTATCAACACAAATCACTCAATATTTTTAAAGTTTACAAATATTAGATTTGATCAAATTTATATTTTAATTATATAATTTTTATGCAATATAAACTTAAACACAATATAGAAAGAAATCATATTTTTGCAAAGATTAGTACAATTGTTATTAGTTGTGGTCAAATTTTGTGCAACTCTCTATATAATAGGTTGGGAAGATAGAATTAGTAATGATATGTTGCTAAAGGGAGTATCTAGTTTACAATGTTTCAAAAATATAATAATCTTAGTGAGTCAAATATAATTCAAATTTACATGGCTAACTATTTACTAGTACATAATAGATTAGTGCAATTGTTACTAGTGGTCAAATTTTGTGCAACTCTCTATACAATAGGTTGGTAAGATAGAATTGGTAATGATAGGTTTCTAAAGGGAGTATCTAGTCTATAAGGTTTTAAAAATGTAACCATCTTAGTGAGTCAAATATAATTCAAATTTGCATGGCTATATGTTACTAGTACATCATAGTTTGTACTAGAGTGATGGCTTTCTAAGATTAGATTTGAAAAATATTGCTTGCTATACATCTAAGGATATGGCTAACTATTTACTAGTACATCATAGTTTGTACTAGAGTGATGGCTTTCTAAGATTATGTTTGAAAAATATTGTAAACTTTTTCAATACATCTAAGAATATATGAAAGCTTAGAAACACATATAAATGTTGTTTAATAGCATGTCTGTAGAGGAAAACTTCTTTTTCTGTTAAGATATCTAACTCATTGTAAATTCAAAACTCTTGTATGACATTCAAGAACTATTATAGAGGATCTACCTCTAAAAATGGAAAAGCTATTAAAAAGAAGATTTAAGAGAAAACAATCATTTTTGTTCAATGAGATCTCTATAGACCAAGGTGAGACATATGACATGATTAATTATTTAGGGGACTAATTAAGAATAAGAAATTATCGTCTACATGATTCAGTTACCCAAAATAAGAAGTAAAGATCCACTGTTATCTTATATGCTTGTTGTCTAGTAATATATTGTCAACTTGAGACCAGCTCCATGCTGAAAATAAATAGTGCATTAGGAAGCGAATGACTAAGCTATAATTCTGAATGTACAGTCAAAGTATTAAGCATTTGGAAAGTTCAGTCGTAATTAATCTTCTCTTATACGTTTTTTTCTCTTAAAAATCATATTTCTGAAATCTATCGAGTATCACAATCCCAACTGCCCTTGCACCGTTTAATATTAAATGCTTCCACTTGTAGCACCAACCTTATTGAATACTCAGTTTAAGCCCATTACTCTTCATTTATTTTTTCAGCTTTGGAATTCTTGTTTGTCGGCAGATCTATGCTTTTGCACCATCCCTTTGGTGGCCAAATGGGCAGCGAGTACTTGCACCCCAACACTGTTGGGCCGGCTTGTACTTCCATCCTGTAAAGTGCAACCACCATGTCAATTTATAACAAGAACATGGTTATTATGTTTAGTTTTGATGATGGATCACTCTGATCTAGCAAAATTAATGTTGAAAATATTACACAATCAAATTTCAGAATGCACGAATATTGAACTAAAAATCTATTTATATTGATATCATAAATATTACAAATATCACACAATCTTGAATCACTATGATCTCAAATTTGTTGTTAAAAATATTATCCAATCAATTTTGAGAATGCATGAATCTTGAACTAAAAATCTATGTAGATTGATATCGTTAACATTACAGTTACCTTTTGATAATTATAATCATTGGAGGCTATATCCAATACGCTAGAGCGTTGTCCTTTTTGGGTGGTATGTTTTATCTGCCTAAGAAAATACTTCTGAGCATGGCTTGCAACCTGAGAGGCACTTCTGGTGGTAACAAATGTCCTGGATATTCCTCTCCAATGACCTCTTCCCAAATTTTCAAGTCCCACCAGAAACAATCTGTGCTCTTCTCCCGTCCATGGGAGTCCTACAAACATGCCCAACTGCCTCAATTTTCACTCTTCACATTATGCTAATTTATTTTTCTATGAATGTTTCGTATCCATTTTAATGATTTATCATAAAAAGCCACAATTACAAAGTGAAATTTTCATAGTTTTCGGCTATAGCTACCAAAACTTTCAGATGAAATTGTGTTAATTATTTTCTTCATTGATGTACATTTCAGGATTTGTCATTATCTAACGGGATGGCTTAAACATTATACACCAAGGCTTACTTCCTAAGCTAAAAGTGCTAAATAGTTAACATTGACTTATTTTTACAAGCTTAATTTCTTGGTTAGTATGTGATGTTTAAGGGTGGCCCGAACTGAACATGAGTAAGCAATGAAAGCTTCATAATTTATCATAAGAGCTTGTAGTGGTGTTTTTGGTTACTTCATGATTTGTCAGAATGAGATAGTAAAAGAAAACAATTGAACATGGTCCAAAATCTTCATGAATAAATTTACATGGCCTGATTTAAAAAAGTTTGCCAGCTATGATTAAATTAAAATAAGCCTATGTGATCTAACCCAAACAAATTTACAGTAGATTAAAATAAGTTTAGATGACCCTATCAAAAAAATTTGCAGGCTGTGATCAGATTAAAATAAATTTGCATGATAAAACATTTTTATGAAGAAAACAAATTGAACAGAAAAGTTTGTTGTTACAGTATTAACAAATTGTTAAAACACAAAACCTTATCTATCGATTGAATCCATTACAAGAAACTTTTTATCACAAAAAGATCAGCTGATGAAAAATGGAAGATTTTATGCATCTCTACAATGCAGGTGAGAGCATATGATGAACACCATGGTAATAAATCGCTTGAGGTCTTCAAAACCTAGTTCCAACTCATCCAATTACTACAGTTTTCTCAATTAATATTTGACCCATTTGGTTTGAGATGAGATACCTTTCTTTTTTATTGGAGTAGGGGGGAGACTGCAAAAATCCATCGCTCACATATTTCTTAAATATCTCATCCCGTTATGAATTGCAAGAGGAGTTTTCAGCGCCAACGTTCCTCTTTATCGTTACCCCAAAGAGCTTAACTCCTCCATCGTGGGTTTCTCTTTCTCTTTCTTTCTCCATCACAACCCAGTAAAAATCTGTTACCCTATGAAATGTCAGAGCCAGAGGCAGAGAATTTCGTATTGTCAGATTACAAGACTGAACTGAGAGTTTGAAGTGGAGAAATGCAAAGAATAATTCAAAGAAAAGGGACAGAATTGGCTTGGTGTGTTTTGGCAGGATGCATTCTCGGGCAAGTGAGTGCGGGGCCTGCAGCTCCGAGGATACGGATTCTGATGTTTCTCTTGTCACCTTGCAAAAGGTTTGCTAAAATGGGGTAGAGATGAGGTTGAAAGGCTAAGGAGGACATTACACTTGATTTGTCTGGCCCCGGCTGATTTTGCTAAGTACTCACTAGTCCTTTTTCACAAGCCAGAAATTAGGGTTTTGGCTTTTTCAATTTCATTTTCACGGAATAACATTATTATCCCTTCTTCACAAGCAAATGTGACCTAGTGTTAGTTCATGGACCGACGTCCATTTGGTTTTAGTGAAACGGCATCTAGTTTTATAGTGCTTTAAGATCTAGAAGCAATGAGTATTTTTATTTTTAAAATTACTAAATTAATTTAAAAGAGATCAGATAGTTAAACCAAAACAATAATGGGGCAAATAATCACTCCTTGAAAGTCATATAGGCAAATCTTAAAACACATAGTAATAAGGTCGAAGTCTTAGGACATGAACATCATAAAATTAAATGGGCATAGCCCAAAATGAAACCCCCTCAAGTAGCCAAAGTCAGAGCCAAGGGAGGTAGAGGACCTGGATGATCCTTCTTTCTCCATCTTGGCACATGATTTTGTTTAGCATTTGACAATGTCTAGTTATCTGCATTTTCCTCTTCATTCTCCTTACCTTCTTATTGTAGGGAGATAGCCAGAGCCAACTTGGGGTATGAGAAGAACCTCCTTATAGGAATATCGTGAGAATGCTCGAAATAACAGAATACAAAGTGATAGCAGAACTCAGAATGAATCTACTGATCGCAGGCCACTTCGAGGGGGTAACCTCCTTTGAGCAAGCTCAATACAATAAATTCGTCCGTGCCCATCAAGGGCCTCAACCTATTCTTATATACTGGGTACGATCTAGAAAAGTAATACTACCTATGCATGTGGGATAATAAAATAAACTCACGGGACGACTTACAAAGCATATGCGTCCAACAACTCTACTCTAACAAAATAAACAGAAGGAACACACAGGTTCCTAACATCCCCTCTCCCTTAGAAAAAAGCTTTGTCCTCAAAGCTTAAGGTGTGGAAATTGTTGTTGAATCTGAAGAAGGGGTTCCCATGTAGCATCCTCTGGTTGCATGCCATGCCACTGAATCAAGACCTCAGAGATGGAGCGAGAGCGAAGCTGGCGAGTGCGCTGGTCAATGATTGCCACCGGCTCCAGGATAATGGATCCTTCCGTATCCAGTTCAGGGAGAGTAGTTTGTGCTCTGACAGTGGTACCCAGAACTTTCTTTAGACAAGAAATATGAAAGACTGGATGAATGCGGGAAGAAGGAGGAAGTTCCAGTTTATAAGCAACTGAACCAATCTTCTGCAGAACCTGATAAGGCCCATAAAATTTTGGGGCCAGCTTATGACGCCCTTTCAGCTTTAGGGAGGATTGTTTGTATGGCTGTAGACGAAGAAAAACCATATCCCCAACTTGAAACGAGCGCTCAGAACGGTGTTGATCTGCTTGCTGTTTCATCCGATTACGGGCCATGTGAAGATTATCCTGTAAGGTACGAAGAATCTGATCCCTGCTGCGGAGAACTATGTCAACTGCCTAGACTGGTGAGCTATTGGGAGTGTAGGGAAGGAGCACTGGAGGTGCCTGACCATAGACTGCTTCATATGGAGTCATTTTAGAGGCAGTGTGGTAAGAGGTATTGTACCACCATTCAGCTAAAGGGAGCCACTTGGCCCACTGATGTTGCTGTTCAGAAGTGAAGCAACGAAGATAAGTTTCCAAGCATTTATTGACAATTTCCGTTTGACCATCAGTTTGTGGGTGATAGCCCGAACTCATCTTCAGTTTGGTGCCAGTTTTCTGAAACAGTTCAGTCCAAAAATGACTGGTAAAAGTTGCATCACGATCAGAGACAATGGAAGAAGGGAGTCCATGAAGATGAAATATCTGGTCCATGAAGATTTGTGCAACAAAGGAGGCAGTATAGGGGTGGCTGAGGGCACAAAAATGACTATATTTCGAGAGACGATCAACCACAACCAAGATCACTGTCTTGCCACCGGATCTAGGAAGCCCTTCAATGAAATCCATAGAAATATCAGTCCAAATCCGTGTAGGGATGGGCAATGGTTCGAGCAAGCCAGGAAGGAGGGTCGTTTCACCCTTGTGGCGTTGGCAAGTATCACATGCAGCCACCATCTGTTGAATCGTCTGTTTCATCCCTTTCCAAAAGAAGTTTCTCCTTGCTCGCTCATAAGTTTTGAGGAAGCCTGAGTGCCCTGCTGAAGGAGAAGCATGGAGTTCATAAAAAATAGCCTGATGTAGAGCTGGGTTCTGAGGAAGCACTAGCCGACCCTTGTATCGAAGAGAAGCACCATCCCAAGAGTAATGTGGTATAGCAGAAGGATGATTGGCTAGCTGGTGAATGATTTGAGATAAAGAAGAGTCACTGTCATAGCCCTGCTGAACAGACGCTAACCAATTGGGAATGGGCTTAGAAATAGCGGAAAGGGAAGCTTGATTATCAAATGTGCGAGAAAGAGCATCTGCCACAATATTCTCCTTACCCTTCTTGTAGGTGATCTCATAATCATACCCCATGAGTTTGCTGACCCATTTCTGTTGTGTAGGAGAGGATACCCGTTGTTCCAGGAAGTATTTCAGACTTTGGTGATCGGTTCTGATGCAAAAATGACTCCCTAAGAGGTATGGCCGCCACTTCTGTACAGCATGCAAAATAGCCATCATTTCTTTTTCATAAGTAGAGAGGGCTAGATTCTTACCAGAGAGGGCTTTGCTAGTGAACGCAATAGGATGGTCATCTTGCAGGAGAACAGCACCCAATCCATTGCCGCAAGCATCACTCTCAATAGTGAAGGGTTTGGAAAAATCTGGCATCGCGAGAACAGGTGTACTGCACATAGCCTGTTTCAGGTGTTCAAATGCAGTCTCAGCAACAGGGGTCCAGGAGAAGGCATCCTTTTTTAACAGAGCTGTCAATGGTGCTGCAATTTTCCCGTAATCTTTGACAAACTTGCGGTAGTAGCCAGTCAACCCCAAAAAACCCCGAAGGCTCTTGAGAGTTTTAGGATGCGGCCAAGTTTTCATGGCATCTATTTTTGTAGGATCCACCCGCACTCCATGGTGTGCAACAATATGCCCGAGATACTCCACTTCCTCCTGGCCAAACACACATTTAGATAGTTTTGCACAGAGTTGATGATCAGAGAGAAGTTGCAAGACAAGCTCCAGATGATGGAGATGCTCAGCCCAAGTTTTGCTATATATGAGGATATCATCAAAGAAGACCAGAATGAATTTCCGGAGGTATGGTCGAAATATGTTATTCATCACTGCCTGAAATGTTGAAGGAGCATTCGTGAGGCCAAAGGGCATGACTAAAAATTCATAGTGACCATCATGTGTGCGGAAGGCAGTTTTAGGTATATCCTCCTCATTAACCCGAATTTGATGATACCCAGAACGAAGATCTAACTTGGAGAAAAAATGAGCCCCATGAAGTTCATCAAGAAGTTCATCAACAACTGGAATGGGAAACTTGTCCTTTATAGTGAGATGATTAAGTGCTCGGAAATCAATGCAGAGTCGCCATGACCCATCTTTTTTGCGAACAAGCAGAACTGGAGAAGAAAAGGAACTGGTACTAGGGCGAATAATACCTTGCTTCAGTAAGTCACGGACAAGTATCTCGATTTCGGTCTTCTGATGAAATGGGTAGCGGTAGGGCCTGATGTTGGGCGGAACACTGCCAGGAAGGAGCTGAATACGGTGGTCCTCTGGACGAGAAGAAGGTAATCCCACAGGTTCAGCAAATATACCAGAATACTTGTCCAAAATGTGTTGGAGATCGGCAGGAGTGCTAGAGACTGCTGATGGCTGCATCTGAATGGAATGGAGCTGAGCGATGACACCATGTGAATTCTTCTTAAGAAGTTTTTCCATACGGTGTGAACTGATGATGCTGAGAGACCCTGGTTGTAAGCCTTTCAAAGTGTGTTGGTGCCCCTCGGCTGAAAACTGCATCCAAAGTTCAGCAAAATCCCAAAGAATGGGGCCAAGAGTGCGTAACCATTGGGCACCCAAAACCACATCACAGCCACCTAAGGGTAAGGCAAACATGTCAGAGCGCATGTTATAATCTCCAATAGAGAGACGCACATTGCGACATTTCCCTTTACAAGGTAAAGTGCCCCCATTGGCAATCATGACTTCAAAGCTAGAGCAGGGATGGATAAAGCAATCAGCCTGGTTGGCTATTCGTGGATCAATGAAGTTATGAGTGCTACCAGAATCAATGAGTATAGTAAGAGGGATCTTCTTGAAGAAACCCTGGACCTGCATGGTTTGTGGAGTAGTGACTCCTGCCAAAGCATGGACAGATATCTCTGGTGGAGCTTCTGGGGAAGGAGGTTCAGGCTGGTGAGGCTCAACCTCAGCATCCACTGTTTCCTGAGCATCTACATATTCTTCCAGTTCCGGTGGAGAATCCACATCCAAGAGATAGAGCTTTTGCTGAACACATCTATGGCCCCGAGACCATTTCTCATCACAATTATAACAAAGCCCTTTGTCTCGCCTAACTCGCATCTCTGTTTCAGACAAGTGCTTGATCGGAGTAGTTCTGGGAGCTGGTATGACTGGAGGGTTGTGAGAACCTGTATTTCTGAATGGAACAAAATTAGATCTGGAGCGTTGTAGAGCACTAATCTTGTCTTCCGCTAACTTAGCCAACCCAAGGGCTTCCATCATTGTAGTAGGTCGAAACATTTTGACTTCTGAGCGAAGTGCATCCTTCAGACCACTGACAAAACAACTACGGAAGAATTCATCAGACAAGCCCTCTGTGTGATTAGCTAATTTTTCAAACTCTGTCTGGTATTCTCTTACAGTGCCTGTTTGACGCAGTTTAGTGAGTGCTCCTGTGAAATCATCAAAGGAACTAGGGCCAAAGCGCTCCAAAATGAGGGTGCACAATTCGCTCCACGTTGGGCCTACATTAGCCTTGATGTACCAACGGAACCATTGAAGAGCTCCATGTTCCAAATGAAAAGATGCAAGGGAGACTTTGTGGTTATCCAAAGTATTATGCAAGCTGAAATACTGCTCTGCCCTATAGATCCATCCAGTCGGATCAGAACCATCGAAGCGTGGAAAATCAAGCTTTGGTCCACGGAAATTGCCAGAAGAGGACCCAGTATCTTCTGAATGGTTTCGGCTCATGGCTGACTGCTGAAAGTTAAGACCCAGAATTTTGTCATCCAGATCTTGAAGTCTGGTTTTGAGGGATGCAATTTCCTCTTCCATGATTTTTGCTCCTGTACGCGTAACAACCATAAAACAAGGTTTTTTTTTTTTTTTTTTTTTTTTTTTTTTTTTTTTTTTTTTTTGAAATGGGTAGAAGATGAGAAACAAAAACTTTTTTAGTTACGGCAAACTTGGATTTGGGTAAAACTCATATAGGAAATGGGTGTTCGACGGGTGGTGGGAGACTATCTTGGGACAAGGGAAAAAGAAAAATGAGGGTTTCAAGGGTAGGGAGGCGAAATGAGGCGAACAGTCCAAGAGGGATAAGGGAGCAAAATGAGGAATTGAATCTTGTGGCTCAGTTTGGTGGCGATTGGATGAGAGGTGAAAAAGATAGGGCAAACCCTAAAATTAGATAAATGAGGGATTTAGGGCTTTGATATGTAAAATTTGGGGTTGGGTCGCCAAGGAAGGAAGTATGTGAAATGATATTGCAGACGTTCTGCGGAAGTATGAGCAGAAACAGAAAGCAAACAAGAAAGCAAACAGAAAGGGTTTTTTTTTTTTTTTTTTTTTTTTTTGAACAGTCGACTTAGAAAAATTCACTCACAGACAGAACAACTGAAAAGAGTTATTGCAATAACAAGAGATATTAGAAGTGAGAGGAACCTGAAGGCCACGACAGAAAAAAAATTTGATGTAATTTCCACCCAGCGAGCCCAAGAGAGTGCTCTGATACCAGATGAGAAGAACCTCCTTATAGGAATATCGTGAGAATGCTCGAAATAACAGAATACAAAGTGATAGCAGAACTCAGAATGAATCTACTGATCACAGGCCACTTCGAGGGGGTAACCTCCTTTGAGCAAGCTCAATACAATAAATTCGTCCGTGCCCATCAAGGGCCTCAACCTATTCTTATATACTGGGTACGATCTAGAAAAGTAATACTACCTATGCATGTGGGATAATAAAATAAACTCACGGGACGACTTACAAAGCATATGCGTCCAACAACTCTACTCTAACAAAATAAACAGAAGGAACACACAGGTTCCTAACAGGGTAGCCTTTGGAAGACAATGGCAAACCCAAAAATCACCCTCTGAAGTTGGTCAACACAAAGGGGAAGTAGTAGCAATTATTTTTGGAGGTCATGCTAATAAAGATCCATGACAACAAGAAGGAATAGTAGAATAATACAATGATTACCAACAACAAAGTGAATGGTAAAGAGGAGGTTGATAATGAGAAGTGTTGGTATGCCACCAAGAAGAGCTTTGACCTCAATGAAAACAATGAGAAGTGGAACAACCACCATAGAAAATGTTTCTAGGGGAACTCTGGCCACCATACATAGAGAACTTCTCCAATGCTACAATTATTCTTACAAGTAGGTCACCTCAAGGGTCACCTTATCTTTTGTGAGCAATCATTTTGCATGATGACAATGTCAAAAATTCTTGCAAATCTCTCTATTTGAAAGTTGATCAAATAACCAACTCCAAGGTTCCGGATGGCTATTTTCAACCTATTGGGTAGTTCAATTGAAGATAAATAGTCATGTTCACAAGGAGGCCTTTGCTGGTCTTTATAAAGTCAACAAAGCTTGAGAAAAAATGTGACCACAAACCAATATATGCTTTGTATTTTTCATCTTTTATGATGAATACAATTTATCCTAATGATACAACTATTTGAGTTATTATTCATTAAAAGTATTTGAAAAGAAAATTACTGAAAATCAAATTCTTAAACTGACATAAATCATAGTAAAAACATGCCTACAAATTAAATTTTTAAAAGGATCAAGTAGAAAACCAATGAAATTAGGAGCAATGCATCCTTAACTTCACTGATGCAATCATCAAAGTAAGAAAGATCATGTGATTTTTCATGATTCATCAAACAGTACAACCATAAAAAGTACATACACACAAGACAACATACTATGCAAAACTGTAGAATAATCCTTTCTTCAATTCATCACAATAGATGAATTATGCTGCCAAATATGACAAACACTAGAAACTAAATAATCACACCAGCATCAAAATACAATAAGATTGTTGGCTTCATCACTATTCATGAACATAAAATTCATAAAGGAAAGACACATTCAAGAAAGAGACACTACAAACAAAATGAGAGCACCAATAACATACTTTTTTGCATCAAAATACCGACCTTGAATACATATTACATCTCTCTATTTATAAGAATCCCCATCCTTCGTGCAGTTTTTAGATTTAGGGATTTTTTCTTGTAAAAATCTTGCTAAAAAGACTAGGTTTATAAAAAAATTGTACAAATAGACTCCTAACTAGGTCCTAGGTAGGTCTCCACTCTTTATTTTATTCATTTCATGGTGTATGAGCCTTTACAATCACTTTAAACTGACATAGAAGAAGGAGATAAGAAGAAAGAAGACTCTAGATTGAGCTTGAGCTTCTAGAGCTTCTAAAAAATGATAACTTGACCTTCTCTATTTCTTTCTAATAGTTAAACTATAGTAAAAAATGAAAAAATACATTTTCAGTGCACAAAAATATCCAAAAATTGGAACTGATAGTTAATTATCAGTGCAATTGGAAGTGTTCATAAATTGTCTCACGTATGAACCTCAAGAGACAACATCTATCCTTGCAAAAAGACTTCAAAATGTGGACCCATGCACCTTGAGAGGTCTTAGGATAAAATTTGGTAGGGTTTTCCTAAATCCAAAATCCTAGTTTGCAACATCTAGGTCTTGTTGATCTCTAACCAAAACTATGTCTAGGTGAGCCACTTTAAATTTTTGTATGGCCAAAGTGATCCCTTGAGGATTCAACAAATATAAATCTTGATATTTAGCCCTCACTTCTCCTTGAAAATTGTTAACTTCCTATTCCACTTCTATAAAATCTTCCAATTTGGAATCTAGCTTCTTTAGTATCTCCTCGACTATGAATAGACACCAAATATCATCCTCAAAGGACACTACTTCAAAATATTCTTAGAATTTTTGTACAATTATTTTTATTCAAAATAAGTTTATATTAGAGTCATCATAAAAAATCTCCAAGCTAGTCGCACTACAATATTTATGTGCTTCCAAAACTCGGGCTTGAGTCCTACCCTGCATCTCCTAGAATCCTTCATATATAAAAAACATGAACTTATTCTCAATGTGTATCTTCTCAATCCAATCTTAGATTTTATCTAGTTCTTCTCTAGTATAAATTCCTAGTCACATTCCATGTCTCTTCACCTTTATTGTCTATAATGCATCTAGATCCTTAGTCTAGGTGGACACTTTGTCCATTAAACTAAGATACTAGTTAATAACTATCACTATCTTCTCCACATTCTTCCATATGCTATGCAATATATTAATATTGGACTCTATTATTTCTACTCCTTTCTATTCAAAATTGAGACACCATCTCTTACATGTGTTTGAAAATGAGTTATCTTGTGTGGGGGATGAAGCTTATTTCTCGAGGGCACCCACTAGAGAAATTCTAGGGTGAGTTGGGTCGATGAAACCCACTACCTCTTTTATGAATTTCTACAAAATGTCATTATGCTTCCTCAACATCTAGAGCTCCACTTCACCTTGGTCTAAATTATGAAACACTTTCTTAAGACCCATGGTTATCAAAACTTCGATCATGTTCTTAGTGGCCTTCCCTAATATCACCTCTTATATTTGATAGTCTTGAAGGGATATCATTTGGATATTTTCATAAGGGGTAGGAATGGCTATATTTCCACCAAATCTTGCTTCTTATTCTTCATGATGAAAAGTAGTTGTTGCATATTTCTTAGATGGACACTATTAGTGTAACAGCCTCTATAAAAAATGTCATTCCCTCCTCATTAGTTTTCACATTCCTCCTATGTTCGGTTTCCAATTGCCATTTAAGCCATGCTAGGGTAGTACCCGTCAAAGACATATACTGACTAGACAATGAAGTCATCATACATGCTAGCCATTTCCCTTTATCTCTCTCTTCTGGGTTCTCCTCTACTCTTAGTTGTTCTACCACTGGGGTACCCATTATGGTTCTATGAGGGGATGAGAGTGGTTGTGTTGCAAGAGGAGCTTGTTTTTCTATTGTAACTATTTGCCCTTCTTCATGAGCTTCTTCTATGTGATGCACTACATACTCCTCATCCTCTATTATTTGGCATTGTTTCTCTATAATTGAAGGACACAATGACACATTACCCTATTATGGTGGAGTCAAAGATGGTGTCTCTAGCTTTCTTAGAGGTGGAGGAGGTAATCTGACTAGACAATGTGGAAGAGGAGGTAATGTATTCCAATCTTCACCCAACGACATATCCCTTGTCTCTCCTTCTTCCAAATGGGTCCCTATGGACATGAAGTCAAATTTAGTGAGATCAAACACATTCAACCCATCCCCTACTCTGGACTTAGTCAATCCTTTCTACTTTTGATCCATAGATTCTTTAACTTGGATTAGTTGTTCTTGGGATAATAAGGATGTCTATGTTGAATTTATCCTTCTTTCTTCTTTAGCAGCCTTGGGTGAACAAGTCTTGTAATTCAAAAGGATATATTCAATCTCATCCTCTTGTTCTTCTTCCACTTCAACCTCTAAGATGGTCTCAGGGATTAGTGGCAAAGAAGTGATCATTTTCTTCAATCTCCTTTAGTTTACTTTGATTACCAAGTCTATCTTTGTTCTATTTCTCTTAGGGACTTATGGAGAAGCTTATGACTGAGTTGGATTCTCATTGGGCTATGCTTCCTTTACTTATGTAGCCTTCTTCTTCTTCTTCTTTCCCTTAGACTTCTCTTCCCTATGGATATACACCACATCCCGCTTGTGGTTGTGCATCATCTTTGGCCTAGCTAAGGACTTCTCTTTATAAATGGTGATAATAAATTTATTCCCTTTCCCTTTCTTTTTTCTCGTTGGTGCTTTCATTGTAGGAATATTGGGCACAAAATCCAAAAAGGCTTTTGTACCCATTCCCTTGTTAGATTAACAATGTGTTAGGCTTGGTGTTGGATATCATCATTCTCCTCCTAATTCACCTCAACATTCATGATGAGACACTCAAAGATCTTGTTCTTATTATAGGTATGATATGAGATATTAGGACTATCCTCATTGCAACCCTTAAGTAGTATCTATAGATTTAACACCTTTTTATACCAATTTCATCTCTATTATGCAATAGTCCCTTATCCAAATTTCATAGTCATTGACATAATTCAATCAATGATCCTCCATAGTAGCATCTAGGATGAACTATTTGTACACAACATGTTTGAACATCCATATATTATCAAAATAAGGGTGTGCCAGAAGGTAGTCCTCTAGGGGGTATTTCTCCCATTTCTCCTCATTAGTGGTGATGTCTTGCTTTTGTTTTACTTTCCAAGGCCTGATGATGATAGGTCATATCTAGGTCTTTCTATGATTCTTCCTCACCCTATTATATGAAGATGCTACTTGTCATGCAATCTCCAATAACACAAGCCTGTACAATGGATATTGTGGCAACTTCTTTAGGTGGAACAGAGTCCCAACCACTCAGATATATATGAATGTATTATAGTTTATGAAATACCCTCCCACCTATCTCACCCTTTCCATTTCTTTGACTAATATCCTTTTTTTCATAATCCCCTTCCATGAACTAGATTATCAAAAAGTTGCAAGCATCATTCACTATTCTAAATGCATGGGTTTCATTCGAGAGATTCTTCTATACCATCTCTAGGTACATGACAATGTGAGGCCACACATTGGTTTCTTGTATGTTTCCCCTCCTTACTAGCCTTGGATAATTCACCACTTGGGATGCCAACAAGTAGACTACATAAGAAGTCATATCAAACTATGGGTCTTTCTAGACTATAGTGAGTTTCTTATCCAACAAGATTCTAATGATTGTACCCCTATCAATCTTGTGGTGGCTAGTTTTGATTGTTTCTATAGAATGAATCATTAAAGTCTCTAGGTGACCTACTATAGAAAGCTCCATTACTCTACTTAGGAGATCTATGTAGTAACCAATATTTGTAATCATGTATCCCCATGTTATAGCAACTTTTCCTATCTTATTAAGTGGGGTCCTAGTAATCAAGTACTTCTCTTGTACTATGTCCTTGATCTACTTTTATATTTTCCCTATACCAGAGCTATGCACTCTTATATGTAATCTCTTGATATTCATCACCTTGGGGAAGCTAGGAAACTTTCTCTATATTATTTGGTTGGATATCTAAGACAATTGCTCTAGTAACGCTCTTCACTACCTTTGACTCAGGCACATTTTTCTTTGCCAAAGTCATGATTAACTCTGATTATTACATTGATACTAGATGTGGTGTCACATTCACCAATCTTCTTTGAATGATGGAGGAGACCATCTCCAATCCCTCATAGAATCAAGAACTTGTTCCAATCCATGTGTCTAGGCTTAGTGTCTCTGACTTTAGAGTGCAGATCTATGAATCTTCACTTCTTGGGTAATCCTTGGGATTTTAAAGTTATTGATATAGGTGCAATCTTGGTCATTGTGGAAGATGATGAAGCCATCATAACTTTCAAAAATATGCTTAATGACTCAAAGAAACTAGCAAAAAATTGACTAAACTAAACAAAAGAATTTATTTTTTAAAAGTGTGTACCTACATAAGTATGCAAGGTGCGCAATTGCACTAAGCTAACTAAAGGTTACCTCTAGAATTTTTCATATTTGTAGTGGTGAATATGGTTTCTAAAAAATGAGGCTTTATGCATGTTGTGCATCTATGCACTTGAAAAGTACATAAGGGGTGTGGGTGTGCACAATGTCTATACCTTATTACTTTGATGTAGCACAAGGTAGGAGAATCCCCAAAGGAGATCTCCTAGCCCCTAGAAAATAATCACACATTGGAAGCATAACAAAATCCAAGATCTGATACCAAATTACGATAATTTATTCATAAAAGTAACTATTACATGCAATGTGTCGAGTTGTAAGGCCTTCCTAGTTATGGCCAAATACAAAGGAATTACAATAACATCTCTACAAGATCCCTCAAGATCCAATCCAAATCTATCCTATCTAGCCCAAATCTAAAACATAATAGTAATATGGAAGAAAACACCAAGGAATTCTAACTTGTGCTCGCAAGCCCACCAAGAAATCTCCTTGTTTTCTAGTCGCAACCCTAGCTCTGCTCTAACTTTATATAAGATCCAAGTGTAAACTACCTCACATTTGAGTCTTTATCCACACACTCACAACTCCATCATAATCCTACTATAAACTACCTCACATTCAATGCTTTGTCCATAGACTTAGGAAAAACTCACTCTTTAGCTACCCTCCACACTCACTCCTCTTCTAAATGAATGAATCATCCCTCCATGAAAGAATGAAAAAAAGATTCCACATGTCCCCCCAATTATACCCAACTAAGCCACAAGTTAGGCTACCAATTAAAAATTAAATATAACTAACAATAAATAATTGAAGAGGCACAAGCTAGCCTCCAATAGCAATTATATGCCCAAAAATTGATACCTGAGCAAAATCATTTTATCTCCTAGCCTCAATTGAATTAGAACCCATTCTTTTAAATAAAGGTAGTACTTTAGGAACTCTACAACCCTAGAAATGCAAAAATTTTGATTCATAAATGATATCTATGCATCCATCCTGAAAGTGATGCATAGAAACTTGTTGCACAAACTACCAGAAATTAACACTCTAGGAGTGTTTCTATATCTCTCAAATTATAAAGACTTAAGACTTGCACCTTTGAAAAAAAGAAGTACTCTAGGCCCTTTTAAATCCTTAGAAGGTGCATCTTCTCATTTATTGTGCAACATTAGTTACATAGCCTGCAACAAGCACCCAAAAACTAGAAAACACAGTTCTAGCAGCAAGGTAAAAATAGCTCAAACTTCAACTCAATCCATCCAATCTCTATGCACACACTCCAATGTGTCTCCAACACATAGCTAACCATGAAAAGAATAACTCTACCAAATCCATTCTCAATGATCCTACATCAGACTCCCTAGGTAAATAGAAAAGTATGTCCCATACTTTAATGCCCAAAGAAAGATTTTCTACCAACTTCATCTTTACCAAAAGCTTCCACTTCATCAAAGTCAATAGAACAAATATAAAAAATCCACCATCTATGCTTCATCCATTGAAAAATCAAAATAGAATACATAGCGATAACCCAATTAGAATGCTCACACGCAAGAACAAACTAAACATAATGCTTTATTAGCAAACCCTCATCGGCAGTAGCAACTAGTGAATCCACACCAACAGCAACAAACTTCACATCAACAACAATATGTAAATCTCCATCAACACATGCTAAAATCTCAACACCAACCATCTCATTTCTCATAACAAGATGCTCTGCAACATACAAGTCACCACCAACAACAACTAGATCATCTATGACCATGTTCTCTACAATTTCCATGTCAGACCAAACTGACTAATCATGAAAACTAATGTCTATCCCAACATCAACAAGGCTAGGAACATCTTCAGCAATAACCTCCAGCTGCTCTACAAGTTTTATATCAAGCTCCACAAATTGATCAACAAAACCAAACTCTTTGACCTCGACCTTGCTATGTCATCTTCTCTCACAAACAAGTCTCTTAATCGGCTAAACAACTCTCTTTCGGATCAATAGATTCTAGCTCCAAAAAAATCTATGAAATGCATTCCTCATCCTATCCTTATCTCTATTCGCAAACCTTCTACAAAAAATCCTTCCCACACTCCTTGTGACAACCTTGAATTGTTTTGAAGTCAAATCACAACCTGCCACCTCACATGAACAATCATGAACCATATCACAAGTCTAGAACCACAGATCTATAGTCCACAAACTCTCTATGATCATGCCTCAACAAAACCAGTCTTCCATCTTTGCATCCATCGATCCATCTGCAAGCCCTCTATAATTACAAGTTAGAACCATGATCTGCCACCTCACAACTAAGAGATCTAGGACTCTAGAAAGAAAATCCACCACTAGATCAAGATCAACTCAGATCTTCTTCTCCAACGTAAGTCCTGGTGCAAACTACCACAACTTTGATGATCTGTCTACACACTCAATAGAAACCTTCACTCTGATACCACCTGATGCAGTACAAGGCAAGAGAATCCCCAAAGGAGATGTCCTAGCCCTCAAAAAATAGCCATACAATGGAAACACAAAAACAATACAAGATCTAATA
Source organism: Cupressus sempervirens (assembly GCA_028749045.1). NCBI lineage: Eukaryota > Viridiplantae > Streptophyta > Pinopsida > Cupressales > Cupressaceae > Cupressus > Cupressus sempervirens. The sequence goes on along the minus strand of CM053787.1, from coordinate 238,400,262 downwards.
CTAAATTACAATAATTTATTCATAAAATTAATTGTTACATGCAACGTGTTAGGATGTAAGGCCTTCTTGATTATGGCCAAATACAAAGAAATTACAATAATAGTTCTACAAGATCCCTCAAGGTCCAATCCAAACCTATCCCAACTAGCCTAGATCTATAACATAATAGCAATCTGGAAGAAACCACCAAGGAAATCTAAACTTGTGCTTGCAAGCCCACCAAGAAATCTCCTTGTTTTCTAACCCTAGCCCTAGCTCTACTCCAACTTTATCCAAGATCCAAGTGTAAATTGTCTCACATTCAACACTCTGTCTTCACACTAAAAATTTTATCATAATTCTATTGTAAACTACCTCACATTCGGCGCTCTATTCACAAAATTAGGAAAAACTCACTCTTTAGCTACTCTGCACACTCACTCCTCTTCCAAAAGAATGAATCATCCCTCCATGAATGAATGAATAAAAGATTCCACAAGACCCCCCTATTTATACCCAACTAAGCCATAAGTTGGCCTAGCAATAAAAAATTAAGTAAAACTAACATTAAATACTTGAAGAGCCACAAGATAGCCTCCAACAACAATTAAATGCCAAAAAATTGATACTCGAAAAAAATTGTGATATCTCCTAGCCCCGATTGAATTAGAACTCATGCTTTAAATTAAAGGTAGTAATTTAGGATTTATACAACCCATGAAATGTGAAAAGGATGATTCATAAGGGATATCTACTTATCCATCCCGAAAGTCATGTAGAAAAACTTGTCATGCAAATTGCCATAAATCAATACTCTAGGAGCATTTACATATCTCCCAACTTATAAAGAATTAGAACTTGCACCTTTGAAAAAGGAAGTACTCTAGGCCCTCGTTAATCCCTAAAAGGTGCATCTTCTCATTCATTGTGCAACATTAGTTACACGGCTTGCAACAGACACCCAAAAACCAGAAAACATAATTCCAATGGCAAGGTAAAAATAACTCAAACTTCAACTCAATCCATCCAATCTCTATGCAGACATAGGCAAATTTCCCCCAATGTGTCTCCAAAACATCCCTAACCATGAAAATCATAACTCCACCAAATCCATGCTCGATGCTCCTACATCATACTTATTCATTATGGTAATGGAGAAATGTTGAAGGTATGCATGTGTGCACTCTAGAGGCCAGTGGAGAACAATGAGTGGATCCAAGGGGTTCTACCCCTATTTATAGCCCTCGTGTCTACACATATTGGAGGAGTGTGCAACTTTCTAAGGTGTGTAGGTGCACACCTTAGCACTTGGTGCCAAATGGGAGAACATGGTGAAGTTGTGCACCTTGCATAGGCACACATGTGGGCAAGCTACACACTTTTCCTTTAGTGCATAAAATTTGATCTTCTTCTTGCCAGATCTTGTATGATACTTTTTTTCTCAACTCCTAAACCTAGGCCATAGTAGCCTCGCTCCATGAAGTGTCTTAGAGGATACCCTATTCTAAAGAGAGGGCTTCTTGGAATCAAAAGAAAAAAGGGGGGTCCACTTTTTTTAAGTTAAAAAATAGGGCATGTACATCATGAAGACACGACAAATAGCCCCGAAAAATGACAAAAATGAAAAAAGACATTTCTTTATTAGCAAGCAACCTACAAACTTGTGTTAAGTGGAAACTTAATTCCCAATGTAATAGGAAGTTATCCGAAGAGCTCAATCCCCCTTTGACCTATTTAGTATGATGATATGAAGATAGTGAATCTTATATGATCCCCTTTGACCTATTTAGTATGATGATTTGTGACTTAAGAGCCATTTGATATGATCATATATGTGTCTTAAGGGGTTATAGATTTTCCTATGAACCCTTTCAACCAATCTAAAAAAATGAAATAGGTTAGTATGGGTCCTAAGATCCCTAGGGACATATGTTGTCATGAAATGTGTTGAAAAGGGTCATAGGTTATCCTAACACCCCTTTTGACCCATTTGAAAAAATGAAATGGGTCCCTAGGGGTCCTAATGATGTCATGAAATACATCAAAAGGGGACATAGGTTATCCTATTATCCCTTTTAACCCATTCCAACAAATGAAATAGGTCCATATAGGTCCTAGGACCCTTTGGGACATATGTTGTCATGAAGTGTGTTGAAAGAGGTCCTATGACCCCTTTAGACCCATTCAAACAAGTGAAATAGGTCCTTAGGTGTCTTAGGAATCTTAGGGACATATGTTGTCATAAAATGTGTTGAAAGGGGTCATAAATTTCCCTATGATCCATTTATACCCATTTGAACAAATGAAATATGTCCCTAGGGGTCCTAGGAACTCTAGGGACATATGTAGTCATGAAATGCGTCAATAGGGCCTATGAACCCTTTGACCCATTCCAACAAATGACATGGGTCCTAGAGCATCGTAGGACCTCTAGGGACATATTTTATCATGAAATTTTTTGAAAGGGGCCATAGGTTATCCTATGACCCCTTTAGTCCCATATGAACAAATAAAATTAGTCTGTTGGGACCTTTAATGAGATATGTTGTCATGAAATGCATCAAAAGGGGTAATATGTTATCCTATGACCCCTTTCAACCTATTCAAATAAATGAAATAGGTTTGTAAGGGTTCTAGGACCTTTAAGGGCATATCTTGTCATAAAATACATTCAAAAGGGTTATAGGTTGTCCTCTGAACCCTTTCAACTCATTCAAATAAATAAAATAGGTCCCTAGGGGTCCTAGAAACCATAGCGACATATGTTGTCAGGAAATACCTTGAAATCCTATGGCCCCTTTTGATCCATTCAAACAAATGGAATAGGTCCCTAGGGGTCCTAAGGCCTCTAAGGACATATGTTGTCATGAAATTGATCAAAAGGGGTCATAGGTCATAGGTATGACCCCTTTCAACCCATTAAAAGAAATGAAATAGGTCCCTAGGGATCATAGAACCCCTAGGGACATATTTGGTCATAAAATGTGTCAAAAGTGGTCATAGGCCATCCTATGATCCCTCTCAACCCATTCAAACAAATGGAATAGGTCCCTAGAGGTCCTAGGACCCTTAGGGACATATGTTGTCATGAGATACATTGAAAGGGGTCATATGTTAACCTATGATTCCTTCCAATCCAATCAAATAAATAAAATTGTTCCCTAGGACCCCTAAGGACATATGTTATCATGAAATATGTTGAATGGGAACTATGACCCCTTTATTACCAATTAGAACAAATTAAATTAGTTCCTAGAGGTTTTAGTACCCCTAAGGACATATGTTTTCATTAAATGCACTAAAACGGGTCATAGGTTATCCTATGACCCTTTTCAACCTTCAAAGAAATGAAATAGGTCCCTATGATTCCTAGGACCCCTAGGGATATATGTTGTCAGGTAACATATCAAAAGATATCATAGATTATCATATGATCCTTTTGATCCATTCGAACAAATAAATATGTCCCTAAGGGTTCTAGGAACCCTAAATACATATATTATCATGAAATGTATCGAAAGTGTTCATAAGTTATCATGTGACCTCTTTCAACCCATTGAACAAATGAAATAGGTCCCTTGGGGTTGTAGGACCCCTAGGGATATGTCTTACCATGAAAGTTGTTGAAAGGGGTCATTAGTTTTTCTATGACCCCTTTTGACTCATTCAAACAAAAAAAATATGTTGTCATAAAATTCCTCAAAAGGGGCCATAGACCTTGTCTTATGATCCATTTGAACAAATTAAATAGGGCTTTAGGGGTCCTAGGACCCCTAGGTACATATGTTGTCATTAAATATGTCAAAATATGTCAAAGGTTATCCTATGATCCCTTTCAACCCATTCAAACAAATAAAATAGGTCCCTAGGGGTCCTACAACCCCTAGGAATATATGTTGCTATGAAATGTGTCAAATGGGGTCATAGGTTTTCCTATGACCCATTTCAACCCATTCAAACAAATAAAATAGGTCCCTAGGGGTGCAAGGACACCTACGGATATATGTTTTCATGAAATGTGTCGAAAGAGGTCATAAATTATCCTATGACACCTTTCGACCCATTCAAACAATTCAAATAGGTCCCAAGGGGTCCTAGGATCCCTAAGGACACTATAATACAAATTGGAAGTATAAAAATAATAATAACTCAAAAAAAAAAATACAAATAAGATTTTCTTAATAAAATCTCTAGATAGAATAAAACATGGCTATGTGCATTTTCAAGAGTGTTGTAGGCTCCACATCATTACTGACAATAATTTTATATAAAATGAAATTTTAACTAAAAAGAATGTTACAATAAATATGACCAACATTATTTCAAGTGGCAATTTTACATCAAATGTAATGGAAGTCAATAGAATACATCCAAAAACATGAATATTTTTTATATTTTTCATCAATGCAAATTATGTTTGTTCGTCAAAAACTTATTCCCACTTACTACACTAAAAATGAAATTCTTCTCTCTACCAATTATCTTCCTAAAAAAAAGCTTTGAAATGAGCTTCCATGCATTGAAACTCAAATTCATGTACACTTATGGTCTATGTGTATCCTCAAGCTTAAATGTGTGTTCAAGAAGAATGGGTGGTTAACAAAGTAAATTTTGCATCATGGTCTTTAGTTGGTGCAACAACATCAAAGGCTATATTCAACACAATATGATCACAAGAAATGTTTATATGCTACTTCTATGGTGGGATATTTTCTTTCTTGTTTTATGAAGTTGGGTGACCCTTGAAATCCATATTGCACCATTATTATTGTGAGCAATTTAGTCTTTTACTTTAAGAAAAAAAACCAAATATGTTGAATATATATTGCCATTTTCATGACTATAGAGAATCTGAACCCTCTTTGTACAGAAATAATGCATTGTATAGAATATTAAGTGTAAATAAAAAAGGAGTTTCCTACTAAGGGCTTCAAATGGATAATATCTTTCATGGTGAAGGTAAAAATACAAGCCAAAATAATATTTGAAAATGGTGAAAAATGAGGTCACAAGTTGGATATATTACCACAAGTATCAGGTACCCAATATTTTAGGTATCCAATTTCAAATTGGAAACTTAAAATATTGGGTATCCAATGTTTAAAGAATACTTGAACATTTATATAGTGATAGGCTTGGGTGGAAAATGTTAAAGTGGATTTTAAACCACCTTTGGACGTTCAAAAAGTATTTTTCTTCACATCACCACCTTTTGGAACCCCATTATCTTGCATATGTACATTGGGTTAATTCCCTATCACCTCCACTATAAGAGGGTTTAAGAAAGAAGATATGCAATATAGAGCTGAGATATAAAGATACGATAAGATGATATGATGCATTGGTATAGAAAAGAGGAAGATGATATACCTTATGAAATAAAAACCTATAAATGGGATATCAAATGACCTCCAAAAATGTTGATTCACATGATTTAGACTAAAAACTATGTTATAGACAAAACCCATTAATTACGTTTGGTGATTTTTTAAGGGTGAACTAGATAAATCAAGGGCACGCTGCAACCTTGATTAGCCCATCAAGGGTGCACTGTGACCCTAATAGAATGTGTGTGACATTGATTTTCTTTTTCACACTTCAGTAGAAAACCAAAAAAGGTAACTAGATCTACAACCTCTTCACTGATACAAGATCTAAATTTTACAAAACAAAGAGGTTGGTTTGTGTGTTGGTGGGGGTTGCCTCAATCAACCCCAGTTTAGGAATTAACCTTGAATTAAAATAGAAATAGAATTCTAGAAGTAGTAGTGATAGGTCTAACATCAATTAATATAAATCTATGAATATGCTCTTGATTTTTGAATGTAATTAAGTATGTAGATACAATATCTTTGTCTCAACTTCAATTTGACCCTAGAAAGGAAATCAAAGTGACACCAAAACCTTCATGTATGAATGTGATTCAAATTCACCATAGGAGTAAATGTAGATCTTGAGAGAATGAATGTAGAAGATGCAACAAAGGATCTTGAATGTATGAAGGATGATCTTTAAATGTTGAAATGCTAGATCTTACATAAACTCCTTCAATAGCTTAAATGCATGAATCCTTGATCTTCAATGGAGAGATTGCTAGAATGCCTTGAAAGCTTGAAGGATGCTTGAGATCTTCAAAGATGTAGTGTGAGTGCTTGAATGTGAAGTTGATGGATGAATTGATGTGAAAATCAAGAAATGGAAGGGTTTATGTAGATCTCAAAATTAAATAACTCTCATAGGCTGACCTACCTAGGAATCAACACTCTAAATGTATTTAGACATAGGACCCAAAAAAGGGACCCAAAATAGATCCCAACAGAGTGGCAATACATCTCTAATTGGCCCATCAAGGGCCTAATCTTCCCCTAATTAATCAAGGGCACACTGCCCCTAACAACCAAAGGCCAGAACCTCCAAGATCCATTTGGTATCCCAAAACATGGCTTGAATCCCAAAAATTAGGCACAGAGTCCAAGATATAGTCATTTTTGTGCAAAGAGTAGTTTCCAAATGGATAGATGAGGAAAATGGAGGACCTAGGAGAATAGATCCTACATCAAGTGTCATGTCTTGATAATAAGAGCTTTAAAGAGAATCTATTAGGTTTTACCCCAAATCCACATAGGAAAAAGGACATAAAAGGGAAGAAGGAAGGAAAGATGTCAATGAATGATGAAATTTCCTTAAATGGGTTCTAAATCATCATTAAATTGAGGTGCTTCCAATTTAAAGTGGTACAAACACCGAGATGAGATGAGTTGCAACCACATAAGGTAGGGGTCCACTAGGATTTGGCTTGTTGGGTAATGAAATTAAGTAAAGATAAATATAGTCTAAGAGGAAAGTCAAACCCAAAGACAACCAAAATCCTACAAAAAATGTCCATTATAGAGCACTTACAGTTATAAAGAGTAAAAAAAATTGGAAACATACCATAATCAAATGGAAGATGTTTGGTGGCTCCTAGATATATGCCACCAACTCTCACAGAAGATCTTTGAAAATTATTAATCTCCTAGATGCATGAATTTATGGAGAGAGAGAGAGAGAGAGAGAGAGAGAGAGAGAGAGAGAGAGAGAGAGAGAGAGAGAGAGAGAGGATTTAGGGTTTAGGGTACTATGATTAAAGCAATAAGTGCTATTGTCAAGTTTAGAAGGCATAATCACCTATACAAAATTAATATGGTCAATGATCAATTGGAAGGCATAATCTCCATTTTCTCATTGGAATCTAGATACATGTTAACTATAGAACTTAGAAGGCATTAAGCTGGCATCTAAATTTTAGATTCATATAGGCATCAAATTTAATGAACTTTGACTACAAACCATCTTTGGGAAGGATCTCCAATAAATATATCTTAGAGAATTAGTATTGTAGTGTAATGTCCCAAGGTGATGTATTAGCTTATTTTGCTAAAATTTTAGAAATAGAATACAAATGATAACACATTTTTTTCCTTTTGATCATTGAGATCCCAATATGAGAAAGTTGAGAATATACAGTAGCTAGGATGTGAATAGTAAACAATTTATTTCACTTACCTAGTTTGAACAAGTTAAGAGTGCATGGTAGTTGGGGTGTAAAAAAGAAGAAATTTATTTTTCTTATCGGTGTTAAGCTGCATAGTATATAGGCTAATCCAGAGATTCATAGACAATTGGTGGTGCACTAAAAATGTTGAATTTATGATAATTCAAGAAACAAATTGGTGTTGTTTCTCTCTCATTTCTTAGAAAAATAGTTCATTAATTAGAGTGTAGATTATAGGTAATCAACATAGATATATGGGTATGAAAAGGCAATGAATGAAAGAAAGAAGAATGTTAAATGATTACTGAAGATCATAATGATGTAGTAGATAAAATGCAATGCCCTTTCACAATTTATACACTTAGTGTATTTATATATCTTTATATACAAGTACAGACTAGAACCTGATGCTCTCATGAAACTAGGCTATGGAAAGTAGGGGTTTCCCCTACAGTAACAAAGAGTAAGCTATCTCTCACAGACACACACACACACACAAACACACACACACACACACACACACACACACACACAAACAAAGATTTAGTTAGTTACTTAGTTTTTAGCATCACGATGGATATATCTAGTTTCCTTCATCAAATAGTGGATGTTTAATATAGCCATCAATAATATACAGGTATGAATTAGTATAATAAAAGTGATGATTAAATATTGGAGAATATTATGATGCATAAAAAAATTAGAGTCACCTCTCATCAAACAATTTTCCTTCTCTAAGTGTGTAGGCATGCACACACATGATGACACAATTTTACGAGACATGACTATAGTTTGTTTTATGCATCATCATAATCTTTAATGTTCAATCAAATTTTTATTGCATCCAAAAATGTCTTAATGCTTATTTATTGTTGATAACTACATTCTTATAACCAACTATTGTTTGGTAAACTGCTACATTTTTGAAAACATATTTAGGCAATAGGCATAGACTTTCTTGATAGAAGACTCTATAGATTACAATGTTCTCATGCATTGATGAAACTTTATTTCCTTAGGCACATGTTGTAGGTTACATTGGTTATTAGTTTTATGTATTATACATATTTATGCATAATTGTTGGTAGTTTATATTATATATTTCATAATAAGTTATCAATTGTTGATAGTTTACACATCTTATAAACCACTCATTGTTTGAGCCATTTCTCTTGTTGAAGCATTCTAAGGAAATAATGACAAAATTTGTTGAGGCAAGACTCTGCATATTATAAAATTTTCTTTCGATCTTTTAAATTTGAGCCTAAGAATTGATGACTTTGTTCTTCTTAGGTACATCAGGTAAGTTTAATTGACTATTCTGTTTATATGCACTTTTAAAGTGGTTTTGTGATACATTTTTTTAATGTATAATCATTGATAGTATGAACATGTATGTGTAGACTATCAAATTTGGAAGCACCATGCAAAACAGATCACATAAATTTTCTAAAAATTTACAGATAAAGATGCATGAGACAATCAATTATTGATCAAATAGAAGTAAGATGTCAAGAAAATTGTTATTTTAAGGACAACATATTTAGGTAAACTTCAGGAACATAATAGGCCAATTTTTTTATGGTCATTTAAACTCATTATATTTTATGTTAATATTAGGATTAAATGGAATTTATAGAAGCAAAAAGTACCATCTGACTTTGTGTTTCTTTGTTTGTTTTGAAGTGCAACTTGCATTTCTTGGAAGTGTTCCACAACATAGATCTCCTTCAACAAAATTATCTAGGCTGGGCAATTCGTAACTTCTTTTCTTTCTATGGAAGATTGTAATTTACAAAATTTAAGATGTTTATAAATACTTTAATGAAGCTTTTAATGATATGATTTCTCATTGGATAAGTGGATTATTGAAACAAAAAGACCAAAAAATTGTGTGTTTTTATTTGGGTGGCTTTGAAGATTAAATGTTATTTTAAAAATAATAACCTTATTTCTTGACAAGAGTATGTATATAACCATTAAAAATATCTGGAACTATATCTTGGATTAGAACTAAAATTAACATTCACATCTTCTTCTATTTCAAAATTTTGAACTATAATATATGATTTTGATATCCTTCACAATCAATGAATACCATAAATTTTTCTTCAACTCAATCTGGAGTATTACTATACTTTCATTCTACTTTTTTTACATCAATTTATCATGGAAATTGTTCTCAAATATTGATGGTATTCTTTTTATATAAATTGGATAAGTGGCACTAGTGGAAGTTAAATAATCAACAACTCTTTTCTTTTCAAAATAGAGTTCAAGCTTCATTGCATCAAAGTCTACTTAAATAATAGGAGCTAAGAAACTGAAGATAGTACCTATGCCTTTTGAAGTCAAGTACCACTATAAAATTTGATATATAATACCAAATTCAGAATATTGATATTTTGACTAGTCACTATAATTCTTTGTATCAAAATGTGTCACAAAGCTAGTAAGCATTCTATTTCTTTTAGAAAGTGAAATTCTCTTACCATATGCAACATGACATCACCTTTGAATTGATTTCTCTAATGAATGGTCTTTAGAACCTTCTTGTTAATTCGACCAAATCTAATTTAATTTTTTTGGGTATTCTACTATCTTCATTACTTTTGAAGAACAAATATTAGTTTTGTTCAAGGTTAAGTGAGCTATATTTGTCTCCAAGTTTGTAAAATTTTCATCCATGTGAATTATGTGAAAAATACTTTGTTTGTGCTAGATGCTTTCCTATAATGTTTGGATTTTTAGGTTCTCTAAGCCATATCAAAGTGGTTGTTTGATGTTACAAGTGATTTTAGATCTCATATATTACTTAAAGCTCTGACTGTTCCATACACACCTTTGGTTCTGACTGTTCCAACATAGTGACCTTCAAAATGACTTAAAAACCATGAGCTTACAAAGCAAATACACTCTATTTGTATCCTTATCACTCCAAATCATCAATAGAGTCATGATCAATCTCATCTATGAAGTGTATTAAAAGCTAAGGATTTGGAGTGACTCTATCATTTCATTTTTTTCCACATCTTGTTCAAACCATATAATGCAATCTCATCTATGAAGCATATTAAAAGATAAGGATTTGGAGTAACTCATATAAAATTCATTTTTTGTCATTTGTTAAATGGTTTGAACAAGTGTGGGAAAAAATTAGATTTTTATTATGAATTTTCTGTTCACCAATCTATAATAAACTAATCAGCAAAGCTTTGGTCCTCTGAGTTGTAGCGATTTTGAGAAAAAACCTAACTTTTAATCACCATATCTTAAATGAATTTTCACGTTGAGCTGATATGAGTTTGATCAATTATTCTCAATACAAGTTGGTGTCGAGATTCCTTTTTATTATTTTGCAGATCTGTTGCTATTTATTTAATGTGCAATTGTGGAGAACTTTTCAGATTATCAACTTTTGTGTTTCTGAGGTTTTCTTACAAGTAAGAAACATTACTTGATTAAAAAGTTCACAATGTCTTTTAGACTCTTGTGGGGTAGATGTTACACATCCACACCCTAGAGAAGATTCTAGTCCATCAATAGCAGTAGTAGGTTTTCAATATTGATCATTTTTTGTTGTTGTTCTGGTTCACACAATTCATATGAGAAATGCTTATCTTGATATTTTGGGTTTGGTGAAAATGTTAGGTGATTTCATCTCAAGACTGGCCTGAAGTCACAAAAATTAACTTGGGGAAAACTTTTACAACTTCACAGACCATGGATTAGGGACATGTTTAGAATTACTAAATGACAAAGTGGAGAAAACCCTCTAGAGCACAATTTGTACCTTGATTATTATGCATTTTATTAACACTGAACCAACCAATGAAATTGAAAATTCTTAGACAAGTTACTACTTCTCAAAATTAAAAATATCATTTTTGGAAATTCACTTGCTACTCAAAATTTAAAGTATGATATTAGGAAATCTGAATGATTATTTCACTTTGATTCTTTGCAGGGAGTTACTAATTTCTTTTCATAGAGCAATAGGAAAAAAGCCTCCACGAATAATATTTTATAGGTAATTTATTTCATTTTGATTGGTTTTTGTGGTGAGATTTAGTTCTGCATTTCTTATGTCTCCTTAGTGACAGCTTTGGTATTTATTTAGAGATGGTGTTAGTGAAGGACAGTTTTACCAAGTTCTACTTTATGAACTGGATGCTATTCGTAGAGTTAGTTTCCTAATACTCACTATAGTATTTGCTATTCAATTAAGATGGACACAGCTAATTAATTTGTTTGTATTCTCTTTGGATTTTTTTGAAGAAGATAGTTGAATGCTATATGTGGTGTCAATAGGCTTGTGCATCTCTTGAGCCAAATTACTAGCCCCAGTGACATTTTTTGTTGTTCAAAAGTGGCACCATGCTAGACTATTTTCAAACAACCATGCAAATAGGCATTCTATAGATAGAAGTGGGAACATCTTGCCAAGTCTTCAGTACATAATAAAGTAATTGAATTTCATAAAAAAAAAATTTGATAGTTGATTTGTTTAAATATTGCCCATTAAAAATTACTTAGTACATCTCATCCTTTTTCTGCATAAGAGCTTGTAGTTCTGATGCAAAGGTATATTTGGTGTTCTTTTTAAAGTGAAAATTTCACTAGAAATTTTGTATACTGTCATATTTCACATGCAGAAAGGTCAAATTGTAAATAGAGGTGAAGTCATATGGATTTAAGTTTCTTCTTCATTCTTTATAACGCTCTTGATTCCTCCTTTGTAGCTATAAAAATACTTGTTTATTTTTACCTTTCTAGATACCCTTTACCAGGTTCTTGAAGATTCTAAAATATCTTGGGCTAATGCCACTCCAACATATCCTAGGGTGAGCCCACAATAGTGGGTTACACTTTTTTGCCTAAACTGATACTGAACTCTAACTTTTCAAGAAAATGTTCACTTTCAAATGCAAATTCCCGTTTAACGGTTATGAATTTGAAGATGAAGTAAACTAGAGTCTTTTAGGATTTTGTGTCTAGATTCTAAATTTTTTTTAAATTTAATTTATTGAATTACTTTTTCTCCTGCGAAAATTAGTATGATATCAAAAACCTGACTTTTAAAGAGTGACACTGTTTTTGACACACATAACTTTTTTTCTACAATAGATATCAATTTGATTCTTTCAAATTTTGTTTGTTAACATCCATACCTAAACTGTAGAGTTGGTCTTATATCTTTATCGTAGTATTTCATATTTTATTGTAGTTTAAAGTTGGCATAACACTAATTTAGACATACATGGCTTTTGACACTTGTAACTTATTATATATTTACCCAATTTTTAAAAAGAAAAAATTGATTGAAAGGTGACTCAAATACAGAGACCATACTTATTTTTCAAAAAAAATATTTTTACATTTACTATTTTTCCATGAGCATTGAATATCTCAGTTTATTTTTTATAATAAACCTATATTTATTTCATGTTAAAAATTATACACCTAAATGTTTTGAAAAGAACCAACTTCGTAGTCATTAGAAAGCTAGTTCAAAGTACTTCAATCATGTAAAATTTTAGGTCTTCAATGCTCCATTTGAACCTGGTAATTCAGCTCCAAAGAAAGGAAATCATTGAAAAAACTTCAAACTATTCATGTGGGCTTCTATCTAGCTAGTTTTGATAGAAACTTAGTTTCTATTGTAACTTTTTTGCAAACTTTCGATCGAAACTCAATGACTTAGTTTCTATCGAAACTATCTACAGTTTACAAGAGCAGATAGCAAACCACTTTCATAGTTTCGATCGAAACTTCTTAATAGTTTGGATCGAAACTATGAAAGTGGGACCATGACTATTTCGCCCATAGGGGTGTTTCTCTAGTCAGCTCCTTGGGGTTTTTCCCTAGTCAGCTAATAAGGAGGTTTTTTTATAAAAAAAAAATTTGTGTATAAATATGAGCTTCATCTTTTACAATTTGCATTTATGTGAAATCAAGTTATTGGCTTTTGAATTGGGAAGAAAGAAATATTCGACAAACTTCAACCTATTTTTGAATTTTGGAGGAAGAATTTATGACATGGTCAATAAAGATAAAAAAGCAAGTAAATATGCACGAAAAAGAACTAAGGAACAAGAAGATGAAAAACGTCAAAAAATGCTTGCAAGAGACTATCTTAGGACAGGTACACATGCACAATCTTTTTTCCAATGTATTTAATTAGTTTATTTAGTTAGGATTAGGGTTTAAATACAATTAGGAATATGATATTTATCTTAAATTAACATTACTAGATTAACTTAATATTAAGAGTTTATTTGAAATTATGTTCATATTTAAGCCATTGGGGTTTATTCAATTATGTCCACATTTAGTCCTTAGGGTAAATATTAAATTATGAATAAATTTAAATTATGAATTTATTTAGCATGGGAATTACCTTCTTTATTCAATTATGTTAATAATTTATAGTCCATTAAGGTTTATTAGATTATGATTAAATTTAAATAAATGAATTTATTTAGGATGTAGTCAATCAGGACAACCTACTGACATTGGAGAAGGTTTATCCCAAGTTCAAACAGGTACATGTGCATCTCTTGCAAGTATATAATATAGATCTCTTTAAATTTCTAGGTCTCTATCAAACTTTATATCTTTAATTTTTAAATTTAGTGTGTGATATTCCCCCTTATAAACTTACTTGATTTTACTTGTTATATCTAATAGATGATGAAAATGTTGGACATGATGAAATTGAAGATGAAGCAAAGGATATTGAAGAAGAACCATCTGAAGGTTAGATAATTTAATCAAGTACATAATATTTCACTCAAGTTAAACATGTATATATGTATACATATATGTCCCCTAAAGAGATAGTATCTTAAGACTTTGTTTCATTTTTTCTTGTGCAACCCGAGATCAAACAACAAATGAGAATGTAAATTTAGCTCAAAGATTGAAGAGAAAAATTAATCATAGAAACATAGATCATTTAATTGAAATGGATGTGGAAAAATTGAGAGAATATGTTAATCAACCTACACATACTACGAAGAGTAAATTGATAAAAAGTCTAAAGACATAATTGCACAATTTGAGAATCTATCAACAGTGGAGAAAACTCAACTATTATCAATTTCACTTCTTAAAGATGAATTAAAAGAGCCACTGAGACTATTGGGCATAGATGCAAGTATAAAAAAGAGGAGGACTTCTAAACTAGAAAAAGATATTGTTGAAAGTGTTAAGGAAGGGTTACATTCCATTGGGAAAAAAACTATATCTGTAGATAAATCCATTGCATGAAGAGTGATACTGACATCTATTTTAATTAAGAAAACATCCTAAAATAGACAGATCTCTTCATTATCATCTCATTTTAGGTATAGTCAAAAGATAGTACTACATTATTTGAAAAGGAGAAACAATTTGAATGATAGTACATTAGAAGGAAATTGGGCACTAATGTGTAGAGCTCCTTGATCTGACAGGATTGGGGAAACAGTTAGGAACTTAATTATTCAATTTTGGATTGATAATACTCGTCCTTCACCAAATAGAAGAGATATCATCAAGCAGAGGATTGGGCCTAAGGAATTTATTCAACACACAAAAAATTGGTTGGATGTCACTCAACATGAATTGAATCTCTCATTTTGTTATTTAAATCCTAACATAAATATTAGACAAACAATGTTTGAAAGATTGAAGCCCTATTTTGTGAAGATAAATAAATCTTTTGAAACGTGTTGTTGTCGATATCATGTTGAATTTGATCTGTACTATGAAGGGTTTTGAAAGATGATAGAAGGAAGTGGTGGAACTTCTCAAAATACTTTTCCTAAATGATTGAGTCAATTCATAACATCAATTTTACGTGACAAATCAAATGATTATGGAATAGGTGAAATAGATTGCATAAGAGGAACTTGTGAAACATGTGGTAACTTGACTAAATTTCCTTTGAGAGAAGAAGATACTAATATGACAAGGATGGTAAAATGTAAGAGATATAAGTACATAAAGTCAGAAACAAAAGCTGGAAAAGAATCAACAAGGTTAGAATATGTAGAGGATGAGATATCAGCTGGGGAATTTATGTCAAATTTTCATAAATTGATTCAACCATATATACGCCATGCATTTTTTGCTAAGTGGCAAGAAAAATAATTTCAAACGCTAAGAGAAACTTTCTCACTCGGAACAATTCTATCTATTGTTGACTTTGCAGAGAATTACTCTTTCGTATCTCAAAAACAACTTCAAGCATAATACTACTATACAAAGTAGGCTACTATTATGGTTCAAGTATCTTATCGACATGCACAAATTGATTTGGATGGTGTGGAAAGTACAGATCAAGCACAAGTCATTAAAAAAGAGTATCAATTTTATATTAGTGATGACAAAGAACATGACACACATTTTGTGGAACATTTTTTTAAGACATTTTTTGAATATTTTAAAAATAAAAACATTAAAATAGAAAAACATTTTGTATGGTCAGATGGATGTGCAGCACAATTTAAATCAGCTAGACCATTTTATGCATTATGTGGATATCATTAATACCTTAATATACCACACATTTGGAGTTTTTTTTAAGAGTGGACATGGAAAGGGTGAGCATGATGGTGCAGGAGGTTGTATCAAACGTGCTTTAAGAAAGTATCAAATGGACTATAAAGGATATCACATTAATAACGCTCATGATGTGGTTGAGTGGTGCAAAACACATTTTTCAGTGCCAAAAAATATAGATAACACATCATCACAAGCGGATCAAGTCATACCATTTAGAGTGTTTTGAGAGGTATTAGGTATATATAAAATAATTTGTTCATATTTTTAAATTGAATCTTAAATTTATATTTAGTATGTTACCTTAGATGATCTCTAAATTATGGACCTTGTGTACATTCAGGTGTTGATAGAAGATCAATGCATGCATGCAAAAGGGTAGAGAAGACACAATCTTTGCATTCAGTTATGAGTACAAATAGTAATGTGTGGTCATTGTACACAAGAGAATACTCATGTTTTTGTCCTAATTGTATTGATGAATACTATGATGGTTGCATTAATCAAGAACATGGATATGTGGGTGAATGGACTTTGGTGCCACTAGATGTTATTAATATGAATGAGTTTGAGGACGAAAACTATGATGATATTCCATTGATTTCTAGTGATTATAACCATGTTTCAGGATTGATCAAAGTTGATATGTATGAACTATATATATACCTGGATCATGTACATGTATACATTTTTCATAATTTTGGTTAATTTTTATTATATATATGTACTTATGTACATGACATGTATCCAGAATTTTGACATATATAAGTTTGTGTAGGAAATGTTTTTGCAGTCATGGAAAAATCGAAAAATGTAGAGGGTGCTAGCTATTATTTATTACATTGCACCATGGAAAGAGAGAAGCTAACAAAGACTGAAATAAGTGATGAAATTATTTTTCCCACATGTTAGTATATAGTTGAATTGTGTATATATGTATGTCAAGTATCTATGTTTTTAATGAATTCAAATTCTTTGACTTAAATTCAAGATTGATGTATTTTTTAAATGTGTATGTATGCAGGTTCTGTTGTTGTACAAGGAACATATTTGAAGCAAATAAAAGTACTTAAAAATTGGATTCATTTCACGGATTATCAACCTAACAATAAGGTATATCAATATAGTAACCATGTTATTACCACTGGTCCAACTCTTCATCCAATCAAAGGACCTAAAATACGTAAGTGGAGGCTCCATATTGATGATCATGAGAAAATATTAAACGTTATCCAAGAACGAGCTGATCCACTTGATATGAGATAGAAACAACTCCTAATTTGAAATGTAACTCAAGAACAATTTGAAATTTGGTTCAAACTATTCGAAATTTGGTTGAACAATCATTTGATCAATTTGAAATTTGGTGGAATAACTAATTTTCTAAATTGAACTTTTACTCTTTCATTTTTAACTCGTTGTCTTGAATTCAAATTTTCATAAAGTAACTAATTATAGAAATTATGAATTTATATGTATGTGTGTACACTAATTACCTGACATGTGCACCTTGAGGGAAAGAAATTCGAACACCACTTATCTTAAAGGGATGAAATTAGGATTCTATAAAATTAATTATATTGAACTTTCTATTTCACTTAACTTGTCAATTTTAGGACACATGTATGCTTTCAATTTAACTAATTACCTTAATAAAATTCTAGAATATGTGTACAAATTAAAATTTCACTATGATTAAAATTTGAAATGTAACTCAAGAACAATTTGAAATTTGTTTCAAACTATTTCAAATTTGGTTGAACAATTATTTGATCAGTTTGAAATTTGGTGTCCAATAACTAATTTTCTAAATTGAACTTTTACTCTTTTGTTTTCAACTCAATGTATTGAATTCATTTAACTTTCTATTATATTGAACTTTCTATTTCATTTAACTTGTCAATTTTATAACACATGTACACTTTCAATTTAACTAATTAGGACATGTGCTTTCAATTTTAGGACATGTGAGGTTTCAAGTTTAAATTGTAGTTTGTCTAACTAAATTTTGAACATGTACATGTTTTAAGTTGGGCTTGAATTTTAGAACATTGGGCTTAAGGGGATAAAATTCTAGGATATGTGTACAAATAAAAGGGATGAGTTCTATAGATTTACTCGAGTTAGGAATTATGTACAACTAATTACCTGATACTTGAACATTTAATACATGATATATTACCAGACATTTAAATTACGTGAACTAAATTTATATACATACATCTAAATTTAATCAATATATTAAACATCTGTACATATCTAAATAAATTACTTACATATCTTAGATAGAAACAGTTTATAATATACTAGATCTAGATCTATAATGTACATTAGATTCCACAACATAATGTAACATGTATCAATCATCTTGAGAACAAATAACAAAAACATATATCTATCAAGAGATCTATCAGAAGATAATATCAAATATAAATAGTGTGCACACATGTAGACATGTAGATCCAGGTACATCTATATCAAATCAAATATAAATATAACAAGCATCATGTGTGTATATAAAGTGTCTATCTAATATATGAATGTCTCTTTGGATGAAAGTCTAGAAAAAATCATCTAGACAAAAAAACTATAGATCATTAGGTGCAGGACTATCATCGCCACGCCTCCTCACAATGCAGTTTGAAGACTGACTAGTATCAAGGTGCTCACTAGGATGTGCTGACCCCTATATATAAATTCAAGAGAAAGTGATATCAATACATACGTACATTTAATCAAGAGAAAGTGATATTGAAATACATGTACACATAATCAAAACATAAATAAACATTACCTGTCCACTACTGACATCATTCAATGAGTCTTGACAACATGCATGATCTGGCATCAAAGCTGGAGTAAAAAGAGGCATGTCCCCCTATATTGTACATGTGCATGTGTAACACATCAAATTAAAATTTCTCTACAAGATTACATTTGAATCTATGTGCATGATATACATACATGTGCACACATGCACATGTCTAAATTAAATTAGTTTCAAAAGATTGAAATTCTAACATGAGCAAAAAAAAATTTACCTGTGTAGATGGTGGCATCTGATAATACTCGGACTGCCTAGCATCGATCGTGTCCACTAATGCATCCAAATTTTGCTGCATTGCATCAAGGTCAATCTCTGCATCTATGTGGGCCCCATGACTAGTGATTGGCACATGTCCTAATAATGATGAGCCAAGTGGACTATGTAGATGAGATGGCATTGAAGTAGAATCATCACGTGTCAACAAGTTCATCCATCCTATGGTTGACAAGCTCAAATCAACATCATTAAGGCCCACATTTGAACTCTAAGCCTCCACTGTAACATTGGCTAAAGGGTCTCTGGTATGTATATGTCTCTCTAGAGAGAAAGAGTGGTCAATAGGTGGATCATCATGTGCACTACCACCATGACCACTACCTGATCAATGAGAGGAATATGGCTGAGGATGTGTCCTAGTACTACCATGGACACGACCTCGAACATCTGATATGGGTATGCCAAGATGCTCTGAGAAAAATCTATATGTATCTAATAGATCCTTAGCAAACCAATCATAGTATCTCGTGCCAACACTCCAGTGAGACCCTCTAAGCTAGCCACTAAAGGGATTCTTGCTACACTATACAAGTCTCCTGAAGATGAAGCATAGGATGATGATCTGGAACACTGACGAGACATCAAATACTGACCAACCTTATCACTCAAAATAGATCTAATAGCTTCTGCAATCTCTCCAACTTCCTGAATGACCCCATGTAACTGAGTGCTACACATGGCCTCATTAGCTGATGGACCTAACACAAGGGAAATAGCAGGTGCCCTCTCTCCGACAATTGATCTATGTGCCACTAGGGGATGACCTAGTTGCCTATCAGCCAGTCTACCACACCCCTATCCTAAATGTCTTGGTAAATCTGCGTAGATCACCAACCTACCTAAGTGAACCTCTGCATAAAGTTGTCAAGCAAAATAGAGTAGAATTTGGTCATTATTTGGATAACGACTATGGACATCAAGGAAGTGTGGGTATATTAATGTAGCCATTTGTGGATCTGTACACTTAAGGGGAGAATACCACTTCACATACTTTTGTGAAAGATAATGAGGGAAACATTCCCTCTTTAGGACATCTTTGGGCACCAAGCCCTACACCTCCTAGAGTGAAAGACCAAAGGAGACCTCTCGTCTCTTACTGTCAAGGAAAATCTATATAGTATGTGCAAAATATGGGGGAGTTTCATGAATCTCATCTCAAAATAAATGTCAGGCTACGTAAGATACTATGGCATGTACCACTATAAACACTAGAGTGTTGGAATATTCAAATATGGAAAGAGTACTTATGAGAGGGGGGGGTGAATCATAAGTATCAAACTTTAGCCAATAAAACTTTTAACTGAAAGTAAGTTGCATACATGTAAATACATCAAATAAACATGTAACAAAACACATGCATCAATAACACTTAACACTGGAATTTGGTAACCCAAAAAGCCTCCAGGAACAAGAAGGTAAAACTAGGGTGGGAATGATACCGACAAAAATTACTGCAGCGATATTGTTCAACCACTTCTGATGGTTTGCCCTGTTAAAGGCTTGCCCTGTTAAAGGCTTTACATTGTGTCAATAGTGACCTGGTTAGGGGCTTTCAAACACTTAACATGAAGTGTTACCCTGTTAAAGGATTTTATCACCTAGTTAAAGGATTTATCGAAATAGCTATTAAGCTAACCTATCACCATAGGATTTTCATTCTAATACAATTGCTAGAAAGTATTAGGTACAATTAACCTGACTAATTACAATCCTTGATTGTTGATTGCAGGCACTTGTTCTTCTTTCTCTGATCTGGATCCTTTTGTGATCTGATAATCCTCACTTTTTGAAAATAGAATTCCTTGCAAACCCTTGTATGTCTTTTCACACCTCTCATCTCTTCTTTTTACAATGAAGTTTCATCTTCCTTATAAAGACATTTGAAGATTTAGGGTTAGGTATGGATCTACAATCCATATTCAATCTTCATTTTCTGCTCAATACTTATCTTTTGTTGATTGGTTGCATACCTTTAGCATTTTTCTTATTGGCTGAATGCAAATTGCATAGGAAAAATAAAATATTTGATCTCATCATTAAATCCTTCGAGATTTACCTTATGTCGGCTGTAAAAACTGTTTGCATCATAGTTTGTGCAATTACAAACTTTTATGCTGATCTACTAAATTACTCGGCTCCTGAAGTATTTCTGATACTCGGCACATGCTATTTCTTGGATAGCTCGGCACCTTATGTTACTCAGCACTTGTTACCACTCGACACTTATAAACACTCGTCACTTGTTAGCACTCGACACTTGTTAACACTCAGCACCTTGTATTTCTCGGCACTTATACTTCACTCGATAACTGATCTTTACTCAGTATTTGATTTTCACTCAGTAGTTGATCTTCACTCGGCATGCATGATGTACTCGACATCCAATGTGGAATATGATTAAGTGTGTTGGCACTCAAGTGTCAAAAACATTACGATGCTAACAATCTCCCCCTTTGACATGAGTGACAAAAACACTTAACTGACCTTATAAGTACATTTACTAATCTGATTGGTATGTACATATTGAAAACTTTGATCAAAATTTATGACTTACAATCTTACAATATATACCTCAAAAATTTTGTAACTCCCCCTGAGTTGATTGTGCCTTATCTATTTATTATTTGTATATCAATGCTTCGCCTTTGTATCTATTCTCCCCTTATTAATCTGTATCTCCCCCTTTACAATCTATATCTCCCCCTTTTTTGACACGTATGTCAAAGGGTGTTTAAGGGTTAAGACCATATTTAGCAAAAAATGTGCTATTTACCTCCATAATCATTCTGAGAGTTGCATCCCAATTGTTCAAAACAATTTCTAATGACTTATGCTGGATAGCAGTCTCGGCAACAAGTTGAATAAGTCCATCTAATGTAGAAATATTTGGATATTTTTTTAGTACATTTTCAGCATATACTTGCTCTTTATGGAGTATCTCTAAATGTGGGGTAATGGAGGACTGGATCTGTATTACTTTGGCCTCAATATTGGCCTCGTCTGCTATTAAGACAACTATTTCTTTGTGAGTGTGAAGCGATTGAGCAAAATGCTTCTCACTTTAAGTTGGATCACTCGGTAGTTGCATGCTTGAAATGTTTAAATTTCTTTCCAAACTCAGTATCTTTTGGCTAGTTTCTTGTGTGAAGTATGAAAAATCACACAACTTTTTATACAGTGAGAATATATTCTCAAGTACCTTCTTCACCTTATCAATAAGCTTTGCCAATTCTACTTGTGAGAGTGCAATTTGTCTTGATATTTTCTCATTCAGTTTCCCTTGAAATTTTCTTTCTGACCATTCCATAAGTTTTGCATTGGTTTCTAGGTCTTCATTTTTCACTTGGTCAACAATATTTGTTAGTTTCTCTGTGATATACTTTGACTCATCTGGTGATTGCAAACTAAAGGCATCCATAAAGATGTCCTTGATCTCATAAAGTGTTTGCTTACTTTTATACTCTTTCCTGAGTATTTCTTGTCTTTTCCTTCTATTTAGTGCATCCTGCACCTCATTGATTTGATCAATGGTTATTGATTTTGAGTCATAACTCGGTATGACTATTTCTTCATCTAATTTAGGGTCTCCATAATGAAGTACCCTTGCAACTCTGGTAGTACTAGATGATGGTACTCAAATCTGTAATGGCTGTTGTGAAAGAGTTCCCGAGGTAGGAAAATTTATTAATGTTTGAATTGCCTCCTATTCTTTAGGGTTTTTTACTATTTCCTCCTCCTTTTGTCTACCATGATAAATTATTGTTATCTGTGGAAGTGCACCTTGTATTTGTGTTATAGGATCAGATATAATGGTCTGTCCTATTTGTTCCTTTCCTTGTTCTACAGCTGCACTTTTTTTTTGTCTGGCAACATCAATTATACTAGTTGGTATTTCAAATTGACTACTAGTAGTTATGATAGAAGGTGGTTCTTGTGTATTCACCTTATCTTTAACTGTACTTTCTACTAGTTTCTGTAACTCATCTATACTGACCAATATTGGTTCTGTACATAATATTTCTTGTTGTGTTGATTGGTCAAGAATTCTTTTTAGATCTTCTGCAATTAATGGATTGACATTTTGACCAGAAGTATCAGGAACATCAGTAATTGTTATAGTATCTGCAGGTGGGATAGATGCTTGTGGAGAGCTAGGTGGTGGCAATTGTATGTCTTGCACACTCTGTTCTGGTTGCTACTCTAGCTCAGCTGTTTCCATTATATCCTATTTTTGTGTTTCTTCCTCCTTTTCATCTTTCTTTTCTTCATCTTTCTTCTCTTCTTCTCTTTTCTTTTCTTCTTCTTCTTTTCTTTTTCTCCTCTCTTCTATTGGTATCAAACTTTATACAAATTCTTCCACGATTTCATAAGTATCAAACTTTAGCCAATAAAACTTTTAACTGAAAGTAAGTTGCATGCATGTAAATACATCAAATAAACATGTAACAAAACACATGCATCAATAACACTTAACACTGGAATTTGGTAACCCAAAAACCCTCCAGGAATAAGAAGGTAAAACTAGGGTGGGGATGATACCCACAAAAATTACTGTAACAATATTGTTCAACCACTTCTGATGGTTTGCCCTATTAAAGGCCTACCCTTTTAAAGGCTTTACACTATGTCAATAGTGACATGGTTAGAGGCTTTCAAATACTTAACATGAAGTGTTACCCTGTTAAAGGATTTTATCACCTAGTTAAAGGATTTATCGAAATAGCTGTTAAGCTAACCTATCACCATAGGATTTTTATTCTAATACAATTGCTAGAAAGTATTAGGTACAATTAACCTGACTGATTACAATCCTTGATTGTTGATTGCAGGCACTTGTTCTGCTTTCTCTGATCTGGATCCTTTTGTGATCTGATAATCCTCACTTTTGGAAAATAGAATTCCTTGCGAACCCTTGTATGTCTTTTCACACCTCTCGTCTCTTCTTTTTACAATGAAGTTTCATCTTCCTTATAAAGACATTTGAAGATTTAGGGTTAGGTATGGATCTACGATCCATATTCAATTTTCATTTTCCACTCAATACTTATCTTTTGCTGATTGGTTGCATACCTTTAGCATTTTTCTTATTGGATGCATGAAAATTACATAGGAAAAATAAAAGATTCGATCTCATCATTAAATCCTTTGAGATTTACCTTATGTTGGCTGTAAAAACTGTTTGCATCATAATTTGTGCAATTACAAACTTTTATGCTGATCTACTGAATTCCTCAGCTCCTGAAGTATTTTTGATACTCGGCACATGTTGTTTCCTGGATAGCTCGGCACCTTAACAAAATTGTATTACTCGACACCTTATGTTACTCGGCACTTGTTACCACTCAGCACTTGTTAACACTCTACACCTTGTATTGCTCGGCACTTATACTTCACTCAATAACTGATCTTTACTCGATATCTGATTTTCAGTTGGTAGCTGATCTTCACTCGGCATCTAAAAACTACTCAATACATGAAGATCACTCGACATGCATGATGTACTCGGCATCCAATGTGGAATATGATTAAGTGTGTTGGTACTCAAGTGTCAAAAACCTTATGATGTTAACATAGAGCATGTGGCACTAGTCAGGGATTCCTAAAGTCTATGAATCTCCTAGTTAGTGCGATCATAGAGCTCCTAATGTGGGATAGGTAGCTGATCGTGAGGGACATGATGCTGCTTAGGGGGGATAGGCTGCTCAAGCCTGGGTATAGGCTACTTCTCAAGGCCTGGGATAGGCTACTTGGGCCTGGGTATAGGCTGCTCAGGGGGGGGATAGAAGGCTATTGATTAGCCATGTCAATGTATGTAGGTGCATGTATAATGTGTAAACCTAAAAATTTAAATTTAAATGTATGACATTCAATAAGCTTGAAATTTATATTAACATATGTATGTACAATTTGACAAAATTAAAAAACTTGTATCTAAATTACATTTTAATAAAATTAAACATGTGTACATATATATAGAAGTCCTAAAACAAAAATGAACATATACCTTAACAAAACTAAATTTTAAAACACACACATGTTGTTATATATAATGTTTTTAACTCAAGGACCTTTTAAGAACTACATGTGTGCAAGTTATATATTTCTAGATCTAAGTTAGATTGAATGTTCAAAGGTTTTAGACATATGTGTGCACATAAACTTGTCAAGTGTAATTTAGGTCCATGAAGTAAATATGTATATGTATATATATATATATATATATATATATATATATATATATATATATATATATATATATATATATATATATATATATATATATATATATATATATATATATATATCTGTGTGTGTGTGTATAGATATATGTGTATATGTGCATATGTGTGCATATATATACACACGTGTGCACATGATATTTTCAAATATACATATCATCACACACACACACACACACACACACACACACACACACACACACACACACTAGGATAAAGTTTAGGTTTAGGGTTTTGCATTGAGGTTAAATGGTGTGGTTGTTTAAATCATGGATAGAAAATTAGAGTTAAAAGTTGGAATAAAAATATAGTTAGGTTTGGGGATGGCTAGCATAATTGTTACTACTAATATTAAGCTTTAGGGTCAAGGTCAAGTTTAACATCATGATTAAGGTTTGGGTTAGGTTGAATTGTATTAGTGATGTAGTTAGGTTTAGAATTATTCTTAGGTTAGAGAAATACTTTTCTTAGGATTATTGTTAACATAACTTTGGTTATGATTAAGATTGTAGTTAAGGTCATAGTTTATGGTTAAGGCTATAATAAAGGCCAGTGTTAGGATTCATATATTGCACCATGTAGGGTTAGAGTTATGGTTTTGATTAGAGATAGGGTTACGATAAGTGTTTATATTATCTCTTAGTTAGGGAGAGAATTAGAATTTGGTTGGGTTTAGGTTTAGATATAGTTTGAAAATATTATTTGAGGTTAAATTTAGGGTTTACATCATGGTTGTTCATGAATAGGGTTTGGGTTAAAATGAAATACCTAGGTTTTATGTTTGGGTTTTGGCTAGATTCAATGTTAGGCTTTATAGTTGAGGTTTTACATCACATGGTAAAGGTTTGGATTAGTGATATATAGTTAATTTTAGCATCATCTTAGGTTAGAGAAATAATTATATTAGGGTTAGCATTTCAGTTATGATTAAAATTGGAGTAAAGCTTATAGTTGAAGTTGGCTAGTTTTAGAGTTAAAGGTCATGGAACTATGGCTAGTTTTAGAGTTTAGATTAGGTAAAATAGTTAAACTGTACTTAAATAAACTTTAAATTAAAAGATAATATTATATATTTAGATCTAATATGGATGAAAATTTATCTTTAAAAAATATCTTATTTGTGAATTAAGAGATCCACAATGACATTAGAGGGTTAAGCATGAACAGTAAAATAAAATATACAAGGAAACATATATATAAAATAATAAAATATACAAAAAAAACAATAAAATATACAAAGAAACATATATTTAAATACTAAAAACACATAAATTTTAACTAAAATAACATAAGAAGGGAAAAGACGAGTGTTTCATACCTTTTCTAGATAGTTGATGAGGCGGATGTCGATCTCTCTATGACTTTCAATCAAAATAATTAGAAGACAACCATTTGCATCCCTATTTATTCTAGCGGATTATGGTTTCGATTGAAACTTTAGTCAAGTTTCGATTGAAACTTTGAAACCCGTGCAAAAACCCGTGTTCCAAGTTTCGATCAAAACCTTTGTGATGGGTTAGTTCTGATCAAAACTAACTTTCTATCAAAATCAGAGTTTTTCGATCGAAACTTTGCAGATTATTTTTGGCCTCTGCACTTTTTTGGAGAAATTTCTTCCTCCAAAAAAGTGTAACCCACTATTGTGGGTTCACCCCTATGGAAGTTGGCATACAATAAAATAAATCGTCAAGTTAATGTCATTCGATCTGATGGTTTTTTTTTCAAATTTATATTTTGATATTGTGTTTTGTTTACTGATGATGTGATTGGTGCTTGTAAAGGTCATCAAGGCATCAATGACCAACTTCCAAAAGGACTAAAAATTTATCCTATGCAATTTACTAGGGTTTCGTACTACGAGCAACTCCTAATTGTGCATTTGTTTGATCCTATGTCTATTGGAAAGAATGTATCAAAGAAATTATGGAGAATCTTTGATGGAAGGCATGAAAAAGACCAAATTGTCAAAACTTGTAGTGAAATTGAAAAGTCCAACCATGCAATGAAAAATGGCATTCGATCAAATAACAATGGAGACTAGATTGATACAAGTCCCCTTAGTTGGTTATTGTTTAAGTAGTAGAGAAATGCTATAAGAGAAGTCATAAAAGAAATGATTTCCCATAAGATTTGCTACAAACATAAACAAGCTCATATCAAAGAAAAGAGAATTTGGGCCAAGGTTGAAAACACACAATTGGCATATATTTATTAAGGTAATTCATGTTATTTTGTATTTCCTATAACTTTATATACTACATTTAGTTTTAATTGCATTCTTTTATAAAATATTGACAAGATCATTTTACAAATATTGCAGTATGTTCTACCTCTATCTCTCCCACACCACTTCACCAACAATGTCAAACAGGTTATATATGATATTGGAAAATACATGAGGTGGTTGTCATCTAAATATATCAATAAAGAAGATATAAAATATTGGAAGAGAAAAATTCCTCTTTTGATGTGTGAAATGAAAAAGTGTCTACCTCCAAGTTTTTTCAATGCACAAGAACACAACTTCATACATCAAGTTTAGGAGATTAAATTGTGTGGACCTATACCAACCAGGTCAATGTGGATGGTTGAGAGGCACTTGAAATTTTTGAAAGGCTTCATTTGACAGAGAGCACATCCTAAGGGTTCTATGGTGGAGGGATATATGGTATACTAGACCATGGTGTACATTAGTGAATATCTTCCTAAGTTTGCAACAAAGATCTATGTAGATTGTATTTGGGATCCCAACTCAATTAACAAATTTGAAGGGGAGTACTTGATGGGCAAAGGTAGATTGAAGAAAGTGAGAGGTAAATCTAAGATGTTATTGTAGTTAATTAATTCTTATAAATCTTTAATATAAGTTATTTATAATTGGTTTTTTTTTTTTGAAATAGGTGGTCAAGAGTGGGATGCAATACATTTGTATATTGCGAACAATCTTGATTGGATGACAAAATGGATTGAGCGATGCCAACAAAATGGTTGTTCATTAACATGGGAAGGTGTTGCTTCATTGGTTATAGAAGCTCATCATAATGGAGATTCTAATGTTATGTCGATGGTAGTTGATCTAGTAAAGGGTTTAAGAGGTGGAGAAGTATGTAGAAATTTATTAATGATCATAACTCAACGTATGTTTTGTATCAACTCACAATGCAAATAATTTACACACACTTCAAAAATTGTAAGTCAAGCACCAAAAAGCTATGTACTATCATGGCCACAAATTTTGCATTAAAAAGTTAGATGACACAAAGAAAACTTATGATTCTAGGATAACTGTAGTTTTTGAGGTCACTGATATATCATCTAGAAATGACATACATCCTCAAAAATCTCAAAATCAATACTATGACATTTTGGATGATATAATTGAGTGTGAATTTAACACCTTCAAAGTAGTTCTATTCATCGTCAAATGGTACAAGTTACAACTAAATTAAAATGATCTAGATAGAATGGTTATTCAACATGATAATGGATTTACAATGATTAATACAAGGTCATTTGAGCCAGTTGGAGATGATCCCTATTTTCTTCCAAGCCAATGCGAGCAAGTGTTTTACTTAGAGGTTCCACATAAATAGGGTTGGTCATTTGTTGTTAGACATGATCAAAGAGGAAGGCCGATAAAGTATAATGTTATGGAAGAAGAAGATATTGAAGATGATGAAGATCAAGATGATAGTGATGATGATGATGGTGATGATGATGATGGTGATGGTGATGATGATGGTGATGATGATGATGATTGTGATGGTGATGATGGTGATGATTATGGTGATGATGGTGATGATGATGGCAATGATGGCAATGATGATAGAGATGATGGCGATGATGATGATGACGATGATGATGATGATGATGATGATGATGATGATGATGATGATGAAGATAATCAATGACTACAAATGTCATCACCCCTTCTGTTGACAATCTTGCATTCCATATATAAGGTAAATTTGTTCATGTTTACAATGTTTCATATTGTTCATGTTGTCTTCTAAGTTATTTGTAGCATACACATATCATGTAATTTTTAGCTAACTTAAGATAAATGATTACCATATGCGAGAAATTCGATTACACATTTATTGTGTTCATTTCTAATGATTACAACATATGTTATTTATAATTACCAATGTTTATGTTGTGTCTAATTATCACCGTCTTTGCAAACAATCAATTGACTAAAGGTACATCGTCACCCCTTCTGTTG
Organism: Cupressus sempervirens; assembly: GCA_028749045.1. Classification (NCBI taxonomy): domain Eukaryota; kingdom Viridiplantae; phylum Streptophyta; class Pinopsida; order Cupressales; family Cupressaceae; genus Cupressus; species Cupressus sempervirens. The sequence continues at coordinate 238,370,635 of CM053787.1, read as the reverse complement.
ACAATTTTGCATTCCATATATAAGGGAAATTTGTTCATGTTTATGATGTTGCCTATTGTTCATGTTGTCTTCTAAGTTATTTGTAGCAAACATGTATCATATAATTTTAGCTAACTTAAGGTAAATGATTAACATATGTAGGAAATTTGATTACATATTTACTATGTTCATTTTTAATGATTACAACATATGTTATTTATAATTACCAATGTTTATATTGTGTCTAATTATCACCCTTTTTTCAAACAATCAATTGACTACAGGTACATCATCACCCCTTCTGTTGATGATCTTTCATTCTATATATAAGGTAAATTTGTTCATGTTTACGTGTATCATGTAATTTTTAGCTAGCTTAAGATAAATGATTAACATATGTAGGAAATTTGACCCTTTTGGCATGGATCATGCACAAGGACATGGATCAGTAGGTATAAGTCAATAAATAGACATAATTTTTCTTATATTCTTCTTGTTTATCATTGAGCACATATGTTATAAATAGAAATATTATATAATCATATAATGTATATATAGACAAAGAAGGTTTGTATAGAAATATAATTATATAATCAATTTCAAATTACTACATTTTATATTTGTCACTTTCACTTTCCATTTGATGGATTGCAGGACCCACCAAATAGGTACTTGTTAGATCTATCTCCATCGAATGAGGGAAATGAGAAAATGGTAGATGAAAGCTCTACATGTAGTACAACTAAAATAGGGAGATCAACTAGAGGTCAAAATATTAGAAAAAAAATTTGATAAATGCATGCAATTTTTCCTTGCTAATGGGGGGTCGTGTTCTTATGATGATGAGACCAAAGGCGACATCAAGATGACATTTTGGTACACACACATTGAGAAAGAATGGGTACCCAATGAGCTACTTCCAATTAACATAGAGTTTTGTGTTAATGAGAGGATATATCTCATTGCTCCATCCTCATTACATGGTTTGGGCCTATTTTCCATGGATGGGATAAAGGAATGTTAAAAAAAACTTGTCAAATTGTTCAAGTATGTCGGTCAATGTTACAATTACAATGATTAGATGTGGATTGTTCGATATAAAAAAAGTATGCGCAGGTATGCACTATCAGCTAATTATATAAAATGGAAATAAAATGATCAAAGTAAAAGATTTTCTATGTACATTGATGAGAGACCAAAAGAAACAAGTAATATTGCAAGTTTTATAAATGGTACGTGACCTTCCTCAACTAGTAAGCAACCCAATTGCATATTTCAGGCATGTGAAGGGAATGAAGTTTTTGTTTGTGCAATAAAATCAATAAGTGCAGGGGAAGAACTACTAAAAGATTACCATTTAAATCGCATAGATACAAAAAAAATTACTATCATGAGGGTTGTAAGTACTATATACCATTTTGTTAATAAGTTTTTTTTTGTTGTCTATTGCTTTCAGTTAGCTGATTTTTTTATGTTTAATCTTTGTGACAGGACAATATGGATCTGATAGATGATAGAGGCCACCAGGATGCTACTCCCACCCCTTCTTTAGTGAGGGTAAACCTTATTGAAATTGTACAAATTAGATAGTTGAAAAATGTTATATTATTATGTTATTTTATTTATAGTTTTTGAATTTTTATGATAGTTTTACTGATATTCCTCTCACAATTTGATGTTCAGGATAAGGGTAAAGCACTAGCACTAAGTACCAAGCCACTAGTTATGCTTTCTAATAAGGATACTATTGAAACTCCCAATGTAACAAAAATGTTGAAGAAAAAAAATTAAAAAATTAATTTAGAAATAATGAAAATTTTGGATGAGGCAAATATGGAATCTGAGGAGATGATGAAGAGGCTATCAAATTTGAGAGCGCAAGCTCGTCATTATGAAGTAAGCAGTAATGAATCTTTAGTTATAACAAAAGTTCAATAAAGATTTATATTTTATAATCTTTTATGTTGTGAAGTAAAATATGTAATATGTGTAAAAATACTTTATTGATGCAATTTTTTTAAAGAGTTGTAAGAAACTTTAACTACTAAATTCTTGTTATACATGATTTTTTGGCAATTGATCCACAACCTAGTCAAGGACAATGTGGTTAGGCTGGTAGTAGTAGAGCTCCAACTACCACTAGTAAAATAATCTTTTAGTTGACAAGTTAGAAGGAATTTTTTATTTCAAACATTCAAAACTTCTTAACTTAACTCTTACTTTTATTATTTCAAAATGTCTTTTCTAACAACGTATTGTTCAGGTCATCCATTGCAAGAGACTCCTATGAGGTTGACGGATGCTCGTATGAGATTGTCGACTGCAATGTCGACAACAAGAGGACTTCCAACTGGAAAATCCTTGTTTTGTTATATTTGGTTTTGTGTTAATTATGAGTTGATAATTTGTACTTTAATCTTTGGTGCATCACATAGTGTATTATTTTTTTTGTGGTAGGAGATGCACCATCTAGTACACTACCAGATGCAGATCATAGTGCATGTATTGGTGATAATTCACCGTCATTTCTTGGAGCTACCCGTGTTTCTAGCATGGGAGCTATGCAAACATCGTTGTTGATTGATGATGATGAATCAATGTCTTTGAAATGTTCTAAGATTCTAGGTACTTTAAATAATTATTTTTTATATTGTAATAAAGATTTTCTTGCAAGACATAAACATTGTAGGAAGTGGTGAATGCAAGGACTTTTGATGTGGAGTGAAGCCTCATGACCTTCTTTAGTATGTCATATTGTGCAAGTTGTTTAATTATTTTGAAATTCCTTTTTATTAGGGGTTTGGTAGGATCATCTGAATTATCAATGACCTTCACGTGGTTGGCCTTGTTTAGTAGAGAATATTTAACTATTCTTAAAATCAAGTGAAGCTCAAACTTTAAAGATAATCTTATAGTTAATAGTGACAACCAATTAGCAAGTTGAAATGAAGTTATTTTTATAGGTACCTTTTTAGTTTTTAAAGCACGATGTCATGTTTTAATATTGTGTAGTTTTTTTCCTAAGTTAAATTATTATTTTACTATAACAACATAATTTATGACCATTTTAGTAACTATTCTAACATCACTTTATGAAAAATCCTATTTTGGAAAAGATGGTGATAACTGGTGCTATCTATTCCTTGGGAGATTGGATTGCATAGGTATGTATCTCAAAATAATTTGCATGTGGTAGAAATGCATACTTACAACCATTTGATTCTACATTTAAAAATATTGATGGTAATATTGCTTGCTTTAATTTATATTTTTGTCTTTGGTCATTATAAACATTGCAACCTTAGTTAGGTTTTATAGGCTATGAAGAACATAGTTGAACACTGCAATCATTTTTTGGTTAAGTATTTGTGTTTTCCCTACTCATGGTCCAATTTATTTACAATTTGGAAGGGTACGATTAGTGCACAATCTACAATTTATGCTCATTCATTTATTTATTTCATAATCAATTCTGTCATTGAGTTTTCTTGAACTGATTTTTAATAATATCTTTAATCTAGGGGCCTCTAATTTCAACTTCAATGGAAGAATGAAGTTAAATAAAATAACACATTAGAAAGTCAAATCTATGAGTGTTGAAGATTCCTCCAATGTATTTAACTATATTACCTACTGTACTCTTTACATTTAACTATATATGTTGTTCTTTGATAACCACTCATCTCGTTATATGCCAGGTTGAGAAAGAGAATAGAGAGAACAAATTATTTGGTTTGATGTGCATAGATGATAATATTACAAGGATAAATATGTTGTTCTTGGAAATTAAGAGAAGATATTCATCTCTTTCTACTTATGAGACAGGTTGGTCTTTAAATATTCTTTTATATAGTTTGATGATATTTTTATAATGATCATGTAAATGTAAGAGACATTTGTTTGTTGGTGCAGTGGTCGGTGCTTATCCTATCAATTTGATTATTGGCCTCTCAATGGTAAATCATTTGGAGAGCTTGGGTATAGCAAGAAATTTCAAACATGAGATAAAGGAGGTTCTAGATGATGTCTATAGGTAAATGGGAGATATTTTTTTTGACTAATTGTAGTACATTTTATGAATTGATTTGCATATTGTTTGAAATAAATATTCTTCCTTGACAGATTTTGGATAGAGAATGAAATGGGTGAAGGAATGCCATCAACATCAAACATAATAACCATTTCTAATAATTAAGTCTTAATTTCACATAATTCTTGTTTCTAGTAAATTTTATTCTATTTTTTAAGTTGTTAAGAATTTTCTTTTATTTTTATAGAATTAGGTTTGTTTTGTAAAGTCAATTAGATTACTTTTTATTTCTTTTTTTAGTTTATATATATAATATGATTTCTGCTCAATTTAGAAGAAATGTCTCTTATAAAATTGAACAACAACTTTAAGGAGTTATACATTGTGTTATGAATTGATATTTAAGATTGAGTGTTTTGATTGTGAAGGAGAAAGAGAAATGTAACATTATGTACAGATTCATACTCAGTGTCTAGACATAACCTAAAACCTTATTATCTTCAATACTATTTTAGGATACTATTCTTAGATGAATACTTAGTGTCTAGATTCTTAGATAAGAATAGTGTGAACATTATGTGCAGATTCATACTCAGTGTCTAGATTCATAATATTCCTAACATCCTAAAACCTTGTTATCTTACTCATGAATTCTCTAGGAAGTTGGTGTAGAGAATGGTCCTTGTGGAATGCCTCATGATGACCTTGAGTGCACAAAGCTATATCACTGATCTTGGATACATGTACTAGTCCATCCATGAGAGCTCCAAAATCAACAAAAGTGCCAAATGATTGTATTCTTCTCACTATCCCTATAAAAGTTGCACCACGAACTAAATCTTCATTTGGCACTCTTGGATTCCCATTCCTACTAATATTTCTAGTGGGTATTGACTGTCCTAAACTGGAAGGATCTTCCACACAAGTGATTTAGTTTTTGATAATGAGCTAGACACATATGATTTATCTCCTTATGATGGCTTATCTAAATCTCCACTTCGTCCAGGAGCATCAATATTTGGCTCCTTAAGTGTCACTTCATTCTCAACTGATGCTGAAATTCTGTGTAATAGTGAACCATGTCTTCTTTTGGAATATATCTCTTTCTGATAAAAAGTGAAATTATTTGAAAATGATTTGAAATGTAGTGACTTATTTTCTATTTCAAAATCTATAGAATCTATATAGAGAATTGAAAATTTCTTTTAAAGTGGTTGATATCTATTTAATTTCATTAATATATAATGATAACATAGGCTTATTGTTTTTTTTTTTTAACAGATATTATACTACAAATAGACTGACAGAAAAGAGTGATGTTTATAGTTTTGGGATTGTTTTGATGGAAATTATTATTGGAAAACATCCTCACTTTGTAGATGATTCAGTATCTTATAGTGAACATATACAAATCACTAATTGGGTGAGTATATTCTATTTCTTTTCTCTTTCTTTTATTTTTAAAATTTCAAGTACCTTTATACTGACCTTATATTGAAATTTTCCCAAGTTTGAAGAGCCTCCCTTCTCCTGACCATTGGCAATGAAATATATATACTAACCTTATATTGAAATCTATCCAAGTTTGAAAAGCCTCCCTTCTCCTAGCCACTAGAAATGAACAACTAAGCTTCCATTTTTGCAACCTCTATCATGGGTGGTCATACAATTGCCACAGTGCTGATGTATCTCAATTTGCTCTATAATTTACTCTATAATTTTCAGCTATTTTGTTTATATTCCAAGGGTAGGATTGTGCAAGAAGCTAGAAGGATATATACTAACCTTATATTGAAATTTGTCCAAGTTTGAAGAGCCTCCCTTCTCCTAGCCACTGGCAATGAACAACTAAGCTTCCATTTTTCCAACCTCTGTCATGGGTGGTCATAGAATTGCCATAGTGCTGATGTATTTCAATTTGCTCTATAATTTTTAGCTATTTTGTTTATATTCCAAGGTGAAATTCAGTATTCACAGCATTATTCAAATATTGCCAATACATATGTTGAATTTTCAGCAAAAGTTGAGCCAAGCAAAGGATGATTCATGATAGCTATTCATGTGTTATTGGTAGAGCTAAAAGTTAGAATTTAATTATCTATTATATTTAGAAACATTTATCAATTAAATGTGCTCAATGTTCTCCACTCTCAAATCTCTTTTTTGTATGCAGTGAAGCCCTACAACGGAAATGCCCTACAATTCTTTAGTCTATACCTAGATGCTACAACCAATGATACCAGTCTACATGGTAGTTTCCCTATTATATGTCAATGAAAACCAACTTTCTACTCAATATATATGTTTAATATTCAAGGAATTTAGCTTTATACCCAAAGATTGCATTAGTTTGAAAGATTCTAAAGCCTTTTTATAAATGTGTAAACTAATTATTAATGTTATGTAGTCCTTATATAGGTATGTGTATATGTGTAGATTTAAGAGAATGAGCTTTGTATTTTTAAAAAAAATAGCATGTTAAAAATAAAGGAGAAAGAGATTTGATTTTACAAATTTTAATGTACAGTTTTAACTAATACTCCAAATTTAACATGTATATTTTACAAATATAACATATTCAACTACTTCTCAAGCATTTGGGCTACAATTCTATTCTCACTTCTCCAACTTATAGTTTCAGTTTATATGCAAGAACTTTTTGATTTCACAGATTGTATAAACTATCAGTGTTGGAGCTCTATTTCTCATGAAAAAATTTGAGTTTTTGATCTGTTCATGCATAAATCTTTTAGGGTCTGAAGAAATTTTTGGATGCAGATGCCATATTCATGTTAGATTCAAAAATAAATAGAAACCCTACTGCAAACTTGGTGATAGAGAAAGTGCTATTAAGGAGTGGTTAAAAGGCTTGGTGATGATTTGGTTTTGATCAATTAATTATGCTTCATGTGTCCAGACTTTGTCTACTCATAATTTAGCTCTTGTTTATGGCCTATTATTATGAGCTTTATAAGTTTATATAATTCATTTATTTGTTAAAAATTGCAATTACATTTTGGTTTTCTTTGTGTTGTACATAATTGAAATTAAACCAATTTATTTCTTATTACAGGGCCGCATTAGCCTTATGCTCAAAAAAAGAAGAGGAAGCCTCATATTATAAGATTAGAACCACAAGAGCCGTAGGAGAATGTCAAAGATAGTCACCATGTACCTATTAGCAATAGGCACATCATGACTATCTTTAGCTAATGGGCACATCATGACTATCTTTAGCATTCTTCAATAAGGGATTCTCTTTAAGTTGACCTCACAAGGGAGACCAGCTAGTGAAGATTCTCTATTAGTGCCTTCAGAATTAGCAGGAAAATGGGGTGTGGGACCTCCTCCTGATAATGGTACCATTCGATCAAATCCAACATCAAGTAAACAATGTTTAGAACTGGCTCCAAGGTAGTTCATCATATTAGAACATGGAAAATGGTGCCTTGTACTACCTTTTTATGTTTATCACTTACCTATCTGCAACTCCATAATCAATATTGACACTCTCTAGCCCTCACCATGCAATTGAAGTACTTTACTTTTATTGATGCAGTTGAACTATGAGTGCCTTTTGTGTTCTTGACAAATCATAAGCTTTCAACTTTTGTGAAGCCATTATAGATGCAAATGAACTACAACTGGTGAGGTGTCAATTTTAAGGCAATTTTTGTTTCTGTAACATACAGTTCAATTGCTAGAAATATTTCATCTAGAGGTGTCAATTGATAGATCGTTAACTTTTCATGTCATTTGATACTTTGGTTGGGTAGTTCTCCTTGCATTTGTAAATCTTGCTACAATCTTTATCCTAATGACAATTTGGTATTACATCATCTAGGGTGATAACATAGTTGACTTAAAACTTTGCATTAAAGAAAGAATCAAGGGATAATATTTGAATTGTGGATATGTGTAAATTAGGTTGGTTTTAGACATAGTTATAGTTATAGTTATAGTTATATCTATGCTCTTATGATGATGTGATTGGGACTATAAGTTGGTTTGTCACTTTTATCTATTTGAAAAATAGAGATTAGTTAGTGAAATTATTGGCTTTCATTCTTGATAAATAATTCTTTCCTAATTTTATTTTTCCCTACAGTCTTCACAAGCAATGGTGTCTCAAGAACCAAAATTTAGATGAGTTGTGCCAATTATTTCAAAGGCTTTGTTCTCATAGGAGCCTTTTAAACTACACAAAATTTGAGTTGTAAAGCATAATTGCTTGGTGGAGACTCAAGATATCATGCGCATTTCTTCCTCCTTCCCATTGTTTTGTATGAAATAAATCATGTGATGAACAAAACAATGGTGTGGAGGTAGAAATGTGCACGATACCCCGACTCTCATGCACCAAGCAATTACACTTTAGAATCAAATTTTGTGCAATTTAGAAGGCTCCTATGAGAGCAAAGCTTTTACAATAATTGGCACAACTCGTCTAAATTTCTACCTAGTATTGATCTCAATTTCAATGCACATGTCTTCCCTTTGATGTCAAATGTATAGCACTAGCATAAAAAATTAAGGGGTGTTGGTCACAATTTTGACGCAAAATTGTTCATTCAGCCATCGCAAGTGAAGGGGTTTACGTTGAAATTTTGACTAGCGACGTTCGCAAATGGGAAAAGAATAGTTCAAGTTGGACTAAGGAAATTGATGAAATTCGCGTTAGTAACTTCACCTTTATGAAGTCAAAATTTTGATGCAAAATGTCTGGGTTGAAAAACTGACTAAAAAAGATCGACAACAAGTTCAGTCACCTATGTGACCTACTCTAGTCACAATTTTGATATTTTTGCTTCGAAATTTAAGCCTAAATTTACTAGTGACATAACCCATAATAGATCTAAAATAAATATGCAATTGAATTCCACATGCAAGAGAATAGATAACATACCCACAAAAAATTATGACACAAGATATACCCTGGGAAACCCTCATTGAGGGAAAAACCTAGCCTCCAAAAACATACATCACCATGTATTATTCAACAAAAAATACCATTGCAATACAACCATGGAAGCCTTCAAAGCCATAGCCACAACCAAGAAATTCGTGTGAGCAAGCATGAATCCACACATCCCATGCCATGCTTCCAACTTTCACAAATGCTCCCTTGGCTATCCTATCAAGCCTTGTCCTACTCGACTCTTTCCTTTTTTTCCTTCTATCTTTTCCTTGTCTCTACAACTACCCTTGTGGTTGCTTCTATAGTAGCAACTCCCACAAAACCACCAAGTGGTATTACATAAACCATGTCCTACCTAACCCATTGACCCTACATTTAATATTGGAAATTTAATTTCTTTTCCCCAATATTAAATAATTACATGAAATATTATCACAATATTATAATAAAACTCATCAAGCATATCCCATGGAAATTTTTACATATTGCACGTCCATCTAGATGCAACATTACATAATAAAATAAAATAATACAATATAACAATATTATGCAATGTGTGTAGCACCCATTATCTCAACAATATCCCACTTTTTGTGTACATTACATAGGGTCAATCTGTACCACATAAATGAGCAAGGGAATAATCCCTCCCAACAGATCTGCCATCATGGATCAAATTACACCAAAGGGCTCCATCCTTGTACCTACAAAAAAATCATAGTATCTAACATCTCAAACATCAATGATCTCACCTCCTATTATGTCACTGCCACTAGATATACATAAAAGCCATCCAAAGAGAAAGGCACCCAACTTGTCACATTAGAAGATCATAAAATCCTATACCAACTAAAATGCCAAGCACAATAACTTGATCCAAAGGTAATCACATGTATCCGTAGTTGTCAAAATATCCATAGCTGAAATAGCACCTACAACAAGTTCCAAAACCATCCAACTATCCATACCTCCAAAGGTATACCAAGTGAATCTCACATCATCAACATATCCAATCTATAACCTGCAATCACAAACTTCAAGACAAATACTTACCACATATATACCAGGACACTCCCACTGCAAAAGATAATGTCAAATCTATAACCAATCCACTCACAACATCTCAAAGAAGTGAATCCATGTAGTCTCAAGGACGTCAACAATATATAAACCAATAACCCGCAAGAACAACTCTTATAACAAGTCTCCAACAGTTTCCCAAGCTCTCCACAACCAACAGAGGAAAGAGATAAAGGAATAACGATGACATACATGAGCACAAACTAGTGATCACAATCTCTAACCAATCTAAAATCCAATGTAAGAAAAACTAAACATCTAAGAAGATAACCAAGACCAAAGAGAAACTATGCAAATTATAATCTATATTATGTCCTTCTACACACACCTCTAGATGTAAACTATGCAAGTACGATCTCCATAAAACTCCAAACCACGAAGCCACAACAACACCCAAACCATACCATATAACTAATCATGGATTTAAGCCACTCACAAGAAGATCAAACTCATATACCATTCCTAATCCAAGGAATATGCCCAATATAGAACCATCTCCCAAACTTAACCAACATAACATATGCAAATGGAGATAACTAATGCTAAACCATATCTCAAATGAACCCTCTAGAATTAAATCATGTACCATATCCATGAAAGAAAAGCATAAACATAATGCACCTGAGAGAAACAATGGGCTATACCTCTCAAGTAGCAAATTTTCAAGTAGACAAAGAGTGGGGAATGAGAATTCTCATCAAGATATAAAAGTCTTCAACCAAGACTCATCCAATAAAAATCTCCTCTCAAGTCCATATCAAGTGAATACCCTTCGGACTTCATGCTAAAACCATCAATCATCCCAACAAATAATTCTCTAAACCAAGAGAAATCAGCATCACCACCGTCTCTAAGTATCCATGAGCACCTATAACCAATCAATCCATGCTGATTCCAAATGCAACATAACAATATCATGAAATATCCAACTTATGATCAATGTACTCAATACCAAGAAATTAAACCAAGATCAATGTCAAAGTTCCAACCATGGCCTCAAGAACATAAACATGACAACATGATCTAACCATCTCAACCAAACAGATAGCATGCTCCATGTGAACATAATATAACATGTCAAAACTCTAAACACATATCAAGAGTATATGATGACATAATAAAAAAATGATCCTCACACCAAGGATAACATGTTGAATGAATGCATAAACCACACCTTTACCAAAAAACCTATAAGTCCTCAAGATGCAACCAACTCCACACACCATGAAGATAACCAAGAACTCCATGAGTCCTCAAGATCTAACCATCTTCACATAGCGTGAAGATAACATGTGCACCATGCAAATGTCAAAGATGTTTATGCAGCAATAGGATCTAAGAAAAATCTCCAACATCTGCAAACACTCAATAAGTATATCAATGCCAACAACTCCCACTCAACCATGGTACCAAGCCACCTATGTCATCATAAAATCCATGTCCTATATGAAGATCTTCCTTGTCTACACTCACACAACAAAAGTGTTAGTACCAAGTGAAACCAAGATCTCCAAACCAAGAAGATATAAACCAAACTAGGAACTAATCTTGCACTGTTACCTCATCATGTCACAAGCTCCCACTAAACTATGTATCCAAGCTATCCATGAAATCATGATGAAAAACCATCCTCTAACCATGAGAATCAACCAAGGTATCAAACCATCAAATAAATCAAAGTGCACATCATGAGCTCCTCAAAAGAAACCATATAACTGTGATTCTCAACCAAGAAGATATACCACCATAACTGAATCAGAAATCCAAGCTAATGAACATCAAGGATGTACCTATATATCTAATCATGTCATACCAAAATATATGGCACCATGATCACATCCATGAACCGAGCATTTGGCTCTCAATATGACCAACCTATTAGCATAAAATAGTCAACCACAATCTTCTGCCATGACTATAACTAGTAACAACATCTCATCCCTTCTACATGAAGAAAAATTAGCAAATCATGTGACTTAGGGAATAGACAACCCAATTTCAAGCTACCAATCTAAAAATGTATCAATAATGAAAGATCAATGGGAAAAGACAACCCATAACCAAGCTATAAATGCAACTTGTAAGTATAGACCGCTTACAACACTGCACAACTTGTAGACCCAATTAGACATCATACATATCCAAATCAATCACTTATAACTATATCATCATGAGACCTATCTAAAATATGAACTAAGTATACAATGACATCAAATCTTAAATCTCCAAACATACAATGTCATAAACTCACAATGCTACCATAGTCAATAGATATCATAAACTGTTTAGATCAATATATCACCAAATAAATTATTGCAAACCTACACCAAATCTAAACCAATGTGTAGATCTTTCTAAGAGCTTTTTGTTGACTACTCGAAGTCCAAAATCTGACTTCATATGCCCAAGTTATGCCCTAATCTGTGCTCAAAATAAATAACATCTAAGTTTCAAGATCTTAAAACCTGACAAAATGTCAAAATCATAGAATCAAACCTACACCAAGTTTTAGTGCTCTAAATTAGCTTTCCAACGCTTGTACGAAGTCTAAAATCTAATATCTTGAGAGAAAGTTATGGTCATTTTTCTTAGATGGTCTTTGTACCATTTTCACTATGAATTTTTTTTTTTTGATGAGATTAAATTTGATAGCCATCATGGGCTGAGACTTAAAAACTCTTTCATTTCCTCTGAACATGGCCAAACTAGGGCATATTATATATCAAAATTTATGGAAATATTGACTCGGATCTAATGGTGAGGTTGGTTTTTACCCAAGAGATCATTTCTACAAGCTCCCCCTAAAACCTCATTTAAAAGAAACATCCAAAAAATCCTTTTGTCCAACAATTTCACATGCCCAAAAATCTACCAACATTAAAACAATAAACCCAAAAGCCTCAAATCTGCAATAAACAACTTATATATCTTGCTCTCTTTTTTATCCTCTCATGCATTCCCATGGATTCAATCTAGGGTTACAACAATAAGACCATAGCTCTGATACCACTTGTAAGGAAACTTGCAACAAAGAATATAAATGTTTTCACATAACTCATAATAGATCTGAAATAAATATGCAATTGAATTTCACATGGAAGAGAATATACAACATACCCACAAAAATTGTGATACAAGATATACCCTAAGAAACCCTCATTGAGGGAAAAATGCAGCCTCCAAAAGCATCCATCACTATGTATTATTTAGCAAAAAATACCATTGTAATACAACCATCGAAGCCTTCAAAGTTGTAGCCACAACCAAGCAATCCATGTGAACAAGAATGAATCGACACATCCCATGCCATGCTTCCAACTTTCACAAATGCTCCCTTGGCTAAAGTGTCAAGCCTTGTCCTACTCGACTCTTTCCCTTTTTGCCTTCTATCTTTTCCTTGTCTCTACAACTACCCTTGTGGCTGCTTATATAGTAGGAAGTCCCACAAAACCACCAAGTGTATTACTTAAACCATGTGCTACCTAACCCATTGACCCTACATTTAATATTAGAAATTTAATTTCTTTTCCCCAATATTAAATAATTACATCAAATATTATCACAATATTACAATACAACTCATCAAGTATATCCCATGGGAATCTTTACATGTTGCATGTCCATCTAGATGCAACATTACATAATAAAATAAAATAATACATTATAACAATATTATGCAATGTGTACAACACTCATTATCTCAACAGGTTGAATGTGAAGGTTTGCAAGTTCACATACTCTTGATATTGTTGTGAATGTTAGCCCTTTGCAGTCACTGTTGCCAATGTTAACTATTTCCTTTCGTAGTGTAATCTCTTAAGATTTTTGTATTGTTAGGGCCCATGCCATTTTCAAATGTATTTATCTATGAATTCCATGACTTATTCGTAGCACTAGAATATTTTGTGGGTTTTTATTGTCTCATGGTGGCTCAATGTAGTTTTCAAAGTCAACAATTACAATAAAGGGAGTTGAGGTGGGTTTTCACCATCATTATATACAATTTTTTTGACTTTTCCAAGTGCACCATTGATTCCACCCATAAATTTGCATAGAGCGTGACCTTTTGGTTAGTGCATAGGAGGATCTTTGATTGAAGTTATTCTTTATCTGGATTTGAGCATGGAAAACCTTTAATTTTATTTGCATCTGATAGAGAAATTGGTTTTGCTAAAGACTGTAGCATACATTTGTTATGTAGTAATACCACTTAATTTGTAGATAAAACATGTATGGCTGATGAAATGAAAGTGTTCTCTTTTGAGCTTATTGTGGAGCCTAATCTTGACATTAGTAGCCTCCAATTTGCAATTTTTGGTGTTGCATTTCATAAATTTGATAGGAGTTCACAAAAATTTAATTCAACAATATTGTCTCCACTTTGTCAGAATATTCTATCTAATGTAACAATAGTTTAGAAGTTGCACCAAAGTGTGCCACCATAAGATCTAGAGGCATACATTGGGATGTCTTTGACTAGTGGTAGCTGTCCCAAGTCACCAAATAGAACAACTAAGCATCCTCCAAAGGGATTGTGATTCTAATAGGGAACACTTGTCACAATCTCATGTCAATTATTTCTAGTAACTTTGGTCCAATAAAACTCATTTCATCTATTAGAACATAGTGAATGAAGTACATGCTCTCTTGGAAGGCTGCAAGTGCTTGTTCCTGTAGGGCTACCATTTCCTTGATTGGTATTCAAAGAGCAGAATGAATTATTGATCCTTGAATGTTGAAGGACGTTACTCCTATAGGTGCTAGTAATAGCATTGGTTATTGCACATGTGGCATTGAGCTGATCATTGTGCAGTGAATGCTTTTTATGAGGTGTGACTTTCTTGTGCCTGTTGGTCCCTGAATAATAATCTTCAAAGGTAATTGTTGATTGTTGGAATGTAGATGTGCTACAATTATATCATGTGCCTTCTTTTGCACTGCTGAAAAATACTTTTTGTTGTAGGGGAATAGCTATTTGAGGAGCATGAAATTTTAGCACAATTTGTATCTATTTCAGCAAAATATAGAACTAAATTATGAGCAACAATCTAAAGAAAAAACTTTACTTCCTATGCAAAGAAGTGCTTTGTTTTTTTTTCTCAAAAAAAAGGTTTATGCATTCACTAGAAAATGTAGAGGATAAAGAAAAGTATGTTCTACATTTTTAATTGAATTTTTCTTGCAAGAGTTGTTCCTTGTAGATGTTTCATTTCACATTCACAATTTGTCTAAAAGAGAAAGAAATTGGATAGAATAAATTTATTGTATAATAATGTATAATATTTAATGCCTTTTTAAATACTATTCAATATTCTTAAATTTGAAATCCAACTACCTATAAATATCTAATAGCTCACTTTGGATTTGAAAGCATGTATACCATCAATGTGCTTGAAAGTTGAAAGACATGTGGTAGTTTGGTAGATCTATAGGACTAAGCTAGGGAAACATCCAAAAACTACCATCTATGTAACTTGACAAACTCTAGATTTTGTTGTTTTCTTAATTTCTTGATTATGTGTTCAAATATACATCCTTCTTAGGACAAGGATGTTGAAATAGACAGACAAAAAAAGATAAAATAAAATCTATCTTTTTTGTGTATTTTCAAATGTCTCAATTAGTATGTACACAAAATCTAGATAGATTAAGTTGTTACCTTAATTTATTAGCTATCTAGTTCAAACATCTTCCTTTCCTAGGCCAAATATCTTTTAAATAAGCATACATCAAAAGAGAAGGATAAAGAGATACTAATGATCATATGGAAAAACTAATATTAGACTTCATTACCACCAATTTAGTATCATTTTATTAAATATACATTAAGCTCATTTGACTTCAAATATATTTTTCTATGTATGTCTTTCTAACCTTGAAATATTAGTTATAAATATCTAAATGGCATTCAAAGTGGTTTAACTTAAAAATTTGTAATAATTATTAAGTTTAATTATTAAGAAAAGAGGGATCTTAATTTATTAATATTAGAAAATTATCAATTTATTAATGATTGTATATTCATTAGTCTATAAATTTCAATATCTATAACTAAGTCAAGTTGTAGTGTGGCCAAAGAGAATTATAAAACAAATCAATTCAAATAGTTTTTAACTATTTTACATTAAAAAAATATTAAAATGATTTAATGTCTAATTTTGTTATTGTATATAAATTTTGTTAAAAAACATTGGGTATGTGATAGATGTATGGAATGACACTAAATATTTGTCCCTTTGCCTGTATCTCCCTCTTATCCTCTCTATATCTCCTCATCTCTCTATTGATATTTCTCTATTTCTCTATCTATTTTTCTCCCATCCTTTAACTCTATATTCATCTCTCTTTCTATCTTCCTTTCCCTCCTTCATATCCCTCTTCTTCTCAATCTCCATACCTCTCTCTATCTCATTACTCTCTGACTCTCTCTTACTCTTCTCATTGTGTTTCTCCCTCTTTCTATTTGTATCTCTCCCTATCTGCCCTCCTCTTCTCTACCTAGCTCCTTCTATTTGTCTCTCTATCTATATCCTATTAGATTTCCTTTTCAACTATATTATTTGGGAAGTCCAAAGTACATACATAATAGTAGGAAATAAGAGTGAAAAAGAGAGTTCGACAACCTATTTGAATGACCATGTTAGTAAGCTCTCTGCTTCGCTAACTCCAGAATGGATGCATGCCTTGAATTGATGAGTTGGTTAGCAAGCTTGTCATTAGGCAAGTCCTTTAATCATAGGTTCAGGTTCGCAACTAATGTTGGCATCAATCTGTCAAGTTTCTTATGAACAAATACTAAAGTTATGGCCTAGCTTTGATGGCACATAAGAATATTAAGTATGAAGTACCTAAAACATGGGTGTTGGCCAAACCTATTATCATTGTATTAAATGGGTTTTTTAGTATATTCATGTAGCTTGAAATCTACAAGGGGGTTGATAGGAAATGTATCTAGTGAATCTATGCTCCTAAAGTAGAAGCTATGTTTGGGTATTGTAGAGATTGGACAAGTGGATGGAGATATCGTCGAAGTGTGTACAAGGTGAATTTCATATGAGTTTGGTGAGCTTCTATATTTTGTATTACTTAATTTGATGTGACCACCTAATATTTTTTATAGACAACCAAGTTGAATAACATTGTAGAACTCGTCTTCTACTTCACTAAAGCAAGTAATGTGGATTCTAGAGCTTTCTTTGTTAATGAAATCAAACCCAAAAACCTTTCCATCACTATTTGCATTTTTTTAATCATGGATTAAAGTTTTCTCTATAACTCTACCCTCAATGGATCAATATCTACGATATAGAGTCAATAATTTAATGGCAAGTGATAGGAATGGAGTGATGTTTTGGACATAGTAATTTGCATGTTGGGGAAGGCATTGATGCATATTCCGAAGTTGAAGGCCAGTGGTAGTTAGCTATTTGGAGGAGTGGAATTGGAGAGCCAACTATTCTTGCATGAATTGAAATTGTCTCAATGTTTTCAAGAAAGAGTGCCCTATGAAGAAAGGAGTAAATAGTTTAGAATGGGCATTAACATGACATTGCAAAAAAAATCAATAATAGTGGGAAATAAATGGCATACTTGAAGTTGTTGACCACATTGCAAGAATATGCCTGTATACAAATAATTGTGCCCATTACTAAACCTTCTTCAATGATTAAATCCTTTTGTTTGTCTAGAAGAAGGGCTAAATGTGTGTATGTACCATCCGACAGTTGAACTCAGTATTTGGTAATTGTAGAATGAGGTTGTTGAATAGAGTGTAAAGATGTAACTTGTAAGTATGGATCAATAATAGATGAGCCTGGAAGAATCTCAACTAGTCCACCTCTAGTTCAAATCACCATCATGAGGTATAATGGAAAGGAAGAAAAGACCTTGCAAGTAAGTTGATATGATATGATTAGGCTATGTAGGGGTCAAAATTTGTGTCCCTAAAATCCCAAATCAAGGTGAAGTAATTTAAGCTTAATAAATTAGATTTATTTTGCCCAAAATAGCATGTTGCTGCACTTTTTTTTTTTTTTTTTTCTATTTTTCTAGTCCTTTAATTATACACAAGAAAGGAAATAGGCTTGCAATTATTTTTGTAGAATTGCATATGTTAACATGATTTTTATGTATCAAAGTCAAAGTAAGATTATGTAACATATGAACAATTTCATTGTTGGATGCAATTTTCTATTTAAAGATATATATTTCTATTACATGTATGGAGCATGTACTTTCATGTTTATACTAAGGTTGCATACTTTAAAAATTAGAAACTTGATAATTACAGTCTAAAAGTTGACAAAGGCAATGGTCATTCGGTTACATATTAGGAAAGCAAGAGAAATGATCACATTTTATTCAAGCACTTCTCGTATACATCAATTATTGAAGGTGTACCACCATTTACATAGTGTTGGTCATAATAGATCTCCCTAATGAAAGTGTGGAGCCCCTCTAATGCAGTGCAACCATTCAAAAGTTGAATGACATCCATTTCTTCAACATGAGGCAAAGAAAGACATTTTGGTTTGAAGTTATTTACAATGTCACAATAGCTATATGAAACATTAAAAGATAGGCTATGTACACTACTTGGTAGACTTTTTTTCTTTTTCATAGAGCTACTTGCTTCCAATATGAAAGTAGTTGCTTTAACCCCAACCAAGGGGTTGTTCACACTTTAAGTTGAATCCCCACTTGATATTTGGATGATTTCTTGGCTATTTGCATTTATTGCCAATTCTTGAGAGTACCAAGCATAATTTTTGTATGAGTACAAAGTGAAGCAATAATTGTGGTGGGTGCAATAGAAAAAATATTGGCAAGTGGATTGTAAATGGAATATTCTTCTACTTTACATTTATTTGTGCTATCTCCAATGCATTTAAATAAGTGTATAAATAAAAAATTGTATTGATAAAACTTTAAATACATAGTTAAATTCTTTATGTATGTTATAAACTAAAGATACTTACATAATATTATATGTGATGTGCTTCAAATTATAAAAAGAGGTAATAAGTAAACTCTATTAAACTTAAACAAAATAAATGCTTGTATTTGTTTACATTATTAAATCCTAAATTACAATTTATTACAATATGTTATTATTGAAGTCAATCAATTGGATAAAATTACAGATAATATATATTTGTTGAAAATAGTTTTCATATGTATGTAGAGCTATGACATGTAATAATAAATAATTTATATTCTAAGAAATAGGTACTTTTGCATTAAATATAGTCTAGTTTTCAAATAAATAAATAATTACAATTTTTTTCTGAACATAGTTATTCTTTATTGGCTAAACCATTATAATGGTCAATTTAGACATTTGTACCCATAGAATCTTAAAGAACCATATACACTAAATCAAAATGGTTATTGACAACCTTTATTCCATTTACAAAAATTAAAAAAATGACCATTTACCTAGGGAGAACAATATCACCCCTCCCTTGTATACAACATACAAAAAAACTCATAATATCATAAAATGACATTTAACCCCATAAACATCAACATCTTCACTTTCAAAATGGCCTTCTTGAATCCCATACACATTTAAGAGTGCTTATACTTGAGACAAACATGATTCTATTGTCATAGTTTTATACCTATGAAATTTTTAGAACCAAATTAGAAAATGTATAAATACTAACTTACATTGGCTGTAGCATTTTCTTTCATCGATTAGAATTTTTAACATACATTTGTATTGAATTAGTTCTAAATATAAATTAATGAAACAAATATGATCCTATTGGCATAGTTGTAAAACTATGAAATTTTTATAAGAAAATTAAAAAATGTATAAATACTAACTTACATTGGGTGTAGCATTTTCTTTCATCAATTAAAATTTTTAACATACCTTTGTATTGAATTAGTTCTAAATATAAATTAATGAGACAAACATTATTCTATTGGCATAGTTGTATACCTATGAATCTTTTAGAACTAAATTACAAAATATACAAATACTAACTTGCATGTAACATTTTCTTTCATTGATTAGAATTTTTAAAATACCTTTGTATTGGAATAGTTCTAAATATAAATTAATGATACAAATAGAAATCACTCAAGCACAAAAAAAAAAAATTTGTATAAATGAACTAATATCTTTTTAAAAAGAACATTATGTTAAACAAAATTCTATAATTAATAGCAATTAAATATATTTATCCCAAACTAAAACAAAACATCAATGAACATACTAAGTTTAAATATAGAATAAAAAATTACACAAATTTAATTATTCAAAGTAATTCATAATATTATAAATGTAGCATCAAAATATAATACAATAAAGGTGCAATTAAAGTTATAATTATTAGATTTTATTATCATACTAAATAAAATGTGTAAATATTTATAATACAAACAAAATAATGTGATATATCCATCTTAAAAAGATATAGTAATTTTTTTAAATATTTAACTTATAGATACGTTAAATGCAAGTGGCCTAACGGTGTTGTTTTAGATAAGCTTAAAGCTAGTAATATCTATAAGGTTATTGCTCATAATGTAGATATTTTTGCCCATGTCAATAAACTCTGGTATTGTTCTTTTGGTATTAAAGTTTGGAATAAGTTGCTGAATTCTATTTGGAAAGGCCCTTGCGAGCCTAAAATTCAATGTTTTAAATGGTTGTTAATTGATAGAATTCCTATTAGAAGAGATAATCAGCATTCTAATATTTGTAATATTTGTAGGTTACCTAAAACAAGTAGACACATCTTATTTGATTGCCTCTTTGCTAAAGAAATTTGGAATTTATTTGATATTTACTATCCTATTAATGTGCTCATCATTGAAATTGCTACTGGTCATATTAATGGGATTAGTAAGGATGCTAATTTCGCTTGGAATATGTTGTCCTCTAACATTCTTTGGCAGATTTGGAAATGTAGGAATGAGGAAAAATACCAAGGTAAGCCAAGGGTTCTTACTGAGTTTTTTCAAAAACTCACACATTTTAAAATATTCTTGTAGGTGCAAAATACCATGGTTATTGAAAAGGACAAATTAAGTAGATTTCTTAAAGATGGGCAGGCTTCTTTCTTTGTTCACGATCTTAAGTATGGCTATCAGTGGCGAAGGACTATGGATAATTTGCGGATGTTTGAGCACATGTGTTGGAAGCTGATCCAAGCTATTAAGAGGAACCATAATGCCAGGAAGGAGGATATCTATATGTTGTCCCAGATTCAGGAACAAGAAACTATTGTTTGGATGGAAGGCCCTCTCGGTTGGACTGCTTGGGTTGATCTTTATTGTGATATCTTGTACTAGCCTTGTGTTGTTAGGCTTTTGTTGTTCTTTGATGTTCTTTAGCTAATCTTTTGCTACCTTGACTCTGTTTTGAGGCTTTGCCCCTTTTGTAGTGCTCAAAGTTCTTGTTAGATTGTGGTGACTATCAGGAAAGTACTGTACATACTCCATAAATTTTTGGGCCATGGTCGACATGGTAGCTGATATATTATGGCTGACATATGGCTAACATGTTATAACCCTAAAGTGGTTTAATACTTGTATAAAAGTGTTTAGGGTTAGGTATTTTCATTATGTTGCGATGCAAAATTGGTTCTTGCGGCAGTATTGAGCTGTAAGGGATTACGGATTGTAATCAAGTTGTAATCACTAGATTGTAATAAGATTGAACTTGCTATTTGGTGGACATAGCCTGGGGATTGGGTGAATTGCATTAAATCTTAGTGACTTGTGTTCATTTTTGTGTGATCTATTATTTTTTAGTTGTTGGTTATATTTGCATGTAGTTTTTTATTTCCGTCTGTGGTTTATCCTAACAAGTGGTATCAGAGCTAGGTTGTCTTTCAATTATCCTCTGCAAGAAAGTCTCACGGTTAAGTAGGAGTCTCACAGTTGAGTGGGAGCGATGGAAAATGAGGGTAAGCTAAGGGTTGATAGGTTTAATGGGAAGAACTTCTAGTTATGGAAGATGCAAATGGAAGACTATCTATATCAGAAGGATTTATGGAAGCCATTGGAAGGCAAAGCCAAGAATCAGGGAACTATGTCAGAGGCTAAATGGGATCTTTTGGATAGAAAGGTACTCGAAAGCATTCGATTATTCTTGGCACCATCGGTGGCATTTAATATTACAAAAGAAAAGACTATAGAAGATTTAATGAAAACCCTAGCGACACTATATGAAAAGCCCTCCGCTTCAAACAAGGTATTTCTCATGAAGCATTTATTTAATATGAAAATGGTAGAAGGTGGATCTGTTGCAGACCATTTAAATGATTTTAATACTATTACTAGTCAATTATCTTCTGTGGGTATCAATTTTGATGAAGAAATTAGGGCTCTCTTGATTTTTTGTTCTTTACCTAAAAGCTGGAATGGCTTGGTAATGGCTGTGAGTAATTCTGTTCCTGGATCTAGTACCCTAAAATATGATGATGTGATTGGTCTTATTTTAAGTGAGGAAACTTGTAGAAAATCCTTAGGTGGATCTACATCAGGAAGTGCTTTGAATGCACAAAGCAGGGGCAGAATGACTGAAAGAGGAAGTAACTCTAGAAATTGTGGAAAATCAAGAGGAAAGTCAAAGTGGAGGAGGTCTCAATCGAGAGGACCAAATGATTGCTAGTACTATGGGAAACTAGGGCACAAAAAGAAAGATTGCTAGAATCGAAAGAAAAATGAAGGAGATAAATCAGATGGAGACAAGGAGGCAAATGTGGTAAGTAACAAATCCGAAGAGGATGCTTTGCTTCTATCTTTAGAGAGTGTTGATGATTCATGAGTTTTAGATTCTAGTGCTTCATTTCATGCTACACCTCATAGAGGTTATTTCATTGATTATGTCCAAGGGGATTTTGGGCTTGTTTATTTGGGGGATAATGAACCCTGTCAGATTGTTGGAAAGGGAAAAATTAAGATTAAGTTGCAAAATGGGAATCATTGGCTACTACATGAGGTAAGACATGTTCCAAAACTAAGTAGGAATTTCATTTCAGTA
The DNA here is from genome assembly GCA_028749045.1 of Cupressus sempervirens. Classification (NCBI taxonomy): domain Eukaryota; kingdom Viridiplantae; phylum Streptophyta; class Pinopsida; order Cupressales; family Cupressaceae; genus Cupressus; species Cupressus sempervirens. Next base: position 238,347,625 of record CM053787.1, on the reverse strand, counting down.
GGGCAACTCAGTGATGAGGGTTGTGTAGTTACTTTTAATGATAAAAATTGGAAGGTTTCAAAAGGTTCCCTTGTAGTAGCAAAAGGTGTGAAAGTAGGAACCTTATATATTTGTACAAGTCATATTGTTCCTTCTACTTTGATTGTTTCAAAAAAAAATGAATGTTCAGGAATAATTGCTGCAGTTGAGTAGGGAGAACAAATAGCTATTGTAGATTCTGATACAGCACTGTGGCATAATAGACATGGGCACATGAGTGAGAAAGGTATGAAAGTACTTCATTCAAAGAAAGTTTTACCAGGTCTGAAATGTGTGAATATGGATTTTTGTGAAAGTTGTGTGTATGGAAAACAAAAGACAGTGAGTTTTGTAAAGATTGGGAAGAAAAACAAAAAGGAGAAATTAGAGCTTGTGCATACAGATGTATGGGGACTAGCATAGGTATCTTCCCTTGGTGGCTCTCATTATTATGTTACATTTATTGATGACGCAACTAGAAAAGTATGGGTTTATTTCCTTAGACAGAAATTTGATGTATTTACAACTTTTAAGAAATGGAAATGCTTGTTTGAAAATGAGATTGGTAAGAAATTAAAATGTCTTAGATCTAATAATGGTGGTGAGTATTGCAGTCATGAATTTGAAGATTATTGCTCCACTAATGGTATTCATAGACCAAAAACTCTTCCAAGGACTCCACAAGAAAATGGAGTGATTGAACGCATGAACAGGACTATAATGGAGCACGCAAGGAGCATGAGGTTGCATGCTAGGTTGCCCTTACACATGTGGGTAGAGGCTGTTAATACTGTAGTATATTTGATTAATAGAGGTCCCTCTACTCCTTTGGGCTGCGGTATTCAAAATGAAGCAAAAACTAGTAAGAAGGTGAGTTATTCTTTTCTCAAGACCTTCGGTTGTGAAGCTTTTGCTCATATAGACTCTGAAAATAGAACAAAGCTAGAAGCTAAATCAAAGAAATGTGTCTTTTTTGGATATGGCATTAATGAATTTGGTTATAGGCTTTGGGATTTTTGAAAATCTTAAAATTGTTAGAAGTCGGGATGTCATATTCAATGAGAAAGTGTTGTACAAAGATCTGTTGCAGCAACATGAGAAGAAAGAAGATGATTATGTAGTGCTGGATGATACTCCAAAAGTTGATGTTCTAGCCATTCCTCATGATGTGCAATAATTGTAACAACAAATACCACACACACTAGTAAATGTTAGATGGTCAATGAGGCAAATTAGACCTCCACAAAGGTTTTCTCCCTCTTTGTATTCTATTTTACTTACTGATGCTGGTGAACCTAAAAGTTATGATGAAGCTATGCAGGTGGATACTAAGATTCAGTGGGAGTCTGCAATGAAAGATGAAATGGACTCTTTGCTAAAAAATAAGACATGGGATTTGTGCAAGTTGCTTGTAGGTAAAAAGGCTTTACAAAATAAGTGGGTTTACAGGTTGAAAGAAGAGGAAGGAGGTTATAAAAGATTTAAGGCCAGGTTAGTTGTAACAGGATTTGCACAGAAAAAGGGAGTTGATTTTGATGAGATATTTTCTCCTATTATTAAAATGACTTCTATTCAAACTATTTTAAGTCTTGTGGCTACTGAAGATTTACATTTAGAGCAGATGGATGTTAAAACAACCTTTCTTCATGGTGATTTGGATGAAGAAATATATATGGCTCAGCCAAAGGGATTTGAGGTCAAAGGTAAGGAGAACTTAGTGTGGAAATTGAAGAAAAGTTTATATGGCTTGAAGCAAGCACCTCGAGAATGGTATCTAAAATTTGATAGTTTTATGCATGAGCATGGATATAAGAGTTGTCATTCAGATTACTATGTTTATTTTAAGAGGTTGGATGATGATAGCTACATTATTTTATGTTTATATGTTGATGATATGCTTGTAGTTGGGTCTAACATGGATCATATTAAGGGGTTGAAACGCCAGTTAGCACATGCATTTGCTATGAAGGATTTGGGGGCAGGAAAAAAAATCCTTGGTATGAAGATTTGCAGAGATAGGAAGAACAGAACCTTGATGCTATCTCAGGATGATTATGCTGTGGAGAATGCTAAAGCTATCAGCACACCTTTACCTAGTCATTTGAAATTGACTAAGGAAATGTGTCCCAAGACATAGGAAGAGGAGGATAGGATGTACAAGGTACCCTATGCTTCAGCTGTAGTAAGCTTGATGTATGCTATGGTATGCACTAGACCAAATATTGCACATGCAGTGGGAGTCGTTAGCAGGAATATGAGTCATCTAGGTTTTGAGCATTGGAATGCTATCAAGTGGATTCTCAGATATTTGAGAGGAACATCCCATAATTGTTTACACTTTGGGGGCTCTACTATTGATTTACAGGGCTATGTTGACTCATATTTGGCTGGGGATATTGATACCAGGTGGAGTACTATAGGTTATGTCTTTACTGTTGGTGGGGCAGCCATGAGCTAGGTTTCTAGGTTATAGAAGATTAATGCTCTATCCACTATAGAGGCAGAGTATGTTTCTGCTACAGGGGTAGACAAGGAGATGATATGACTTTAGTTCTTCTTGGAAGAATTGGGACATCCTTAGAAGGATAATTATTTGTTCACAGATAGTTAGAGTGCCATTCATCTTGCTAAGAATTTAGCTCTGCATTCTAAGACCAAACACATATAGTTGTGGTACCATTTCATTCAGTCAGTTTTGGAGGATGGACAGTTAAAGCTGGAGAAGATACATACCAATGACAATCTAGCAGATATGTTGAGAAAGGTTGTAACAAGGGAGAATTTGAACTCCTCTTTAGCTTCAATTGGTCTTTTAGACTAAACATGAATAAAAGAATAGTAGAGTCCAGGGTGGTTTGATCTAGTGGGAGCCCCATGTAGTAGTGGTATTGCTACAAGATCAGTCTCCAAGTGGGAGATTGTTGTTTAGTGTGGAGCCTGATCAGTCCCCAAGTGGGAGATTGTTAGATTGTGGTGACTAATCAGGAAAGTAATGTACATACTCCATAAATAGTGGGGTTCAGGGCTGTGGCCGACATATGGCCGACATGTTATAACCCTAAAGCGATTTAATACTTGTATAAAAGGGTTTAGGGTTAGGTATTTTCATTATGTTGTGATGCGAAATTGGTTCTTGTGGCGATATTGAGCTGTAAGAGATTACGGATTGTAACCAGGTTGTAATCACTGGATTGTAATAAGATCGCACTTGATGTTTGGTGGACATAGCCCAGGGATTGGGTGAACCACGTTAAATCTTGGTGCCTTGTGTTCATTTCTATGTGATCTATTATTTTTCAGTTATTGGTTATATTTGCATGTAGTTTTTTATTTCTATCCATGGTTTATCCTAACAGTTCTGTGTAACCTTTTTTGATCTCTCTATATCTAATAGAAAAAAAATATTTAACTTAAAAATTATTAATTCTAATATTTTCATCTATTTTCCACATTTTATTATAAGTATCTAAACAATTTCCTTCTGATAACAAATTTGGAAACACAAAGTACATGGAATAAATATAAAATAATTCTTAAATAGATACAATATTTCTGTTTTTATATACATATATCATTTTTATATAAATATATTAATTTTTTAATTTTTTTAAAAGTGCAAGTAATATTTAAATAGTTTTATGATTTATTTCCTTATTATTAAAAATATAAGAAGAATGTAGAAAAGCATAAATTTTCTATTCAATTGATCATTTAATATTTATATATAAAACATATAATCCATGAAATTCATTTATAAATATATCTCATATATAAATCTATTTTTAAGCTCTGAAATTATTTACCTATAATCCCTAATACCTTTCTATATTAATTTAAAGCTTTTATAAAATGTAGACACGTTTGTTCTACCTATTTCTTTAACCAACCGAAAAACAAATCCATTAAATTCTTCTACCCAAAACAAAGCCTTCATATACATACCAACAGACAATATTATTTATTATCTTGTTTAGTTACAAACATGAGCTGGCCTCTTCAAATCAAATTTATGCTTTCATAATGTCTCCACAAAGTTCTTGTTGAATATTGAAACGTAAGATGCATAAATAACTCGTACTAATTTGAGTGAGAATCTGGAAGCATAAAACAAATAATGTAATTGTTGTTTTGGAAAAATGAACTGGTAAATACTAACAAGATAAAAGAAATATATATCACTTAATTGCATATATTAGCAGACAGTTTAATTTCATAATAAATAATTACCATAACATTTTCATAAGAAAACTAATGGAATGGAGAATACCTTATACTAAAATACAGTTTCTGTAGCCTGTGTTCTTCTTTGTGTAGTGTGCATTTCCAATGCATAGTTTTGAAATGGATAAGGGTGATTGTTCTATTTTAGGCGGTCGAGAGCATCCACATAGTTTCACATTCCCTAACATTGTCAATCTAAAGCCAGATAAGAAATCTCCCTCTACAAAACTAAAGCCACATAAGCAATCTCCCTAAAAATGCAAAAAATTCAACTAGAGTCAAAGTCTTTAAAATATTGACCAGTCAACATTAGTTGACTAACTATCATTAACTTTAACAAAAATGATACATATACATATATGCTCAAATTAAAAAGAAACCATAATTTTGTTATCCAAATACAGAGATGTACCAATTATGTCAACCATGTTGACAGAAGCTCAAGAACCTATCTAAGAACACAAGGGCAAGAATATTGTAGGAGTACCTTACCAACCTACTACAAAGCTATTAAGCTTCCCTAAAATCTTTCCTTACATGAAAGATGCCCAGCCCGACATCAAAGAAGGCTAACCAAGAAAAACTATGAGCATTAATGGAATTGTGTAGTAAAAATATATCATGTCCTTAACCATTTGTAATCACTCAAACACTCACAATCACATAATTAGATCATGATCCATCTTATGATAATCAAAATAAATTAATCATCCTTGTTTCCAATTCACATCACCACCTTCATAAATGCATGTGAAATATTTATGTAACCATCATAAGTAGGTCATAAAGTGGTATCATCAGCAATGTCACATAAAACCATCCCATAATCAAAATAAGGCTTTATTAATTTTTACATAAAAGCATGTCATCATCAAAATCATATGTCCAACCAATATAGTAATTAGGATGAAGGGTAAAATGATCACATAATCAAATACATGGAAGAAATATCTTATTAAAATTTCTACAACATATTATTCTTAGCATCTTCATGAATTGATCAATGTACAAAAAAATATGTATTGCAACAAACAATTCTAGCCAACCAATAGTGAAGCAATTTAGCCAAATTGGGCAACAATCTATGACCAATCATTGCTATAGAGGTTCAATTATAAGTTTAAAGTTTAACTAAATTTCCAATGTTTCTCTAAGAATCTTAATTATTTTTCTAAGGATATCATATGCCATACTTCATTCAAGTAATCTAACCAAGAATCAAAGCATCATGCAGTCAATGTATTTGTATCGATAACTTTTCAACAAAGAGAGATTTTAAAATCATTGCAATATATAATTTCCTAGGTTTGAGTTACCTCTTTTTAATATATATCTGACACTTGAAAATGGACAATGTTTCAAGTCCTATCTATGTTCAACATCTCATATTTATATTCTAATTCTACCCATGAAGAAATTGGCTTGGTCTAGTAACCGTTACATGAAAACAAAATTCTTAGTTACTAACACACTGAATAATTTGTTGCTAACTTACTTTGAACAATTCTTCAAATCAAAATATTTATAATAACTAGATTCCATTTAAGAACTTAGAAGAATTCAATACTAAACCTAAAGGAATAATTTCAATGTAGATGTTATAAATTTACTGCAGAACATTAATCTACCATCATTACTCTATCAAGGGTCATAATCATGTGTAAAAAGTAGTCTCAAATACACTATTAGATCAACTAAATTCTAATATGAACCAAATTTAACATGTCTGGTTCTTCTAGTAAGTGCATATGTCCACAACTATTGAAATTTCAATACATAGGTACAATCTTTATACTGTATTCTAGAGGTTTGGTAACAACTATTGAATTTTCAAGCAAGATACAAAGGTTTTAATTTAGACTCAAAATTTTGATTTCATGCAATTCTCCTCCTTCATGTTTCACACATAAAAATCTATATTTATGTGTACCTTAAGCATTCTATATGGAGTCTACAACAACATAGCTATCAAAATAAAAAGGAAAACTATCTACCATCAGCAAAGCCCTAGCATTCTCTAATGTTTTCATAATTATTTTGCTAGTTTTGCACCTAAGATGAACTTCAGACCTAGGCACGTCTCCTCACAATAATCCAAATCTAGATACTCATTTAAGTTCTTTTTCAAGGTAAATTTGAATTATTAAACTATGTCCAAATCTGCATGCACTAAGATTTGTGGACTTCCATAATACATTAAAATCTGTGTACAACTGGAAGGTCTTGTATAGCAATTCCTTGCTAGTTGAACATGTGGCTTGAAAACTAAAGACAAGGGACATTAGCTCATAGTTCAGAGAGAGAATTATAGTGTTAAGCAATGGAATTATCAATGAACAAGGAAAATTACAATTCTTTGCAAAATATCACTTCCTCCCATTCAATAGAAAACATAAATAAATCACTTAAATAGAGTAATTTCAATCTAATCAAGAAAACTAAACACAAAATTTCAAGAGAGGCATTTAGTCTGCTGCCCAAGTCATTCCTTACAACCCAACCCATCGCACGTAGATTAAAAAATATATATATTGACTAAAGTAAAACCAAATACAAAGTATAACACCACAGTTTCACAATTCCTTTCACAACCAATTTTGAGCTATGGAAATAAATTAGAGATTGAATATAATGAGGAACCTAATACTCTCTATTTTGAAATTGGAGCTATGTGATCATCCCTACTAGCCCGTTCCCTCTCCCCATTATTTATCTAGCCACAGATGGTCTCCTTTTGTCCTCCCTTCTTGTCGTCTACTAGCAACTTCATCTCAACAAAAAGGTTGTTAGTCCCCCTTCAAAAATAGCTCTCCCACTCCATTAAAAACATTTCATAACTATTTCCCCGTTTTTGAATCCTACTAATCATCTTTTAATAACCCAAATATGGTGGAGAGACTAATTGATCCTTCATTTCTAACGCTTACATTTCAGAATTGGTTTCATGCAATAATTATTTAAGGAGTAATTCATTGTGATGAATCTGCATGGCAAAAAGGATATCAATTAATTTGGAAATGGGAAAATAAGTTGCGACATCCTTCCCCACTAAGAAAATGCATTGTCTCAATGCATGCACGCACGCGTGCACACACACACACACACACACACACACACACACACACACACACACACACACACACACACACACACACACACACACACACACACACACACACACACACACACACACACAAGAAATAGAAATCATACCCAATGATATTCAAAAACTCAAATTAGTAGGGTCAAATTCTAACTCTCATTTTTCACAATAATGCATGCAATCACATTCAATTGTATCAAAATTTTGACTTTCATCTACTCTAATAAGGTCAACTTTTCATTCCCTTAAATGCAATGTACATTTTGTTTGAATGCATTCTAATTAATTCTACATGTAATCTCATGGGAGCAGTCTTTTCAAGACAATATTAACACATCTTTTATATAAGCACATGTATAAGGAATAATTTTAATATTGTTTTCTACATGTGAGTGTGTAAATTCCATTACCATTCTACAATTTTACAAGGTTAGGCTACCTCTCTCTGACAATATTCCCCCTTTCCAATGATGTGTCATTCCCTCTATAGTATTACAGGAACAACACCAAATGTTAGTCGATCATATATCATAAATCAATCAATTTTCCAATGAAATACCAAATTCAAATACTTTCTTATCTAAGTGGTTCTCCAAATTTTGTAACATATTACCTTAAAACACATAATATCACACACATACCTATTCTTACTTATCATACCTTTGCATCCCTAAGATTTGACCCTACTAGTAGGTACTTCATATCCACATCCTACCATACTTATACATATACACTCATAGTGGTTTTCTCTCATTCACAATATTACTATCTCAAGGATATAAATTCATTTAATTTTAGGACTTCTTAACTCATCTTTTAATCACATCTTGATCATGAGTAACATAAACAATTAACCATACATACCATATGTACCATCTAACATATCATGCTCACTAAGTGAGTAATTGCCCACAGAAATAGGCGAGTGTCCACGAAAAAAAATCAAGTAATGCAATCCCATTACATCTAATTCATCATTGTTATGCATCTAAATGCTTGTAAAATTTGACATCCAAATGTATTTACATCATAATACATAATTTAGCTCAAAATTAATGACATATATCTAACCAATTTAAGAAGAAGATCAATGATAGAAAGTCACTCAATGAAATGTGTCAACATTGACCCATAATTCTACATCAATAGTTAGCAACATATTAACTAGGAATCAAATAGATAACTCAAGATGACCAAATCATTGATCGCCATTCATTGACGAAGTTGACTAATAAAATGAATCAACAACTTTCAATAAAGTAGAAGTCACATGCATGGTGAATCATTACATATACATAACACCAATGCAAAACTATTATCAAAAGTAGATAAAAGAAGGATCTATACATACTCTTTTTGAATTTCCATAGGAAGACCACATTTTCATACACTTGCCACATAGGCCAAAAATTCAAGTCAGGTTAGTCAAAAGTCGACTAAAATTTTTTGAATCAACAAGTAGATAAAATACCTTGCAATTATTAGTGCAACTTCATTTCAGTTTTCAACTTACATGTCAAAATGATAAATACATTAATAATTACATTTCATAAGCCAAACTATCAAACAAAACATATAATCACATGATTATGTCATAAATAAATATACTCAAGAATTTGACCCACATGTCAAACTTTATTTCATTGTATGTAAGAACCATGTCCTACTAAGCAATTTCCAAATCATCAATTTCAAGTAACATGGCAATAATCAAGCAAAACCCTATTTGAGTAGTCAACAATTATTTCATTAACCATAACTAAGGATTAAGAATAACTATGCATTTAAGAATGTAATGCATGACTTTATCCAAGGATTCTAACCTATATGTCATCCATCAAAATGCATGAAATACAATTTAAAGTATCATTACCTCAATAGGCATCATAGAAAAATGTCGACCTACACGTCAAACATGGAACAATAAAAATAGCATACAAGTGCAATGTCATCTACCATATGATCAACACCATTATGTAAATCATCTAGGTATGCTCATCAATCACCTGCAAGGATCAGTAAATCCATTTTTTATCAATTTAGTGACCTTAGGCCCTCAAGCCCATCTTGTCACCATAGTGTGCTTAACCAACATATAAGCACAAGTTGTGATATATGAGCTTCACGCCATTAAATCATCACATAAAATATGGTTTGAGGCACTTTCCTACCCAACCATGAAGCCTTACACTTCCATGGGATTCTACCAACACATGGAATGTCCAACCTTGCAATGCCCAAATAACACAAAAAGCACTTCCTTGGGATCCTACCTAACACATAGAATTCCCAATATGGAAATGCCTTCACAATACCATAGTTACTTTCTGTGGGATCCTACCTAACACATAGAATTCCCAACCTAACAATGCCCAATAGTGCAAAAGTAGGAGGTATCTGGTGTAGCCACAAAACATACTACTCCACACATATGTCCCAGTAGCCATAATCATGGATGTGGCTGGGAGATGAAATATGGGCAAGCATATCAAATAACATATGCACATAGCTTTGGCCAAAGCATTTTTGTAGTGCTAGTATTACACGAGCAGTTAGAGTGGAAAATGAAAGTAGCACTTCTATCCTTCCCTATTTGTCCACATTTTATAACCACATCGGAAGGTAAGCTTTCCAAAACAAAATAAATGCAAAAGGAAGAATGGCACAGTCTTCACAATCTACTCCCTTATACATCCTATCATTGCTCCACAATGAACATCATACATGACATCACTTCCAAATTACATGACTAGCATCATCAAAAATACACACACACCCTAGCTACCTCAAGATCAAAGAAATATTAAAAAAAAGATTCATAATTCTTGAGTCAATATCCAAAAGAAGGTAAAAAAACTAAATGAAAATGAGTAAGAGTCATAGTAAATAGGCCACATATGAAATTGGTGGCTCGGTGGTCACAAAGAACATAAAATTTCAAGCTAGTCCTTGATCACATCAAAGTTCATAAAAATTGAACATAATCAAATGAAAAACCAAATCACAAAAATCATAGTGACACTCACTAGTCACCAAGAGGGAGTAGATGTTTAAAGATACCTTGCATCCAAGGGCCACTAAGAATATAACCAAACTTCACATGCATCACATGCAATTTATCTTGATAATCATATGTTTCTAAATGCATAATGGAACATGCAATACTTTTGCAAATGAAATCCATCTTCTTCGTACTTATCATATTAGGTTTCTCAATAAAACTCATAAATCTAGCATAAAACAAAATAAATTCTTGCAGCACATGTGCATCAAATGTCATTTACATAATAAAAAGAAATTTTCATTGCTATCACAAGCTTAATATTGAATTTATAGGCACTCATAACCTAGTACAAAAGTCAACCATCATTTGACTTTCTCATCAATTATTAGAAATTGACACCTTTCTTGCATCACGCATGCAAATAAATAAAAACTTCAAGTATAATACAACAATATACATGTTATACTATCACATAATTTAAATTTAAATATAGTTATAACTATATGAGATACACAAATTACCAAATCATTCCATAAACTTTATATTTTAACTATCTTTAAAAGAAAGCAGTTGTCAACCTAGAATCTTGACATGCATAAGAAGCATCTTATTCTTCTATGTCAAAATAATCATAACTAGAAGACACACCATGCAACCCATGTCATCAACCCATATAACAAAATTTAAGATAGTTGACTTACAATTGTCTATCTAGCATATTGAACTCAAGGCCCAAGTGTGAAACTAAGAGCTCTGATACCATATGAAAGGACTACCCCTACCAAACCAAAGCCACATCAACGATCTCCCTAAAATGTAGCAAATTCAATGAAAGTCAAAATCTTTAGAATATTAACCAATCAACATTAGTTGATTAACTATCATTAACTTTAACAAAATGATAAATATACATATATGCTCAAATTAAAAAGAAACCATAATTTCATTACCTGAATATCAAGATGTACCAATTATGTCAACCATGTTGATAGAAGCTCAATAACATGTCTAAGAACACAAGAGTTAGAATATTTTAGGAGTCCTTTACCACCCTACCATGAAGCTATTAAGCTTCCTTGGAATCTTTCCTGACATTAAAGATGCCCAGCCCAACATCGAGAAAGGCTAACCAAGAAAAACTATGAGCAGTAATTGAATTGTGTGGTAAAAATATATAATGTCCTAAACCATTTGTAATCACCCAGACACTCACAATCACATAATTGGATCATGATCCATCTTATGATAATCAAAATAAATTAATCATTCTTGTTTCCAATTCACATCACCACCTTCATAAATGCATGTGAAATATTTAAGTAACCATTGTAAGTAGGTCATAAAGTAGTATCATCAGCAATGTCACGTAAAACAATCTCATAATCAAAATAAGGGTTTATTAATTTTCGCATAAAAGCATATCATCATCAAAATCATATGTCCAACCAATATAGTAATTAGGATGAAGGATAAAATGATCACATAATTAGATACATGGAAGCAATATCTTATTAAAATTTCTACAACATATTATTCTTAGCATCTTCATGAATTGATAAATGTACAAAAAAATATGTATCACAACAAACAATTCTAGCCAACCTATAGTGAAGCAATTTACCCAAATAGGGCAACAATTTATGACCAATCATTGCTATAGAGGTTCAGTTATAAGTTCAAAGTTTAACTGAATTTCCATTGTTTCTCTAAGAATCTTAATTATTTTTCTAAGGACATCACATACCATACTTCATTCATGTAATGTAACCAAACATCGAAGCATCACACAGTCAACACATTTTTATCACTAACTTTTCAACAAAGGAGGATTTTAGAATCATTGCAATATATAATTTTCTAGGTTTGAGTAACCTATTTTTAATATCTATTTGACACTTGAAAATGGACATTGTTGAGTCCTATCTATGTTCAAAATCTCTTATTTATATTCTAATGCTACCCATAAAGAAATTGGCACAGACCAATAGCCGCTACATGAAAATAATATTCTCAATTACTAACACACTGAATAATTTTTTGTTGACTTACTTTGAACAATTCTTCATATCAAAATATTTAAAATAACTAGATTTCATTTAAGAACTTAGAAGAATTCAATACTAATCCTAAAGGAAGAATTTCAATGTAGATGTTATAACTCTACTGTAGAACAAACATTAATCTACCATCATTACTCTATCAAGGCTCATAATCATGTGTAAAAAGTAGTCTCAAATACACTATTAGATCAACTAAGTTACAATATGAACCAAATTTAACATGTCTAGTTCTTCTATTAAGTGCATATGTCCATAATTTTTGAAATTCAATACATAGGTACAATGTTTATATAGTATTCTAGAGGTTTGGTAACAACTATTGAATTTTCAAGCAAGATACAGAGGTTTTAAATCAAACTCAAAATTTGGATTTCTTGCAATTCTCCTCCTTCATGTTTCACACATAAAAATCTATATTTACGTGTACCTTAAGCATTCTATATGAAGCTTGCAACAACATAGCTATCAAAACAAAAAGGAAAATTGTCTACCATCAGCAAAGCCCTAGCATTCTCTAACAATTTCCTAATTCTTTTGCTAGTTGTCCAATTAAGATGAACTTCAGCCCTAGAGACATCTCCTCACAACAATCCAAATCTAGATTCTCATTCAAGTTCTTGTTCAACATAAAGTTGAATCATTAAACTCTCTCCAAATCTACATGTACTAAGATTTGTAGACTTCAACAATACATGAAAATCTGCATACGGCTGGAAGGTCTTGTATAGCAATTCCTTTTTGGTTGAACATTTGGCTTCAAAACCAAAGACAAGGGACATTAGCTCATAGTCTAGAGAGAGAAGAATAGTGTTAAGAAATGGAATTATCAATGAACAAGGAAACATACGATTCTTTGCAAAATACCACTTGCTCCCATTCAATAAAAGATGGAAATAAATCACTTAAATAGAGTTAGTTCAATCTAATCAAGAAAACTAACCACAAAATTTTAGGATAGTCATTCAATCTGCTACCCAAGTCATTCGTTAACCCCAGCCCCTTACACATAGATTTAAAAATATATATTCTTGACTAAAGTAAAACCAAATACATAGTATAACACCGTGGTTTTGCGATTCCTTTCACAATCAATTTTGACCTACATAAATAAATTAGAGATTGATTATAATGAGGAACCTGGTACTCACTATTTTAAAATATTAGCTGTGTGATCTTCCCTGCTAGCCTGTTCCCTCTCCCCATTATTTATCTTGCCACAGATGGTCTCCTTTTGTCTTCCCTTCTTGTCGTCTATTACCAACTTCGTCTCCACAAAAATTTTGTTAGTCCCCCTTCGAAAATAGCTCTCCCACTCTGTTAAAAACATTTCATAACCATTTCCTCCTTTTTGAATCTTGCTAATCATCTTTTAATAACCCAAAGATGGTGGAGAGACTAAGGCTGGGGTTCCATGGGCACCCGCTTTCGTAAAAATAGAGAAAGTCTTGATAAGCTTTTCTTAGGGATATATTAAAAGTGAAGCGGTCCTATGGATTTATAAGTAAATCCACTTCAAAAATATATAGTTGGTAAATTTAAGGAAGCTTTTGTTTCATGAATTTTAAACAAAAAAAATTAAATTTATTCATAAATTTGTTTGGTGGGAAAATGAAATGTAGATTGTTGACAAATGGCATAATTTCTCCTTAAGCTGGTGGGGTAAATTCAACCCCACCCCCGTTTCAACTACTCAAGTTGAGAGGGCTAAAAATTTGGGGCTCCTATTTATAGGAAAAGATTCCAATTAATCCTTTAGACCCTCTAAAAAAGTATCATGGAGCCACCTGCTCCACAAAAATAGAGCCCAAGCCCCTCCCATGGGAGGCACCTGCTATGATGCAACTTATTTGCACCATGTTGTTAACAATTTTAGTCAGTTCCCTTCCATCTATCATGTACCATCAGTCTCCTGTCATACGTCAGTAGCAAGCTATTCATTTGATTTGGCAATGTTATGGGAAAATGAAAAGCAAATGTCCTTTACCTTGATTGTTTGTTTTTTTAATTTTTTATGTGTGAAGTATGTAATTTAAAGAATATTTTTTTATATAATGTTTTTATAATATAATTGTAATATAGTTTAATAATATATTAAATATCTCAAATTCATATAAATAAGTTTATATTATTAAAATTTCTAATATTATTATTATTAAACTTTAAATCTTATTTGTAATATTTAAACATAAAAAATTATAATTTTTTATTTTATTTTTTAAATTTTAAGTTTAATAAAGAAAGATAATATATTAATATTATCTTATTTTATATTAAAGAATTCTAACCTAAATATATTAGGTTAATAAAAGATAAGGTTTTTAACTTTTATAATTTTACATCAACTTAATTTAATATGTTCAATTTCATTTTGTTTAATCAGTTCAAAGTTATGATATTTGTAAGTGTAATGAATTGTAACATTTTACTAAGATACTTAATCGATAGTGTATATCAATGACATGGATGGGATAGGGTAATGTAAATCAATTGAAGAGTGATATTTTTCTCACAATATTTTATTAATACTCCAAGAAAATAATTACTTTACAATTGACCTCAAAATTTACAATTAATAAATTCTAATGATATATTATTTATGATTTATTAAGTTTAATAAAGTTTATTTTATAAAATTATTAATAAATAATTTTTCTAACTAATTTTTTATAAATAAAACTTCTAATAAGTTAATACATAAAATATAGAGTTAATTAAATTCATAAATAATAGTTTTATTGACAAAGTCAAATAAAAAATAATGGACAAAACCACTCCATCGTGTATCTCAATAGTTGATTTTCAAAGTGATGCTTTGAGATATTTTTAGAGCACTTATAAAGATATATTTTCTATAAAAATTCAAGAGAATTAATCTCAAAATTTACAAATGATAACTTCAAACAAAAAACATCCTAAATTAAATAAAATCTATAATTTCTAATCAATAATAAATATTTCATTTCTAGTTTTAATGTTTCAAAAAGATACCAAAATAATCATAATAATTTAACATTTAATAATAATTATCATCTATTATTATTTTCTTTCCATATTTTCTTTCACTACTATATGTAATAGATGATTATTATTACTAAATTTTAAATTATTATGATTATTTTGATTTCTTTTTGAAAAATTAAAACTAAAAATGGAATGTTTATTATTGATTAGAAAGTATAGATTTTATTTAGTTAGGATATTTTTTGTTTGAAGTTATCATTTGTAAATTTTTAGATTAATTCTCTTGAATTTTTAGAAAATATATCTCTATAAGTATTCTAAAAATATCTCAAAGCATCACTTTGAAACTCAACTATTGAGATAGATGATGAAGTGATTTTGATATGGAAAGAAAATATTTCAACCTTTTTAAATTTGGAAATTTGCATGCACTTACCATTCGACAACTCTAAACTTTCACAATTAACAGATTTTTTTAAAGAATTTGTATATAATAAATAAAAAACCAAAACTAATTAAACAAAATCTATAATTTTGATGAAGTGAATATTGTACTTAAGTTGTTTATTGGTTTTAATAGTTTCGAGAGTGCTATTCTCTATAATTTTTGACTCAAACTCATTGACCCGTGTATCATGAATAGTGATTCACATAGGAATCTCTCATGAGAATAAATAATAACCCTTAGATATCACAAAAAAGGAAGAAATTTAGGTTAGAAAAATATATCAACTTTAAATATTTAACATTTTAGACTAGAAATCAAACCATAGTTTTCTTTCCATGTTTTGATAATATCACTTTCCAATTGATATACACTACCCTATCCCCTCCATGTCACTGATATACACTACCAATTTGATATGTTGGTAAAATGTTACAACTCGTTACACTTACAAATTTCATAACTTCAAATTGATTAAAGAAAACAAAATGAAACATATTAAATTAATTTGATGTAAAATTATAAAACTTAAAAATATGATCTTTTATTAACCTAACATATTTAAATTAGAATTCTTTAATATAAAATAAGATTAATATATTATCTTTCTTTATTAAACTGAGAATTCTTTTTTTTTTTTTTAATTTATAATTTTTTATGTTTAAATATTACAAATAGCATTTAAGTATAATAATAATATGAGAAATTTTAATAACATAAAATTATATAAATGAATTTAAGATATTTGATATATTATTAAATTAAATTACAATTATATTATAAAAAAATTATATAAAAAAATATTCTTTAAATTTCATACTTTTGCAAATGAAATCCATCTTCTTCGTACTTATCATATTAGGTTACTCAATGAACCTCATAAATCTAGCATAAAATAAAATGCTTGCACCACACGTGCATTAAATGTCATTTACATAATAAAAAACATTTTCATTGCTATCAAAAGCCTAATATTGAATTCATAGGCAATCATAACCTAGTACAAAAGTCAACCATCATTTGACTATCTCATTAATTATTAGAAATTGACACCCTTCTTGCATCATGCGTGCAAATAAATAAAAACTTCAAGTATAATACAACAATATGCATATTATACCATCACATAATTTTAATTTAAATATAGTTATAACCATATGAGATACACAAATTACCAAATCATTCCATAAACTTTATATTTTAACTATCTTTAAAAGAAAGCAATTGTCAACCTAGAATCTTGACATGCATAAGGAGCATCTTATTCTTCTATGTCAAAATAATCATAACTAGAAGACACACCATGCAACCCATGTCATCAACCCATATATAAAAATTTAAGATAGTTGACTTACAATTGTCTGTCTAGCATACTGAACTCAAGGCCCAAGTGTGAAACCAAGAGCTCTGATACCATATGAAAGGATTGCCACTGCAAAACCAAAGCCACATCAATGATCTCCCTAAAATGTAGCAAATTCAACGAGATTCAAAGTCTTTAGAATATTGACCAGTCAATGTTAGTTGATAAACTATCATTAACTTTAACAAAATGATAAATATACATATATGCTCAAATTAAAAAGAAACTATAAATTCAATACCTGAATTCTAAGATGTACCAATTATGTCAACCATGTTGACAGGAGCCCAAGAACCTGTCTAAGAACACAAGGGTGAGAATATTGTAGGAGTCCTTTACCACCCTATCACAAAGTCATTAAGCTTCCCTGGAATCTTTCCTGACACGGAAGATGCCTAGCTAGACATTGAGGAAGACTAACCAAGCAAAACTATGAGCAATAATGGAATTGTGTAGTCAAAATATATCATATCCTAAATCATTTTTAATCACTTCAATACTCACAATCACATAATTAGATCATGATCCATCTTATGATAATCAAAATAAATTAATCATTCTTGTTTCCAATTCACATCACCACCTTCATAAATGCATGTGAAATATTTAAGTAACCATTGTAAGTAGGTCATAAAGTAATATCATCAGCAATTTCATGTAAAACCATCCCATAATCAAAATAAGGCTTTATTAATTTTCACATTAATGCATAGCACCATCAAAATCATATGTCCAACCAATATAGTAATTAGGATGAAGGATAAAATGATCACATAATTAGATACATGGAAGTAGTATCTTATTAAAATTTCTACAACATATTATTCTTAGCATCTTTATGAATTGATCAATGTACAGAAAAATATGTATCACAACAAACAATTATAGCCAACCTATAGTGAAGCAATTTAGCCAAATTGGCAACAATCTATGACCAATCATTGCTATAGAGGTTCAGTTATGAGTTCAAAGTTTAACTGAATTTCCAATGTTTCTTTGAGTATCTTAATTATTTTTGTAAGGACATCATATACCATACTTCATTCATGTAATCTAACAAAACATCGAAGCATCACATAGTCAACACATTTTTATCAATAACTTTTCAACAAAGGAAGATTTTAAAATCATTGCAATATATAATTTGCTAGGTTTGAGTTACCTCTTTTTAATATCTATTTGACACTTGAAAATGGACAATGTTGAGTCTTATCTATGTTCAAAATCTCTTATTTATATTCTAATGCTACCTATGAAGAAATTGGCACAGTCCAGTAACTATTACATGAAAAAAACATTCTCAATTACTAACACACTGAATAATTTGTTGCTGACTTACTTTGAACAATTCTTAATATCAAAATATTTCAAATAACTAGATTCTTTTTGAGAACTTATAAGAATTCAATACTAATCCTAAAGGAAGAATTTCAATGTAGACGTTATAACTTTACCATAGAACAAAAATTAATCTATCATCATTACTCTATCAAGGGTCATAATCATGTGTAAAAAGTAGTCTCAAATACACTATTAGATCAACTAAGTTTCAATATGAACCAAATTCAACATGTTTATTTCTTCTACTAAATGCATATGTCTAAGATTTTTGAAATTTCAATACATAGGTACAATGTTTATATAGTATTCTAGAGGTTTGGTAACAACTATTGAATTTTGAAGCAAGATACAAAGGTTTTAAATCATACTCAAAATTTGGATTTCATTCAATTCTCCTCCTTCATGTTTCACACATAAAAATCTATATTTTTTTGTACCTTAAACATTCTATATGGAGTTTGCAACAACATAGCTATCAAAAAAAAAAAAAAAGGAAAACTATCTACCATCAACAAAGCCCTAGCATTCTCTAACATTTTCCTAATTCTTTTGCTAGTTGTGTAATTAAGATGACCTTCATCCCTAGACACATCTCCTCACAACAATCCAAATTTGGATTCTCATTCAAGATCTTGTTCAAGGTAAAGTTGAATCATTAAACTATCTCCAAATCCTCATGCACTAAGATTTGTGGACTTCCACAATACATGAAAATATGCATACGGTTGGAAGGTCTTGTATAGCAATTCCTTACTAGTTGAACATGTCGCTTGAAAACCAAAGACAAGGGACATTAGCTCACAGTCTAGCGAGAGAAGAAGAGTGTTAAGCAATGGAATTATCAATGAACAAGAAAACATATGGTTCTTTGCAAAATATCACTTTCTTCCATTCAATAGAAGATGGAAATAAATCACTTAAATAGAGTTGGTTCAATCTAATTAAGAAAACTAAACACAAAATTTTAGGATAGTCATTCAATCTACTACCCAAGTCATTCCTTACCCCCAACCCCTCACACATAAATTTAAAAAAGTTTATTCTTGACTAAAGTAAAACCTAATACAGAGTATAACACCATGGTTTCACGATTCCTTTCACAATCAATTTTGAGCTATGGAAATAAATTAGAAATTGATTATAATGAGAAACCTGGTACTTGTTGTTTTCAAATCTGAGCTGTGTTATCTTCCTTGCTATCTCATTCCCTCTCCCCGTTATTTATCCTACCGTAGATAATCTCCTTTTGTCCTCCCTACTTGTCGTCTAGTACCAACTTCGTCTCCACAAAAAGGTTGTTAGTCCCCCTTCGAAAATAGCTCTTCCACTCTGTTAAAAACATTTCATAACCATTTGCCCCTTTTTGAATCCTTCTAATCATCTTTTTAATAACCCAAAGATGGTGGAGAGACTAAGACTAGGGTCCCATGGGCACTTGCTTCCTTAAAAATAGAGTAGGTGCTGCTGAGATTTTTTAGGCATATATAAAAACGGAAGTGGTCCTATGGATTTATAAGTAAATCCACTTCAAAAAACATAGCTGGTAAATTTAAGGAAGCTTTTGTTTCATGAATTTTAAACAAAAATAAATTAATTTATTCATAAATTTGTTTAGTGGGAATTCATTTTGGTGGGAAAATGAAATGTAGATTGTTGACAAATGGCATAATTCCTCCTTAAGCTGGTGGGGTAAATTCAACCCCACCTATTTTTCACCTGCTCAAATTGAGAGGGCTAATAATTTGGGGCTCCTTTTTTGTAGGAAAAGATTCCAATTAATCCTTTAACCCCTCTAAAAAAGTATCATGGAGCCACCCGCTCCACAAAAATAGAGTCCAAGCCTCTCCCATGGGAGGCACCGGCTACGATGCAACTTATTTGCACCGTGTCGTTAACAATTTCTATCAATTCTCTTCCATCTATCTTGTACCATCAGTCTCCTATCATACCTTAGTAGCTAGCTATTCATTTGATTTGACAATGTTATGGGAAAATATATAGCAAATATCTTTTACCTTGTTTGGTTATTTTCATAATTTTTTATGTGTGAAGTATGTAATTTAAAGAATATTTTTTATATAATGTTTTCGTAATATAATTGTAATATAATTGTAATATAATTTAATAATATATTAAATCTCTGAAATAAACTAATTTAAAGAATATTTTTATATATAATGTTTTTATAATATAATTTAATAATATATTAAATATCTCAAATTCATATAAATAAGTTCATATTATTAAAATTTATAATCTTATTATTATTAAACTTTAAATCTTATTTGTAATATTTAAACATAAAAAAATATAATTTTTTTTTTTTAAAATTCTTAGTTTAATAAAGAAAGATAATATATTAATCTTATCTTATTTTATATTAAATAATTCTAACCTAAATATATTAGGTTAATAAAAGATAAGGTTTTTAAGATTTATAATTTTACATCAAATTAATTTAATATGTTCCATTTTATTTTCTTTAATTAGTTTGAACTTATGACATTTGTAAGTGTAATGAGTTGTAACATTTTATCAACATACTTAATCAGTAGTGTATATCAGTGACATTGATGGGATAGGGTAATGTAAATCAATTGAAGAGTGATATTTTCCTCACTATACTCAAGGAAAAGAATCACTTTACAATTGACCTCAAAATTTACAATTAATAAATTCTAATGATATATTATCTATGATTTATTAAGTTTAATAAAGTTTAATTTTTTTAAATCATTAATAAATAATTTTTCTAACTAATTTTTATAAATAAAACTTCTAATAAGTTAATCAATAAAATATAGAGTTAATTAAATTTTTTAATAATAGTTTTATTGACAAAGTCAAATAAAAAATAATGGACAAAACCACTCCATCATCTACCTCAATAGTTGATTTTCAAACTGATGCTTTGAGATATTTTTAGAACACTTATAGATATATATTTTCTAAAAATTCAAGAGAAGTAATTCCAAAATTTACAAACAATAACTTCAAACAAAAAAATCTTAACTAAATAAAATCTATAATTTCTAATCAATAATAAATATTTCATTTTTAGTTTTAATTTTTCAAAAGAAACCAAAATAATCATAATAATTTAACATTTAATAATAATAATGATCTATTATTATTTTCTTTCCATATTTTCTTTCACTACTATATGTAATAGATGATTATTATATCTAAATGTTAAATTATTATTATTATTTTGATTTCTTTTTGAAAAAATAAAACTAAAAATGAAATATTTATTATTAATCAAAAATTATAGATTTTATTTAGTTAGGATGTTTTTTGTTTGAAGTTATCATTTATAAATTTTGAGATTAATTCTCTTGAATTTTTAGAAAATATATCTCTATAAGTATTATAAAAATATCTCAAAGCATCACTTTGAAACTCAACTATTGAGATAGATGATGGAGTGGTTTTGATATGGAAAGAAAATATTTCAACCTTTTTAAATCTTGAAATCTGCATGCACTTATCACTCGACGAGTCTAAACTTTCACAATTAACAAACTTTTTAAAACAATTTGTATCTAATAAATAAACAACCAAAACTAAATTGAAAAAATCTATAATTTTGATGAAGTGAATATTATACTTAAGTTGTTTGTTGGTGTTATAGTTGTGATAGTGCTATATTCTATAATTTTTTACTCAAACTCATTAACCCGTGTATCATGAATAGTGATTCACATAGGAATCTCTCATGAGAATAAATGATAACCCTTAAATATCACACAGAAAGGAAGAAATTTAGGTTAGAAAAATAGATAACTTTAAATATTTAACATTTTAGACTAGAAATCAAACCATAGTTTTCTTTCCATGTTTTGAAAATATCACTTTCAATTGATATACACTACCATATCCCTTCCATGTCACTGCTATACACTACCGATTGAGTATGTTGGTAAAATGTTACAACTTGTTACACTTACAAATGTCATAACTTCGAATTGATTAAAGAAAATAAAATGAAATATATTAAATTAATTTGATGTAAAATTATAAAACTTACAAATTTGATCTTTTATTGACCTAATATATTTAAATTAGAATTCTTTAATATAAAATAAAATAAGATTAATGTATTATCTTTCTTTATTAAGCTAAGAATTCTTTATTTTTTTAAAAGTAATTTATAATTTTTTATATTTAAATATTACAAATAAGATTTAAGAATAAGAATAATATTAGAAATTTTAATAATATAAAATTATTTATACGAATTTGAGATATTTAATATATTAATAAATTATATTACAATTATATTATAAAAATATTCTTTAAATTTCATACTTCACACATAAAAACTTATAAAGATAATTAAAGAAGGTAAAAGACATTTGCTTTACATTTTCCCATAACATTGTCAAATCAAATGAATAGCTGTTGAGGTACGATAGGAGACTGACAGTGCAAGACAGATGGAAAGGGACTAACGGATATTGTTAAGGACATGGTGCAAATAAGTTGCATCGTAGCCAGCGCCCCCATGGAACCTTGATCCTCCATTTCGGAATTAGTTTCATGCAATAATTATATAAGGAGTACATGGCAATAAGGATAACGATTAATTTGAGGATGGGAAAATAGGTTGTGACAAAGTGGTAGCTGAGAGGACAATCAATGAATAGCGTACGCACGTTTGTAAGGTTTGGAATGATCAGATATGACAAAAGCTATGGGTATCTATACCTGTAGAAGCCTACCCACCAGACTGAGGGGGCCCAGAGCATCTCAAACATTTGACAAAGCATCCACAAATCTTGACATTTGCATCAATTTGGCAGTCATTAACATCTATGTTTGGTCACAAATGTTTTTATGCACAGGAGCCCTTTGATTTCGTATCCAGGATTCTCAGAAATCAAAATTATAATAAATCTTTTTCATATTGACACACAGATTTTACGTATACCGCCAAAACATACATTATATGGAATTCAAATAGAATCATTTCAATTTTATAAAGCAATTCAATATGCAGACGCTACTTCTAATATTGTCAAATATTAGCGAGGTTTTTCCAAAGCCTGGAAAATATTGTCTTGCACAGATCACAGATGTGATTCCTCGGGAATATCATCGCACAAAGTAGGTACGAAAAATGAATTATTCAAAAAAACAGTCTACTTGCATTAAACACAATATTTGAATAGCATCGCATGATCTTACACAAACATTGACTATTATTATTGCATAAGCGCAAATAAAGCACCCATTCAGAAGAAACTGAAAATTCCTTCTAGAACAAAAGTAGTATGAAAAAGCCTGATTCTCCTTCATCTGATCTATCAAACATCATTGGGATCAAGGTTGGTGGTCCCCAACTACAGGTTGGGAGACAGCGAGGGAGTGGAAGGGAAGGCTGCGCTTTTAGCGCGTGTCGAATTTGGTTCAAATAGACGAAGGAAAAGCATTTCTAAGCAAAGGAATATTTGGTCAACCCTCGCCTGCATAAAGAGTTCATTTTGTTCAATTTTTGGTACTAACAACTTTTAAGTCAGAAGTTAGTCAATTAAAAAAACAATTCAAATTTGTATACTTTTGTCATCATTGCCAATTCATTTCCTCATTATTACACTGAGAAGACTGCATTATTTGTATTGAATAAGCAAGCCATGATACCATTTTGTCTGTTTCTTTCCTTCCTCTCTATAAGAAGCAGAGAACAAGGGTTAAGGTAAAACAACTGATTTGTATAGATTTAATTGCTTTGTGGTCACGATTACGAATTCATTTTCCATGGCAGCACTTAGTTTTTCTACCATCTCCACTACTGCCAACTATGCAATTCCTAAGCTGCCATCTTCAAATCTTCAAGGGCGGTCCAGAGATACAAAATACCATGTCTTGATAAGATCTGCAGGTTATATCACGCCAATGTCTTATTTAGATAAATTCTAAAGCATTCCTACTTGTCTTAATTTATATTTTTGTCTATAGTCATTATAAATGTTGCAACCTTAGTCAGCTTTTAGAGGCTTATGAAGAACATAGTTGAATACTACAAAAATTTTGTGTTTAAGCATTTGTGTTTTCTCTACTCATAGTCCAATTTATTTACAGTTTGGAAGGGTATGATTAGTACACAATCTACAATGTTATACTCATTCATATATTTATTTCATAATCAATTATGTTATTGAGTTTTTTTGAACTGATTTGTAATAATATCTTTAATTTAGGGGCCTCTAATTTCAACTTCAATGGAAGAAAGAAGTTCAATACAAGAACACATCAGAAAGTGAAATCTATGAGTGTTGAAGATTTTTCCAATGTACTTACTAAGGTCTGTTTGGTTGTTGGAATAGGAATAGAAAATTTGGAGTATGTTTTCTATGTTTTGTTTGGTTCATCAATCGGAATAGGGAATAGGAATACATATTTCTCTTTTGCCTCTAAAATGAGCTTATACCCATTCAAAAAAATAGTTGTTATTGGAATAGTCATTTCCTATTATTCTCCATTCCTATGCTTGCAACCAAACAAGCATTTAACTATATTACCTAATGTACTCTTTACATTTTTGTTTACCTTAATCATCGTGTTTATAGTAAATCTGATAACCACTCATCTCATTATATGGCAGGCTGAGAAAGAGAATAGAGAGAACAAATCATTTGGTTCGATGTGCATAGATGATAATATTACAAGGATAAATATGTTGTTCTTGGAAGTTAAGAGAAGATATTCATCTCTTTCTGCTTATGATACTGGTTGGTCTTTAAATATTCTATTACATAGTTTGATGATATTTTTATAATGATCATGTAAATGTAAGAGACATTTGTTTGTTGGTGCAGTGCATGGTGCTTATCCTATCAATTTGATTCTTGGCCTCTCAATGGTAAATCATTTGGAGAGCTTGGGTATAGCAAGATATTTCAAACTTGAGATAAAAGAGGTTCTAGATGATGTCTATAGGTAATTGGGAGATATTTTTCTGACTAATTGTACTATATTTTATGAATTGATTTCCATATTGTTTGAAATAAATATTCTTCTTGGGCAGATTTTGGATAGAGAATGAAATGGTTGAAGGAATGCCATCAGCATCAGACATAATGACCAATTCTATTAGTTTCAGAATCTTGCGATGGAATGGATATGACGTGTCTCCAGGTCTTTTGAAAAATGTGAAATTTTGGGCATGTAGTTTCTAAGTCAAAGATTGATTATGTGCAAGAGTTAATTTGAATTTTTTTTTAGGTCTTTTATTCCATTTTCATTTCCTATTAATTTGATATAAGCAAAAATCGTGTAGATGTCTTTTTCAGTTACCTAAGGGATAGTGACTTCCTACCATTTCTAGAAAATAGTGGCCAAGCTACTATAGCATTGCTGAATTTATACAAGGCATCTCAGATGATGTTCCCAGGCGAAAGAATTCTTGAAGAAGCAAAATCGTTCTCCCAAAATTATCTTGAAAATATCAAGATGGGCGATCAAAGTGGAGCTCTCAAAGATGTTGAAGCAGAGGTAATCAATTTATTCATTAGATTGCAAAGCATCCAACGGCTTAAACACCACACACTAAGCTTCATTCTAACACTAAAAGTGTTAAATAATTAAAATTGTCGTCTTTTTTTACTTAATTTTCTCCTTAATGTGTGATGTTTAAAGGTAGAGGCAAAGCACAAGTGTTTAAATTTATTTATGACATTAGTATTGTGGGTCATTGTGTTCTTTATAGGTTAAGCATGCACTGGATGTCCCTTGGATAGCTGGTTTGGAGAGAATAGAACATCTGCGATACATGAAAGCATTTGCTTTTGATGATATTTGGATTGGAGAGACCTCTTCTAGGTACCTTTTGACTGGATCCCCATATCTTTATAACCCTTCACTTTTACCTAAAGTTTAAAATCTATAGGCTTGTAGATGACCTTTGAATTGTATTGCAGGATTCCATTTACAGGAAAGGATTTAATTTTATCTTTAGCCAAACAAGACTTCAATATCTGCCAAGCAGCTCAACAAGAGGATTTGAAGAAGTTGGAAAAGTGGGTGTTTTTTTTTAAATTACAAGAATAATAATACCACCATTGTTAAACTGCGAATTTGATAAGAATTTATGGTGGTTGTCAATATTAACAGATGGAGTGTAGACTCTAAACTTGGTGACCTACAATTTGCTAGACAGAAGCTTGTAGCCTGCTATTTCTCTGCCGCCTCAACACTTTTTAGCCCTGAAATGTCTACTACTCGGATTGTGTGGACTAAAAATGCTGTTCTCACTACACTAATGGATGACTTTTATGATGTGGAGGGTTCCATTGAAGATATTCGATCCTTTGTTGAAGCGGTTAAGAGGTAATTCTATTATAAATGATTTCAATGATCCAAACCATCTTAAAATCAGTTCTCATTACAAAAACCATCACAAAGAAACAGTAGGTATTTATTGGAGACCCAAACTGGGCTCAAAGAGCACAGGCCCATTTCATTAATTTTTAGAAGAGCACATAATAAATAACTCTTTACTTTAGACCACAGTAAGGTGTAGCAATTATGAAGGATAGGTGAAACAGTAAAATAGAAGCTCGTAGAAATGGTTTGTGCAATTCTAGATAATTCTTGATCAATTTTGTCTACTAGATAATTAATTTATCTTCTAACAGTATTGGACTGTTAAAAAGCTCTATTCTTATATGGGTTTTAGATTCCTTACTATATATATAAACATAGGAAAGTGTTGCTAACTTTCTTTGTTTCAAATGTTATGCAGATGGGACCCAATAGTTTTATGCAATTGTTCAGCTAATGTGAAAAAATTATTCTCTTCTATTTATAACACTGTGAATGATATTGCTCAAGATATATGGATTTTCCAGGGCTGGGACATTACCACTCAGTTAAGAGAAATTGTGGGTATATCTCCCTTGAACATAAATTATGTGTGCATTTTATTTATATTCTATTGATGCCAACAAAATTTACTTGGAGAAGCTTTGCAAACAACAGATCACTAGGGTAACAATATATGAGAACTTTTTTGTGCTTAATTTTTGTAGTGGTACGAACTGGCAATCTCAATGATGAAGGAGGCTGAATGGACCAAAACTGGATGTATACCATCTCTGGAAGAATACATGGAAAATGGGAGAACATCAATTGCCTTGGAACCAATTATTTTTACATCACTATTTTTTATTGGCCCTAAGCTTTCCGAGCAAATGATCCACCATCACGAGTATAAGAGGCTTATGCAACTCCTGAATACTTGTGGGCGCCTTTTGAATGACAGTCAGAGCTACAAGGTATTGAACATTTCCATCAACAAAATCAGGCTTTGTATTACTTAATGAATAATAATGAGCTAAATT
Organism: Cupressus sempervirens; assembly: GCA_028749045.1. NCBI lineage: Eukaryota > Viridiplantae > Streptophyta > Pinopsida > Cupressales > Cupressaceae > Cupressus > Cupressus sempervirens. The sequence continues at coordinate 238,319,765 of CM053787.1, read as the reverse complement.
ATTCATATAACAAATTTCAATGGAGGACTAAATTGTTCATTTATTTCAGAGGGAGATGAAGCAAGGAAAGCTCAACTCTTTATCATTGTTCGTGAAAGAATATCCCGCAACATCTATTGAGGATGCTACTGAGTGGATTAGACTCACTGTAAGTGAAAGCACACAAAATATACTCAGAAAATTATTGCAACCAAGTGAGATCCCTCGTGAATGCAAGCAGATATTTTGGAATATGGTCAAAATTATCCAACTATTCTACCTCCACAGTGATGAATTCACATCTCCTACTGCAATGGTTGAACATATGCAGGCAGTTCTTTTTAATCCTGTTTTATAGATTCTACCCGAGTGTTGAGATAAAATGGATTTATGAAAAAGGGAAATCCTTCACATAATCTAGGAACTGTAATCTCTTTTAAGTGAATAATTATTAACAAAATTCAAAGTTATTGAATTGAACATGATTCTGCTTGATTTTGATATTCAGTACACGAATATTTATATTCATTAAACTAAATCAGACTTTAAAGTAACTGGCCTCTGCTCTTTCATACTAACACGAATACAATCTAATTGCTCTTTACAATTCTAAAGAGCCGGACTCTTGAAAAAGTGCTTAACAAAATGCAAACACTCAATATATATATTAACTGCTGAACAGTTATAGAGGAGACTAAAGACAATATAAGATAATAATATTTTTCTTACTATCTAAAAAGTGGGCGAGAATATTCTACATGGAACATTGACAGGTTCGAAGAGTTATTACAAAATCTTTTCAAATCCTTAGAAATCTGTTTCAATTTTATTGTTCACCGCACTGTTGGGTGTATCTGTGAAGTCCAACAACCATTCATTTTATTTTCTATTATTTTTATTCTTTTCTTCTAATTGTTTTGACTCTTCAATTCTTTCAAGTGTCTATACATATATCTTATTGGAGGCTTATTAAACATATTGTATTCAAAGAGATGAAGCTACAGTTCTGATGTAACATCAGAATTTAACATTAATAAGAGATTTCGCTTGTAGTGTGGACGTAGCCACAATTTGTGGTGAACTACGATAAATTCCTGTGTTTGTGTTCTCTTTTTATCGTGTGGTTCTGTTTCTTTTCACTTGACACTTTCAGCATACTTCACAATTGGTATCAGAGCTTGGCATAGTTGCTATGGTTAAAACTCCATAATCCTATAAGATTTGAGAGTGCATAAATTCTCAGGACATAATTTCAATTTGAGGAAAGTTCACATACATTCATTGTTGGTTAAGCAAGGCCTCTCACTTGCAATTGGGGGAAGAACCAAGAAGCTGACTATAATATCAAATGAAGATTGGGAAAAGATTGATGAAAAGGAGATGGTAACAATATTTCCTTCATTATCTGAAAATGTTTTCTTCAATGTATCGAATGAAAAGACAACAAAGGATGTGCGGGCTATGCTTCAAAATATGTGTGAGACAACATCTACTACAAATAAAATCTTTATTATGAAAAGGCTCTACAACCTCAAAATGAAGGAAGGGACTATGATGTTAAATCATATAAATGATCTGAACACATTATTATATTAAGCAACTTCACTCACTATGACTCAAGATGACAAATCTAAAGCTATCATCTTGTCATGTTCCTTACCTAGCAGTTAGCATGTCATAGTTCATATGGTTAGCACTTTGAATTCTACTAAGAGAAAACTGATCTATGATGAAGTTGTGGTCACTCTACTTAGGGAGGATATGAGAATAAGTCACCAAGAATCCTCATCTAGTGAAGCCTTGATAGTGATCATCACCAAAACTAGAGGAAGAAGCCACAATAGGGAGAGATTGTTTGAAATGAAGAGAGTAACTATGAGGCGAGAGGTGAATAAGTTACTACAAACAATTCCCTTAACCCCAGATGTCAAATCAAACTTTTCACTAATTATGCAATATTGTCCAGCTCAATTATAAATATGTTAATGTTGTAACTCGGTTAACAAAGAAATCTTGTGAATATTAAACTATTTTAACCTTTAGTAACTTAGTTGCAAAAATATAAAGAAAGCATTAAGAAAATAACATGAACACAAATGACACCAAGATTTAACGTGGAAACCCAATTTGAGAAAAATCACTCTACAACTAGTCACAATATTTTTCACTCTTTTGAAGTGAACTCTCTTAAGAGCCAACCCTATTAAAGGTTACAATACATATTATTAAATATGACCTTGTTAGAGGATTTAGATCACCTTGTTAGAAGTGGCCTAGTTAGACATCTTCAAACACTTCAATCTTGAAATGTCACCTTGTTAAAGAATTTACAAAATGACTATTCAATAAACTCTATTAGGAGATTTCTTTACTACTAAAATGGTTAGAAGGTAACAACAATTTGACCTAATTTATGAAGCAACTTTCTTTGCAAATTCAGATCTCTATTATGGCTTGACCTCTGGATCCTTATTGATTAGAATATTCTTTATAGCTTGTCTTTCACAATTTTCTACTCTGTCTTCACTCACATACCCATCTTATTCCACATCTTCCAACTTGTTCTTTATCCTCCTATTTAACCTTTCATATGTATCATGAGCTTTGATAAGTCATCTTGAATTCCCTTCCAAATAATCAATAACCATCCAAATAGTCGCCCTCAAACAATTAATTAGTAAAAAACTTGTATTATGTTGTTACTTGGTCAATTTTGAGCTCTCAATTAATACAGAAATGATATTCATTACACGATTGCTCAGTCAATCTTGACTTATGCATGCTTAATACTACCTTCACTCCATTGCTCAGTTAATACTAATATTTTTATAATAGATCAATGGCAACATACAATTGAAGAATTTTTTCTAGCAAACTCCCTCTTTGGCATTGATGGCAACACAAAATGTCAACATAAACTGATAAAAGTATCAACAATTTAATAATATCCTTAGTTTCATTTTTATTCTCATCCATACCTACTCCCTCTATGATTCTTCCTAGTTTTGTCTCAGCTCCTTGCAAATTGATTTCTTTCTCTTGCATTTGTCATCAATTTATTGTGGATTGCCGTCATTTTCTCCATCTTTGCTATGGGTTCCATCAACTAAATACAAAACTTTCCCTATTTCTTTTTTACTTCAACTATCTCTTGCAACTTGTCCTTGTTGATGGGTAAGTGCACCAAGTTGTGGTTCCAAAAGGGGGGTATAAGTGGACACATTTTTTTTGAAATCAAAAATTTATAAACTTCAACAAGAATTTGAAGATAGTTACACTCAAAATTTTAAGATATGACAAAAATAAAAGTAGTAATCATTTGAATCTAGTTTCTAAACTACTAAATTTTTTTCAAAATGGTTTAGTTTTAGGTCCTCAAAAAAATGACCATAGAAAGTGGTACTATTTATTTCAAAATATATATAACACAGTACAAAGTGTGACCCCCCTAAAAGTTTTAACTAAAAGAGGGGTAAAAATTTTAATAAATACCAAAGAGAGCATAACAACACAAGACACAAAGAGAACTACAAAGCTTTATCCTGGTCCACATGTTGAACCAACATCTAAGATAAATCAAGGCGAAGCATTGTATTATCAATAATGTTCTAATCCGTTCCATGCTCAGAGGCCCATTTAGCCAAACAATTAGCCACATTGTTCCACTCTTGAGGGATATGCATAAAAGACACAAAATTCAGAGAGTTGCATAACTAAATGATCTGCTAAAAAACCAAAGCCAAATGCCAATCCACATGCACAAGGTTTTGACAATTCAATAAATTCACAACCACTTGCAAATCAGTCTCACAAATAATTCTGTACCAACCATGTTGACAACATTGTTCCTTTGCTACCAACATAGCCAGGGCTTCCATGAGGTTATTAGTATGGTGGCCCTTGTGTATAGAAAATAGAAGCTAAAAATTAGTAGAACTATCATGCCCAACTTCCCCAATACCAGTCAGACCAGGATTTCTTCGAGAAGAGCCACCAGTGTTGATTTTAAGAATGCCTACCTCAAGAGGAGACCAATGCCCCTTATGATTAACATGCTGAGAGTATTGCCTAACTCTATTCTCAAAGCACTTGTGGGGGATCAAGGGAGTGCTTCCCTACAAAGGAAAGCATAAGCGTGAGTAAATACTAGCATCTCTAGGATCCAAACCTCCACCAATGTCACATTTAGCTAGGAGTGTTTCATGAAGAGAATTAACAATTTTCCCCCACAGGTGCCTGATTTCAAGCTACATATCATGAAAGATCCTCCTATTCCTCTCAAGCCAAACATGCCATAATACAAAGGAAGGACCAATAGTCCAAGCAACCTGAAGAAAAGAAGTCTTGGAAGGGGAATGGCCCAAACGAACCCAAAATTTAGACAGAAAGGAAATATGCTAGCATGTGCATCCCCACACAATCCACCAGAAGTGCCAAATTTGTTTGGCAAAGGGGCACTGGAAAAAATGTGAGAAATGGTCTCTTCACTTTTGTGGCATAAAACATAGATGGAAGGCCCCTAGAAGCCTCACTTGCAGAGATTCTCCCAAGTAAGACAATGATTGTAAACTAGAATCTAGAGAAAAAAGTTACACTCGGGCTATGAAAACCTATTCCAAACTTTCTTCCACTAATAGACCTCCACCTTGCCAAAAATTTGCGTCATCAGCACAAAGTACCTTGAAGAAACAGAATACTTACCAGAAGAAGTACCTGCCCAAGCCAAAACATCAGGGTCTTGCAGAGAGCTGCACTCCCTAGAAGCCAATATCTGGGATAGTTCCAACTGATCTCCTAAAGAGCCACCTAGTGGCCAATCAGAAGAATTCTTCCATCTATAACCCACACCAAGGCCTAGATTATAAGCCTCCTTATAATGAGCCACCTTATTCCATCCAATAGAAAGGAAAAAATCACAAAGAGACTGCAAGTGTGGATGAGAGGATAGGAGAGGAGGATGCCCATTCCAAGAATCACTCCAAAATAAAGCCTTAGTGCCTCTATTGCAGATCCAAAATAAACTTCTCTTCACTAGGTGAGCACCAATCTTGAGGTTATTCCACACCACACAACCTCTTCCCTCAAGAGAAAACTTGGAAATATCTAAAGGTTCAACACTAGGTAAATACTTGTGTTACAAGATATGAGCCCAAAGCTCAGACTGACTAGAACACCATCGCCAATAAAGCTTGGTAGCAAGAGCTTGACTGCACAAGATAGTAGAATGAAGGCCAAGGCCTCCTTCCTTTTTTGGCCTGCAAATGGTATCCCAATTGATGAGGCTCCATTTGGTATTTTACAAATTGCCACTCCAAAGAAATTGGTGAGAGAGAGCATCAAATTCCTTAAGAAAATACACCAGGGCAGCCTAAACCATGCTTCTATATATGGGAAGGGCTTGAATGACAGATTGAAGGAGTGTCACTCTACTAGCAGTAGAGAGCTAGCTATGAGTCCAATGATTGACCTTTTGTCAAAGTTTGTCAAGCAAGCTTTGCCAGAAAAGCCTAGGTTTTCTACCCACCACAATAGGGACTCCCAAGTAAGTCAGAGGGAGAGACTTAATCTGAAATCTCAGGATATGAGCAATCCTCTGTTGGATAGGCTCGGGAGTGTTGAAGAAAAAAATAGAGTACCCTTGGTCATTAATTTTCTGCCCAGAGGCAGCCAAATAAGTATCCAAGGTGAGCTAAAAGGCTTTAGCTTACTGAATTTGAGCTCTCCCAACAAGGGTCATATCATCAACAAACTGGAGGTGGGAAAGAGAGGGAAAACCATTTCCCCATTGCCATCCATGAATCATATTTTGGGAAACATGAAACTTTATAAGTCTTCCAAGTCCCTCAACTATAATGATAAACAAATAAGGAGAGAGGGGGTCTCCCTGGTGGAGACCTCTAGATGCCCCAAAAAGTTCCGTTGGTTCACCATTGAGAAGGACCGAGAAGGAAGGAGTAATGACACAGCTAAGAACCCATCTAGCCCATTCCTAACTGAAGCCAAAAGTTAGAAGAAAAAGAAATCCCAATTAACTCAATCATAAGCCTTAGCCATATCAAACTTAATGAACATTGCTTGTTCCCTAGAAGCAGACATAGAGTGAATAGCTTCGTAAACAATAACCACCCCATCCAAAAATTGTTTTCCTACCACAAAACCCCCTTGTTCCTGAGAGATAACCATGGGAAGCCAAACTTTAAGCCTCTTTGCTAGGAGCTTAGTAATGATTTTGTATACCACATGACAAAGAGAAATGGGCCTAAATAGATCCAACTGATTAGCCTCTTCCTTATTCAGAATAAGGACTAAGAAAGTAGCATTCAAGGCCCAAAGAATTTCTTTGTTGGAATAGGACTCTTGAACCACATCCAAAAGATCATGATTGATAATATCCAAAAATTCCTAAAAGAATTCAACAAGGAAGCCATCAAGCCCCGGAGCTTTGCCCTTCCATAAGCTGAAGATCACCTCCTCCAAGTTAGACATACTAATAGGCCTCATAAGAGAGTCACTCATCTCCCTAGTCACAATAGAGGGAATACAAGAAAGGATTGTAGTCTCCTCAATCTTTGCTTGAGGTAAATCATTTGAAAAGAGAGCAGAGTAAAATTGAATAGCTTCCCTAGAAACAGCTTGAGAGGAAGTCAAACGTGTCCCATTAGAAGAAATGTAAATCCTATTATGTCGAGTCTGCATAGATTGATAGAAAAAAGTAGTGTTCTTGTCCCCTTCCTAAAGCCAGTCAACATGAGCCTTCTACTTCCAATAAATTTTTTCTCTAAGATCCCACTCAACTAAATCAGTAGAAGCTCAAGATTCTGCTATGCCAAGAGCTTCAAAAAAACCCAGATCTTGAATCTGCTTGGTAGTAACATCAAGACGATCCTGAGCCCTCTTCTTCATAATGTGGAGATTACCAAAATAGTTCTTGTTCCAATGCTTCAACTTCATTTTAACATATTGAATTTTTTTAGAGAAGGAGACCATAGCAGTGCCATAGGCAGGGCCTCCCTGTCTCCACCAATGAAGAGAAGAGTCTCGAAGCCACATCAGCTAGAACTTAAAGCAAGGCTTCTTGGGGACAACAACATAACTAGCAGTGAGCTTAATAGGCCAGTGGTCAAAACCTCTCCAATCAAGAATTTTAGAAGAGAGCGAAAGAGAGCCAGAATTCCAAAAACAAGAAACAAGGAACCTGTTTAAGCGTTCTGAGATAGCATCATTACCAGCCCTTCGATTGTTCCAAGTGAAGAGCCCATTGAGAGGTTTGACATCAGAGAGATGTAAAAGATCAATATTGTATCGAAGAAGCTTAGAAGAAGGACCCAAGTGGGCCATCCCACCTCTCTTCTCCTCCAGACTGAGAACAGAGTTGAAGTCTCTAGCCACAATCCAAGGCAAGGAAGGATGACAACTTCTAACATGCCTAATATGATCCCAGAGCTTAATCTTTCCAGGGAGATCAATAGGAGCATACACATTAGTAACAAGAATCATCTCTCCAATTTCTAGAGAGGAAGCAACCATTGAGAGAGATGAGAGGCAAGAGACCCAGTAAAGTGGCATTACTTTCCTTGGATCCTAGCAAATAGCCAAACCACCAGAACTCCCCAAAGCACCAATGCACTGACATTGGCCTAGAGACCAAATGTTAGGAGCACATATAAACATGAAGTCCACTAAAATTTTGGTCTTCTAGATACAAAGGATATTCAAAGAATTCTCAACCACCAGCTCATAAATAAATTTTTGTCTTGGGATTCTATTCAACCCCCTTACATTCCATGAGAGAATAATCATTGAGTAGAGTGGGAAAAATGCTCATCCAAGGTCCTGACAGCCCCGGACTCTACCAGTAAATCTCCTGTAAGTTTCATTTTTTCCTCATCTTGCTTTCGAACAACTTTTGAGGGAGTAGCAAAAGAGACTTTCTTAAATGGTATTTGCATTAGGCCCAAAGCAAGAGAAGATCCCTTACCTTTACTAGAAGCAAACACATATTTAACCAAATCTACTAAAAGAACATCCTTTTCCTGTGGAGCAGGAGAAACAACAAGGGCACTAGACTCAAGGCCAATAGAAGTCTCTAGCAACTGCTAAACTACAACATCTTTGTTGCCACGAAGGGTAGAACTCCTCCCCTCTAAGCCAATAACTACACACTGAGCCTCTATAGGAATACCTTCTTCTATGACCATGTTTTCAAGAACCTCAAAACAATTGAACCCTGAGTCCACTTGTCGATCTAGATGAGATCACTTTTGACCCTGCCCCTTAGCATTGGTTTGAGCTGGGATAAAACCATCCTTATTAGGACTAGAAGTACTAGATTGCCCTTGCCTCTGACTTGAAATGTTCATTTGAGCTTTCCCTTTTCCTATACTATCAGTCTAAAAATTTCCTTTTCCAGTACTAACATTATGACCATTCCCTTTACCATCATTGGCCATCCTTGGACTAGAGAACCCAACAGGGATACCATTTCCTTTGGAAGCTTGAGGGAATTGATGCTGTAAATGCACATATGCATGACAAATGTAGCACCGAAAGGGAATAGATTCATAGTCTAGCTATTGGATCCAAAAAGCAGAGCCTAGGAAAATTTCTAAAGAATATGGCAAAGGATTATTTAAATCAATATCAACACAAATACAGGCATAAGAAATAACCTTTTTTTCTAGTGATTGATGTGCTATAGCAGTCGGCTTTCCAGCCACAACAACAATTTGTTGCAAGATATCCTCAAGCCAGAACTCCAAAGGAAGCTGCAGCAAGTAGACCCAAATGGGCACCCTTGAAGGAAAATTCTCAACAGAATTGAATGGTGTATGCCAAGGCTTGATAAAAAGACCAACCCTATCATAAAAATATGGGCCTCCCTCAAAGACCTGTCTTTGATCTGACATGCAAGAGAAATTCACCACAAAGTAGCTATTAGCAACCAATATAATATCCATATCACCTTCCACCTACCATAAACGACGAATCTAGGCTTCTAGAGTTGACAAGGAAATTCGAATACCAAGAAACTTGCATATCAATGCATGTGTGGCCAAATAGTTCACATCTTCCATTACTGCTTCTAGAGGAATAACTAGCACAGGCCAATCCTGACTACACAGAGAGCATCCATTAACCTTATTTACCTTCTGACACTCACTAACATAAAATGGCTCCTTCTCCTAAGAACTCACCCTAGGAGAAGATCCATCACAACTAGCTTCAGCAAGAATGAGACTCCTGCAGACCCCACTCGTGGTCGTAAGAGCCTAGTAAAAAAACTTAGAAATATAGATGATTGGAAAAAACTCAGAAAAATTGATTCCCACCAGCCCCCCTAAAATTTTAACTTTTTTTTATAAATTCTTTAATCACTCTAGTCAAAAGTTACTTAACACTATGTAGTTTATCCTAGATTTTTTGAGTAATTTTATAATGTGTATTTTTTTAAATGAATTTTTTAACTAGTCACATCCCAAAAATGTGAAATATCTATGTGCTCCCCCTAGAAATGATTGAAAACTAATCTAAAATCAAAACTTCTTTTTTTTAAAGTGTGTAGAATGGAGTCTAGTTCCTAAAAAACTAAGTTGTTGCAAAATTTGATGAGCGAGCTAAAATCTATAGCCCAATTAGTACATGTTGGTTTTTGACAAAAAATGGAGATACATTCAAAAGAAATTACAGATGAAAGGCTTGAAATAGTTCAAATAAAAAATAAATCATATGGTTATATAGCTAACACAGAGACCTAACAATGTCATGTAACCTGATCTTATCCATGCTTAACCACGAGGAATCTTGAAGGAGAGCACACAAGAAAAATCAATCATTTTTTGTATGTTTGTAGCAAAACATGTCTCAGACTAGTTTATAGACTCCAAACCTTTAGGTTGGATCGCCATGGCAAAACTAAGCCTTTGGCTTGGTAGAATGCAAAGGTTTGAATAGCTCATGTGCACTATAGCGTGCACATGCTATTTAGAGCTTTTTAAATTTGAGTCTTAATAGTTTGTGCATGCTCTAGTGCGTGCCCACTATTAAGACCTAAATAATGCATAAAGAGAGATGAAGAGAGGTAGAGCAAGAGTGAGAGGTGTGTGTGAGTGAGTGAGAGAGAGAGAGAGAGAGAGGGAGAGAGAGAGAGAGAGAGAGAGAGAGAGAGTAGGGGATGGGAGAGAGGAGAGGGGAGAGAGAGTAGGGGATGAGAGAGAGATGAAGTGAGAGAGAGTAAGGGTGGCAGAGAGAGTATGAGATGGGAGAGAGAGGAAGTGTGACAAAGAGTAGGTGTGGCAGAGAGAGAGTACTAGATGGGAGAGAGAGAGATTGAGAGTAGGGGATGGGAGAGAGAGATTGAGAGTAGGGGATGGGAGAGAGAGATTGAGAGTAGGGGATAATAGAGAGAGAGCAGGTAGTGGGAGAGGGAGTGAGAGAGGGAGAGAGAGAGAGGAGGAGGATGGGAGTGTGTGTGAGAGAAAGTAGGGCATGGAAGAGAGTGTCAGAGTGAGAGAAAGAGTAGGGGTGATAGAGAGAAAGTAGGGGATGGCAGAGGAGAGAGAGAGAGTAGGGGATGGGAGAGAGAGGAAGTGTGTGAGAGAGAGAGTAGGGGTGGCAGATAGAGAGTACGGAATGGGTGAGAGAGATTGAGAGTATGGGATGGGAGAGAGAGAGAGAGTAGGTGGTGGGAGACAGAGTGGGAGAGGGAGAGCGAGAGAGAGAGGAGGATGGGAGTGCATGTGTGAGAGAGAGAGAGGGGGGATGGGAGTGAGTGTGTGTATGTGTGTGTGAAAGAGAGAGAGTGGGGGATGGGGGAGAGAGAGAGAGAGAGAGAGAGTAGGTGGTGGCAGAGGGATCGAGAGAGGGAGAGACAGGGGGATGAGAGTGTGTGTAAGAGAGAGAATAGGGAATGAGAGAGAGTGTGAGAGAGAATAGGGGTGGCATAGAGAGAGAGTAGGCGATGGGAGGGAGAGAGAGTAGAGAGTGAGTAGGTGGTGGGAGAGGGAGTGGGAGAGGGACAGAGAGGGGGCAATGGGAATGTGTGTGAGAGATCTAGCAAGCGAGGGGGGGGATGGGAGTGTGTGTTTATGAAAGAGAGAGAGTAGGGGATTGGAGAGGGGAGAGAGAGAGAGAGGGAGAGAGTAGGGGATGGGAGAGAGATAGTGGGAGAGAGAGTAGGTGGTGTGAGAGGGAGTGAGAGAGGGAGAGAGAGGGTGATGGGAGTGTGTGTAAGAGAGAGAGTAAGGGATGGGAGAGAGCATGAGAGTGTAAGAGAGTAGGGAGTGGTAGAGAGAGAATGAGATGGGAGAGAGAGAGAGAGAGAGAGAGAGATTGAGAGAGAGAGAAGGTGGTGGGAGAGAGAGAGAGAGAGTAGAGGATGGGAGAGGGGGCAGAGAGAGAGTATCTTGAGATAGAGAGAGAGAGAGAGAGTAGGGGATGGGAGAGAGAGTAGGTGGTGGGAGAGGGCGTAGGAGAGCTAGAGTGAGAGAGAGTAGGGAATGAGAGAGGAGAGAGAGTAGGGGATGGGAGAGGAGAGAGAGTGAGAGAGAGTAGGGGATGGGAGACTTGAGAGAGAGTGAGAGAGAGTAGGGGATGCGAGAGAGAGAGAGAGTAGGCAGTGGGAGACAGAGTAGGAGAGGGAGACCAAGAGAGAGTAGGTAGTGGAAGAGGGAGAGAGAGTGAGAGGGGGGATGGGAGTGAGAGTGAGAGAGAGAGAGAGAGTAGGGGATGGGAGAAGAGAGAGGGTGAGAAAGTGTAGGCGATGGGAGAGAGAGAGAGTAGGCAGTGGGAGAGGGAGAGCAAGAGAGAGAGAGAGAGTAGGGGATGGGAGAGGGGAGAGAGGGAGAGTAGGTGGTGGGAGAGAGAGGGGGGATGGGAGTGTGTGAGACAAAGAGAGTAGGGGATGGGAGAGGAGAGAGGGTGAGAGAGAGTAGGCGATGGGAGAGGGAGAGCGAGAGAGAGAGAGAGAGTAGGGGATGGGAGATGAGAGAGAGTAAGAGAGAGAGTAAGGGATGGGAGAGGAGAGAGAGCGATAGAGAGTAGGGGATGGGAGAGGATAGATAGTGAGAGAGTAGGGGATGGGAGAGAGAGAGAGTTAGAGAGTAGGCAATGGGAGAGGGAGTAGGAGAGGGAAAGTGAGAGAGAGTAGAGGATGGGAGATGAGAGAGAGAGAGAGTGAGAGAGAGAATAGGGGATGGGAGAGGGGAGAGAGAGTAGGGGATGGGTGATGGTGGGATAGGGAGAGATTTATTTTCACATAGTGCATACACACTATAGTGTGTATGTGCTTTATAGTGCATATGTGCTATAATGTGTACGCACTATGTGAAATCACCAAAAATGGTCATAAAGCAAGTTTGGGTCCCTTTTGATCCATATTTTTCTTTTTGTCTATTGTGCATTCTGTTGCTCCGAAAAAAAACATGGGTTTCAAGTTGTTGCAAGTTAGTAAACAATATGTAAAGACTTTTTGAAGCCAGCAAACACCAAATTCAATCATTGGATACACTATTTGAAGACTTTTTGAATATTCTTTCTATAGAAAAGGTTAACTTGCAATCCTTTTTAAATATTGGTTGTTGATATATAGAGACAAATTTGATTATAATTTGACGTGTTTAATATATACTAAATTCATTGAAATTTGTATGTTTGAATAAATTTTTATTTGGAAATGGTTAGAAATTTGGCAAGTTGTTTGATATATATTGTGTATTCATTGAAATAATTGTAATTTTTATATGTATTTGAATGATTTGTAATTTAAAAATTGTAAGTAATTCAGATGTTTGAATAATTTGACATATAGAAATCATCATCATGCCAAGGAAGAAACCAAAAACTCAAACAAAGGAAGAGAGGGAGGTAAATTTGGCAATTAAAAGAGATAAAATAAAACTACTACATGAACAAAGAAAATTGTAAAGCAATAATGAAGAATTGACTTTTGAAGAGGAACAAGAACCACCGATACAAAAAAACAAAGAGGAAGAATTGGAAAGACAAAGAGAATGAATGAGGCTATTATGCTTATGAAGACAATTGATTTGTGAAGCTACACCATCTTCCAATGTTGGAGTCATATCATCCTCTCATGTTGAAGGCACAACAACTACATATCAAGTAGGTGATATTCCATCTTTTGCATCTTATTGCCAAGACACATCATCTTTGGTTTAAGGTACACAATAACACTCAACCTTATGTTGATGTTCAAAATCTTAAGAGAATGGAAGAGATTATAACACCTTCTAGAATTAATTTTAGAAGACCAAAATATTTGATTGATATTGATACTAACATTTTTAAATCAATACCTGACAAGATTAGCAAGTGTACTTGTCAAAGAACAGTTAATCGTATGTGGAGATTATTCTTTGAAGAATTAAATATTACAGGAATTTGAAATTTAGGCCTATCATGAATATTCTTTTTCTAAGAATGATGGTTGATTCAAATGAAAAAAACGTTGTAAAGAATCTAATGAGTGCTTATGACAAAGTGAGTTCTAAATCACACACCAAAGATAGTAATATCACAAGAAAAGTACTTACATCGACAATAGTAAGTACCCAAATGAAGAAAGCTTGACTCATGAGAAAGAGAAGAAAAAAATGAAAATTGGTAGAGGTACTCTAAGGAGAGCCATGCTAAGGCATGAGATATTGGAAGATCCAACAAAAAATGAGTTATGGACATTAGGTGGTAGACTACCACGAGAGGATAAAGAAATTAGTGAAGCTTTGAAATCATTGATTCAAAGATTTTTGGAAAAATAATGCACATGTTTCCCCTACTCAAAGAGATGTTGTAAGGAGGATTGGTAGCTAAGATCATGACCCACGTGTGAAACATTTTTTGGACTCAATTCAAACACAATTTTTTGCAAAATTTATTAGTATGTATCCTCAAATTTGAATAAGTCAAAAATTTTTTGAGATAGGTAAACCTTTTTATGTCAAGATAAATCACACATGCACAACTTCTTATCATAGGATACATATTGAATTTTCTAACCATTTTGATATTTTTAAGCATATATGTGTGTTTTTTGCATTCTAATTTTGTTTTGCAAGATTGTGACATGAATGAACCATGAAGATCTTCAAGAGAATTCATATCCAACATTTTATATGAAATAGGAGATGGCCAACAATTTTACAAGACATCATGCTTGGATGGTACATGCTTATTTTGTAGTTCTTTTTAACTTTTATCAACTTGTGAACATATGGATAGTACACATGCAATTGAAAATGAAATAGTAGATTACGAAAAATTTAAGACAATGACATATGCTCTAAAAGATGGGAAATAGGGTAAAAGATGTGATTTAGTCATTGAAAAGATTCCAGTGGATGAGTTAATGAAGATTTTTCATGAAAAGATTATTTACGAGTATGCAAGGCATATACATAGAGCTCGATGGTTGGATTTGCAATTCAAATTGTGTAAGGATATGTTTCTACTACATACGATTTTTTATGTTGTAGACTTTGCAAAGAACTAAACACTACAACCACAAAATGAGGTGCAAGAAAAGTATTATACTTCTCAACAGGTTTCCATATTTGTTTACATAACATTCATGCATTCACCTACAAGTACAGAGGATTACAGGAAAATTTTGAGGGAGTAACATTTTTACATCAACGATGATCAATCACATTCTATGGAGTTTGTACATGGTTGTTTTCAACTATTTTATGGAGATTTTTCTAATAGGGGCATAACATATCGTCAGCACATTATTTGGTCAGACAATTGTGCATCTTAATTGAAGAATGCACAGATGTTCTATTGGTTGAGCAAGATGCACAGTTTGTGTAAAATTAAATATATGTGGAATTTCATAGAGGCTAGTCATGGAAAGGGAGAGCACAATGGTGTAGGCTCATGCATCACAAGATTCTTAGCTCATGAAGAACTAAAGTACAAAGATGAATCAATATTGACAAATGAAAAATCTATCATCCAGTGGTGTAATGCTACAATGAGTCTAGGTAAGGAAGATGAGTCTATGGTTCATAAAATTTTTTGTTGATAGATAATACTAACATTGAGCCATATGTGGGTTGTTAGACACTAATAGGATCAAGTGAGTTGCACACTTTTAGAGGCTCTGATGCAGGTTCATGGAGTATCCATACAAAAAATGGTATGCTAATATGCATCATGTGCAAAGAAAAATTGGGATGACTGTGAGTCAACTGAATGGGTGGACAAATGGGATATATGGATTTTGGACCCAACTGACACCTATTGTCCCCCACAAGCACTAGAAAAGGTAGACATGGATTTGTCTATTAACTTTGACCACTTGTCTGATCCAATGCAACTTTGTAATATATATATCTATATATACATATATATATATATGTATACATATATATATATGTATACATATATATATATGTATACATATATATATATGTATACATATATATATATGTATACATATATATATATGTATACATATATATATATGTATACATATATATATATGTATACATATATATATATGTATACATATATATATATATATGTATATATATATATACATATATATATGTATACATATATATACATATATATATATATATATGTATATACATATATGTATATATGTATATACATATATACATATATATATGTATGTATATACATATATACATATATGTATATACATATATACATATATGTATATACATACATATATATATATATATATATATCTTTGTAATTTCAATATGTAACTTTATAAATTTTACCTAAGTATTTTTTGAATTAATGACTACATTTTGTACATTTGTCATTACATGCCATGTTTTTGCTATTATTGCACTTGAAGACAATGAAGAAGGGATAGATTATTATTTGTGTTGTTATGTCCAAGCCAAAAAAAAATTGGATCACTCGGTTATAGATGGTGAAGGTTTAGAGTACCATATCAGTGCAGTGGTTGTAACTGGCACATGGTTTAGACAATATTCTATGAAGAACCCTAACTTGTGGTTATTCAAGGATTGGCAAACAGAGAGGAAGATTCTTTATTATTCGACACTTGTTGTTGCATCAAATGTCCACTTGATAAAATATGGTGGAAAACCACATAATAAGATTCTTTAAAAATTTCATGAGTCAGACAACAAGGAATACTTGAGACATTAAAATGTAGAGCAAATCTAGTTGGTTCATTAGATTGAATTGAGAGAGAGAGAGAGAGAGAGAGAGCGAGAGAGAGAGAGAGAGAGAGAGAGAGAGAGAGAGAGAGAGAGAGATCTTGAGTGATGCTAAAACTCATAGTGTTGGCTAGAACAAAGTTTCCAGTGGCCAAATCTCCCTCACCATTCATTGTGGGATCAAACTATCTATTCTATTAGCTCTAGGTGGCTAGGTAAATCCTAGGACCAAGCTCGTCCTGTTCTATTGAGCGATCGAATTTTTTAGAGCACGTCGAACTGAAACATCCCTAAGGGTCACTAAATGCCATAGGGAAATGATCTTTGATGGGGCATATCTCAGAGCTTGTGTGAGGTATGGATGAAATTCTAGGTCTCAAACTATCTCTTCTGTTAGCCCTAAGTAGCTGGTTAAACCCTAGCCTCAAGCTCTTCTTGTCCCATTGAGCACTTGAACATTCTCAGGCATGCCAAACTGAAACATCCCTAAGGATCACTAAATGTCATAGGGTAGAGATCTTTGATGGGGTATATCTTAGAGCCCATGCAAGGTATGGATGTGATTTTAGGTCCTATAGGACTATGTTGTAGAGACCTACAATAATCTCTCTCTCTCTTTGGAGATCTTACTCCATTTTGATTTTGCGATGCCATCTCAAGTGATGCTAAAACTCATAGTGTTGGCCAGTACAAAGTTGCCAACTACCAAATCTCCCTCACCGTTCATCATGGGATTGAACTGTCTATTCCATTAGCTCCAAGTGGCTAGGTAAACCCTAGCCCCAAGCTCATCCCATCTCGTTGAGTGCTCAAAAATTCTCGGGCACACCAAACTGAAACGTCGCTAAGGGACACTAAATGCCATAGGGCAGTGATATTTGATGGGGCATATCTCAGAGCTTGTGTGAGGTATGGATGTGATTCTAGGTCCTATAGGACCGTGTTGTAGAGACCTATAATAACCTATCTCACTTTTTCAAGATCTTACTCCATTTTGGTTTTGCGACACCATCTCTGATGATGTTGAAACTCATAGTGTTGGCTAGTACAAAGTTGTCAATTGCCAAATCTCCCACATGGTTCATCGTGGGACCAAACTATCTATTTTGTTAGCTTTGAGTTGCCAATTAAACCCTAACCCCAAGCTTGTCCCATCATGTTGAGTGCCTGAATGTTCTTAGGGATGCCAAATTGAAACGTCACTAAGGGTCACTAAATTCCTTAGGGTAGTGATCTTTGATGGGGCATATATCAAAGATCGTGCCAGATATGGATGCAATTCTAGGTCCTATAGGACCATGTTATAGAGACCTACAATAACATTTTTCACTTTTTAGATATCTTACTCCATTTTGATTTTGCGATGCCAGCTCGGGTGATGCTGAAACTCGTCATGTTGGCTAGTACAAAGTTATCAACTACCAAATCTCCCTCACCATTCATTGTGACTAAGTAAACCCTAGCCCTAAGCTCATCATGTCCCATTGAGTGCTCGAACATTCTCAAGCATGCTGAACTGAAATGTCATAGGGTAGCAATCTTTGACGAGGCATATCTCAGAGCTCATATGAGGTATGGATGCAATTCTATGTCCTATAGGACCATGTTGCAGAGACCAACAATAAACTCTCTCACTTTTTGGAGATCTTATTCTATTTTGATTTTTTGATGCCATCTCGGGTGATGCTGAAACTTGTAGTGTTCGCTAGTACAAAGTTGTGAACCACCAAATCTTCCTCACCATTCATCATGGGATAAAACTATCTATTCATTTAGCTCTAGGTGGCCAGGTAAACCCTAGCCCCAAGCTCATTCCATCCCATTGAGTGCTCGAACATTCTCGGGCACGTCGAACCAAAATGTCCCTAAGGGTCACTAAATTCCATAGGGAAGAAATATTTGACAAGGCATATCTCAGAGCTCGTGTCAGGTATGGATTTTATTCTAGGTCTTATAGGACCATGTTGTGGAGACCTACAATAACCTCTCTTACTTTTTGGAGATCTTACTCCATTTTGATTTTACAATGCCATCTCGAGTGATGTTGAAATTCATAGTGTTGGCCAATACAAAGTTTCCAACTACCAAATCTCCTTCACCATTCATCGTGGGACCGAACTATCTATTTTGTTAGCTCTTGTGGCTAGATAAAATCTAGCCCGAAGCTCATCCTATCATGTTGAGCACTCAAACATTCTCGGGAACACCAAACTAAAACTTCCTTAAGGGTCACTAAATGTCATAGGGTAGTGATCTTTGACTGTGGCAACTAGATATGTCATCTCATCCAATGATGGAGACTCATGATAGAAGGTAAAGGTGTGATCATACACATCATCTTGAACGTGTTATTTTTTTATGGTAATAAGGTAATCCTTTTTTGTAAGGTCAAGTAACTTGAGGTCACCTATAAACCCAAATTGCCTTAGTCGTAACAATTTTCCTTTTTTTATTGTTTTTGTTAATAAGTTGACTCAATAAGTGCTTTGAGAATCATTACACCTTATGTAGCTTCATGCTATCACTAAATAGAGTTAGTAGAAGATGTTAATGATCTTCTTGGTTTTCTTAATAGTCATTTCATGGGTTTGAAATATAACCACTTCCCTTTGTGAAGAGTTGTCCGAAAATCAACAAATTAAATGTTATTGCAAAGAAAATATAGTCATAGGATGTTGGAAGATTTTTTTCACTCATAGGATGTTGAAGAATCTCTTGGAAGGTGGTGTAGGAGCACCCTTTCAAGGCTCCCACAATATCATTTTTGGTGTGATGAACTTCTTTGAAGAATACAATAAGGGCATTTAGCTCATGCTTGTGTTTCCAAGCTAGGATAGGTCTTAAAGTTTCCTCTTTGGTCTTTGTTGAGAATGGTACCTTCACTTTGGATTGGTATCCTTCTTAGCTCTTTTTTGGGGGAAGGTTGATTTAGGAGTATTTATTTCATTTTAGGCATGGGTGTGCATTAAAAGAACCTTCCAAGGTGGACTACTTATTTAGAAGAGCAAAGTGCACAAACAATGCAATGTTATGTAAATCTACCACCTTATGGAAGGGATGTTGTTATGAGTTTGAGAATTCTTAGGTGAAGCAAGATAGTGAATTTTTCAATCCTAAGGATTTTTTGGGAAGGCATAGCATGGTCTTGTAATGTGAGTCAAAACAAGACTACCTGAGCAATAAAAATTGCCCCAAAATTGCTTGCAATTTTTAAAAGTTGTTGAGCATCTTTTTCCAATTGTTGCTAAAAGACCTACTTTATAAAGAGGCTTTGAGAAAGAAATAAAACCTATCTCTAACCTAAGGAGGAAACTATTTATGCTTGGAGGAACCCTAATCAAGGGTTGGCAACTCATTTCTTTTAAGAATCCATATTGTTGGTGTAAATAAGTATTCACTATTTACACTTACTTAAGTTTACTTAGGAATTATTTTTCATTATTTTATTATTTATTTAGGTGAGACACTTAGGAGTTTGTGTAGTCTAACAGAAGTGTGCAACTCTAATTATGCACATGGTGTCTACAACATAGGAGTTTGCATCATACACTGAGTTGTCATGTTAACAAAATAGTTATTTGCACTCCTAATTTAGCACATGTTGTCTACAACACTGATTTGTGTGAAACACCATTGTAGGCTTATCCTCACATCATTGCACTTAATTTCATGCTTAATAGAGGTTAACTCATATCTGGTGGACATGTGCCTAGTTGTATGACTTATCATGTTGCTAAGTTCTATGCATTCTAGAAGCTCTCTAAATGCCTTTATATAAAGGCACTCCTAGTGTACTCTAGATATGGCATATGACATATTGAATGAATATCATCATTCTAATCATACTCTCTCTCTCTCTCTCTCTCTCTCTCTCTCTCTCTATTGGTCTATTGTTGTGCTTGTGTTGAGTCCTTAGTTCTTGAGTGAATTCTGGCCTAAGCAAAATTCTTACATGGTATCAGAGCTCAAGGAGATTCTCTACACATATTTGTTCAAGACCATTCATGCTTCAACACCTTAACCTGAATTCGAAGCATCCACAAAAATTGGGAGCATCTAGAGCCAGATCTAACGTTGTCATTGCATCTAGAGTGTTGATTCGATGAATATTGACTATAAATTTGCCTATGCTAGGTGAAAGTTGATGCTGAGGCAAAAAAATTTTGCAAATAAAGTCACCTAGAGGCCCTAATTTGTAGTTCGAGTATGGTCATTTAATTGATCTAATTATTTAATTTTTATATTTGATTAATTTTCTTGTCTGCATTTTATTTTTCAAGCTGGTATTTTTCAAATTTATTAGTTGCATAGGCAGAGAAATATTTTTAGCCAAACTGGGCAGTGATACCCCAACTCGGCTCTGTAATTTTGGTAGAATATTCTATAATTATTTGCAGGGTATTATTATTTATACTACGAGTTTATTATTAAATCCACCGACCATACTAAAAATTTAGCATAGCCACTGCAACAATTTTGATGGATAGCATTTGCACTAGCCCTGCAAATCATCCACTGGTAGCCACACAAAGCCCTGCATTCACTTTATTTTATTGAGTGAGGACTTCAATTAAAAAATTTTGAAGTCTTCACCAAACCCATGCATGTGGGATTAAGATTGTAAAAAAAAGACCCTCCAAGTTGTGTAACTCCTCATTCTAGGATTGCAGAGAATCTCAGCCACTGAAAAGCACAAATTTGGCGCTGCTACAACCTAATCTCTGGCTACACTTTGGATTTCCCAGTGATCACTAGAATTCTTTAGCCTTCACTGAACCTAATGCCTTAAAAAAAAAATTTGGCATGATATGCAACAATCCAATGACATTTAAATAAATTTTGGTATTCGCGTAATAGTCCGATGACCGTGAAAACTTCCAATGTCAACTTTTGTTAATAACCCCCACATTCAGCATCACAAGAGAACCATACATGCAGTGAAGCTTGATTTATCTATAGGCCTCCATGTGGTAGTTTTCAATTTGTTACCCAATTAGACTAGCTATCGTGCCAGTGATATCTGACTTGACAGAACACATCACTGCCCAATCAGTGTACAACACTGATTTGAATCAACAATACACATGGAGGATCATACAGTCCCAATCAATGTCACGTCTTCTTGCACTATCAGCCATCTATATGGTCTATACAAATCTGTATGGCTAACATCATCACTGACATCATCATAGGGTAGAAGGTTGCTAATGTCATCAGTTTCAGATGCTTAAAATTGATGTTCGTCTGATCATCATTCAAGGGAAAAATAGAACTACTATGATGGTTGTATGACCATCAAATTTAACCCCACCTTTTTTTGGTGCAACCCCTCTCTAGATTGATATTTAATTTTATAGTCCAACTTCGGGAGGCCATATCTCAGTCATTCAAACTCCAAATCAGGCGCAATTTATTTTAAAATTGGGTAAAATTTCCTAAAATTTTCAATGGTGCAACTTTTTTCTAGTTTTGGTGCATGGATTGTTTAGAAATTGCATTTTTTGGTGACTGTACATGCATAATTCTGTATTTTGCAACTTTAAATTCTCTGTACAAGCACATCTGGAATCAAAAATAGCTTATTTCTTTTTTGAAAGTGTGTTATGTTTTTTTTTACTTTCTAGATCTACTATCAGATTGTAGGGTTATGCATACAAAAGTGTCACTTTCAGTAATAGGGTCATTCTTTTCTTTGTATTACTTCAAAATTGTAGCACATTGTAAAGTTCCAGATTTGTAATCCATATAGAAGTTGTAACAAGAAAAATCAAAAGTCCACAAAGGAAAAAAATTTGAAGTTGCTCATTTTAATCGCGCTACTGATAAAGTGCCAAAAGCATCTCTTTTGGGGGGGTTTCTTGATTTAATGAAAAGGGGGGGTGTTCTTGGTGTTGTTTTCTCTCTTTTCTACACTTTTCTTTCATTTTTTGCATTATGGGCAACTTTAATTTCCTAAATTAATTCCTCATAACTATGCTACATGGTCCATCAAAATGTGGTACCACTTAATGCATAATGGAGTTTCACAATATGTAGATGGTACTCTTCCTAAACTAGCAGGTGATAATGTATCAGCAAGTGATATTTTAGCTTGGGTAGCAATGAATAGGAAAGCCCCAGGTGATATATGTTTGGGGGTTGATGATAAGACATGTATCAAATTAAGAAGTGTTCTACATCCGAGGAAGCTTGGGATACCCTCAAAAGCCTATATTGTAAAGTGTTTGAAGAGGATATTTTCAAAATTGAAGATGAGCTTGTCTCCTTAGATTCTAAGTCATTTGAGTCAATATAGGATTTCATTATCAAGGTGAATGAACTAAGGACAAATCTTACTGATTGTGAGAGTCCTATCAAAGATGATAGACTGATCTATCTCATTCATAACAAGCTGCCATTGGAGTATTCCACATTTGTATCTTCTTTTAACACCTCAAAGACTACCTTAGGGTTTGCCTATAAGAAAGTCACTTTTGATGAATATGTTGATCTATCGGATACTAAAGAAAAGAAGTTGAAATCAATGGGGATTCTCAAATCACCTCAATCTAAAGCATTGGTGGCCAATAATGAGGGTTCTCAAAATTCAGTTGGATAGTCTTCAAATAGAGGAAAGGGTAAAAAGAAGGGGAAGAACAAATCTAAGGATGCAAAAAAGACAATACCATAATCCAATCAACAAGGCAAGTCTTCCTCAAATTCCAACAAGAAGGGGGACAACAATAAGGAGAAGAAAAAGTGTGCCTATTGCAAGAAAATGGGTCATGAAGAGCATGAGTGTTATCTAAAGAAGATTGGTGAGTTAACCAACATCATGAGGAAACATAATGTTTCATTGCCTAATGCTTATAAGGAGAAAGGGTCTTCTTCAGATTCAAAAGGTAAAGGGCAAGCACTCATGGAAAATTCAAACTCTTCAAAGGAATGGATATTTGACTCAGGTGCCTCTTATCACATGGGTTCTTCAAAGGAAGATTTTTATTCAATGAAGTAGTCCAAGGTACCACACATCTTCATGGGAGATGATATAAAATTTCAAGTTGAAGGGAAAGAAAATGTGGAAATGGACAATGGAGAGTTTCAAGATGTTCTCTATGTTCCAAACCTAAGTTCAAATCTCCTATCAATCTACTAAATCACTCACATTGGAGATGGACATAGAGTTGAGTTCCTTCTAGACTCAATAAAGGTTCATAGTCTTAAAGATGATTTCTTGGTTGTAGTGGGGAAAGTAAATCATAACAAGAGGTTGTACTCTTTCTCCCATTTTGTACCCAAGTCTCCTTCAAAGGCCTTTTTATCTCAATCAAATTCAGACATGCAATTATGGCATGAGCGGTATGGTCATCTTGACTTTCACTATCTTTAGCAACTTTGCACTTATAGAATGGTCAAAGGTCTACCTCAAATCAAATTTTCTAAGGGTGAATGTTCAACAGATTCAATGGATATGCATCCAGAAGGGAAGTTACAGAAAAGAAAGTCTTCAAGAGCACCAAGTGTTCTATAGATGGTTCACATGGTATTAGCAAGTCCTTTTGCATTCAGCTAGGGTCGCTACATACTTACCTTTGTTGATGACTTTGTAATTGATAATGATGAAGTGTTGCACAAAGTTGTTGAAAAGAAGTAAATTTAGTAAAAAGAATCTTATCTTTAATATCCTTTTAAAAATTTGAAATAAACATATGTTGAATATCAATATCAGGAACATGATAGGAAATCTGAGCATGTAAACACTTAAATCTACCAATAAATTTAGTTAATTTTTAATTAGGATTTTGTTTACAATGAATCAAATCCGTCAAAGACACTTGCAGTCCAATGTTGGTTTGAAATTGTTGAATAAAAGTGTTAGCAAGTTGAGGAAATGAATTAATAGAATAAGGTATCAAGGAACAAAACCATTTTAAAGCCTTGTCATGAAAAGTTTGAGCAAACAACTTAGCTAAAATCTTATGATCATGAGAATAATCACTACAAAGGATTTGAAATATTTTAACATGATGAACAGGATCTCCCTTACCATTATAATTCTCAAGATGAGGCATATCGGCTTGTTGAGGAATGAGCATGAATAATATCCTGAGACAAAGGACTTCCCATGTCACAAGTAGGAATACTAAACTTGTTTTGAGTAAAGGATGCAAGTTGATGTTGTAAAGATGACACAGTTTAAGAAAAACTAATTAATGTGGAATCATGAGAGGAAATAGGAGGAATAGCAATATTAGAAACACGAGGTAAAGTGTAAGAAGTTGCATGAATGAAAGACACAACTGGAGGAGCACTAGGAACTATAGTTGGAAAAGGAGTAGAATAAGTAAAAGGAACATTATGATAAGAAGGTTGTGATATAGGAAGGGACATAGGAGGAACACTCATAGGGATAGAGGAAATCATTGCAGTCACCAAAGAAGTATAGGTAGGAACACTAGGGAAAGGAATAGAAGAAGGTTCTACACTAGTGATGAGAGGAATCAACCCTAAATCTTGAGCTTCTTTAGCTAAAGGTTTAACATTGGAATGCATAAGGTGAGTAATACCATGCAAGAGGTTAACACCTTGGTCACTATCACAAAAAACTTTCTTAAGAGCCTCTATAGCTTGAATAGAATCTTGATTATGGTTTTCTTGAATAAGCCAATTACCCATTTTATCAAGTTCAGTTGAAAGATTTTTGAATTGTTTAGGAGCAAATCTTAAAGCATCATCCTCATCATGAGATGAGTGAGAAGAATTTTTCTCCATAAGAGGATTAGAATCAGGAAGAATCAAAGTCTCATCTAAAATCCTAAGGAAAGGAGAAGAAGACTCTGGCTCAAAGGTACCCATAAGTCCATGACTGCATCTAACCCTAAGATTAGAAGTAGGACTAGAAGTAATAAAGCTCATAAACCAATGAAATTTGAATGAACTAGACTAATAAAACATAAAGCATAAATATTTTTGTATTTTGAAAGAAATTTTGCAAAAAAATTTGTATTTTTGAATTTTAAACTAAATATAATCTTAATGCAAGAAAAGACCTAACAAATATGAAATAAAATGTAACATGACAAAACATAATAGGGCATCTAATTCCATGAAATAAAAGAGGGTAAGTGTGTCGGATTCACCAAAATGACTAGGAAGAAAATAAGACCTATCCTTAACCCAAATTCCCAAAAGGAATTATCCAAATTGATTAACCACAAGAAAGTGATAAATGCACAAATGGATCAAGCAATGGAGAATATGAAGAAAAGAATAGGGGTATATGTAGGAACATGGTGTGCCAAAAAGTGGCAATATGAAAAAAATAGAGTTTGAAAATGTCTAAAAGCGTTTCAAAATCAGCTTTGACTTTTTTCCACCCATCTTGATACCAAATCTAAAATGTTAGGACCAAACCCTATCAGATATCTAATTTCATATTAGATATTTGATAAAATATTGGATACCCGATACTTGTATTGTGATTTTAAAAAAAAACCCAAGCGTTGTTTGTTTCACATTGCGTTTTTGGTTTAAGCTCTGGTATCTGATTAGCAAATGGATACATGATATCGGTTTGTGTTTTTTTTTTTTTAATAATGTTTTCGATTAATTTTATTATAAATTTTTTAAATTTTATTATAAGTTTTTTAGTTTTATTTGAATTTGTTAAAAATTAGGTGTTTTTTAAATTATAAATTGTTGAAATTTAGGTTATTTTTAATAGAAATTATGTTTTGTGAATCAATAGGTATGGCTAACTGAAATGATGATAATGAGGCAAAAAATATTGTTCCTTGTAATCCCCCACCAAATGATCTAGTGCCCCCTCAAAATCGTCCACCAAATGATCCCCTACCCCCTCAAAACCCCCCTCAAATTGAAGATTTGATATAAAATCTCACCGAATTGAGGGCTTTGCGAACCACATATAATATTGTACCCACATTGGCTCCTATGTTATCCATGTTAAACACCATAGTGGATAATATTGAAACGCTTCCCAATGAACAAAATGCAGCTCTTTGTTAGCGTAATGAAATGCATGCTATATTTGACGATGGGTTGGACTATGATGAGGTTGCGGCCCTCAATATAAGTAAAGATGATTTTGTTGCCCTTTTTGCAAACCCAAAAACTGGTTTACAAGTCTACTGCAAAAAGCCAAAACTATCGATTAAATGGTGAACAGATGATGCTATACATGCAAATTTTTGGGATCATCCGTAGATGGTTTTTGACATCCCTCCACATAGCAATTTAGAGGTGTTATTTTATTTCCTTAGAAAATTGTATGTAGAATTTGTGTTGGACCTCAAGGTGAACTATTGGATTATGAAGCCCAACATGGATGTAGGAGGAGGACATCCTTAGGATACACCCTCTTCTCAGTGGAAGAAAGCTAGCACTTTTTTCCCCCTATTGATGTCTCCACCCCTCCTCAAGTGCAACATCATGATATCATTACAGAGGCTAGCTCTCAGACAATTAGAGCCATCCATAGATTGAGTAGCCTATTGATATCCCAGGCTAGGTCAGTACTACCTCCCTGTGTTGATGATGCTAGCATGAGTTCATCATTAGCAAGCTCATCACATGTTTGTGTACCCCATACTTGCATAACATACAAGAATATTTGTCTGGGTCCCATAGGTGATCATTCTAAGTATCAGTTTGTATTTCGTGAGGATACACTAGATGTGTGTACAAAGGCTATAGACCCTGATGCAAGAGAGGAGGGGCATGCAAAGGCTTGGACTCCTTCTGTGTCGGTATGTGTATGCATTTTTTTGTTACGACATATATGATTTAAAGTTAATCTTTATAATAGAGTAATTTTAAATTTTAAGCCAAAACTAACTTATACATGTATGTGATCTTCATTCATGTTTAGTTGATGACTGAAGAGGAGCCCAGATAGGTTGATGATGCCACACTCTCAGCTATTTAATTTGGCCTTGAGACATCTATGGTATATTATTTTGTGTTCTCATTGTTTTTTCTATTTGATATTGTAGAAAATATGGTTTCTAATATTTCTTTTTTCTTGTAGGTATCACCTATCCCTGGGGGACAAAGTGCGGGGGATGAGGTAGGATGCATTGAGAAGGGAAAGGTAATTAGGTGCTTTCTATTTGATTAAATATCAATGCATTCCTATAAAATGTTTGTGGTAATGAAATTTAATAACATTCTTTATTCTATAGGGTGTGGTTACTGGTGATGAGCCCATGTAGATTCCACATCGTAGATGCTCTAGCATTTCCATTCACACTGAGAGCCCCATTTATGTATAAGCATCATTTATTTTTTATTTTCCTTATTCTCATAAATAAATTCAAAATTGATTTTTGTGATATTAACAACTAGTATTTTTTATCCCATAGGAAACACCTAGTGCACACGAGGTTGGATGGCATAGTTATGTATCTTTGCTAATGCAACCATTATATCTTGAGGAGGAGTCCACATAGGTAAGTTGTAGTTTGAATTCTTGATTATATGTTATAAATTTAGCATGCTATGAATTATAATGTTATAGTTGAAGTTGTAGATTCATTTGATGAACATATTTCAACATACACAAGCCATAATTAGTGAGGTACAAGCATTGTGCAGGACATATGAGAGGACTTCTGACTGGTGCAGGAGGTCAATGAGAGAGGTATTTATGATCAAAGTTTAATGCTATAAATCTTCATTAAAAAAGATCATTATGCATTTGAGTAATTTAATGTTAGATACAAAGAATCATATGTAGGAGGCATCTGATCCACCTAGTGCAAGGAAGAGGCTACATTTTGATCATCCACTAGTAACCTAGGATAATATAGTTTTCATAGGATGCATCATGAGACATTTTGAGATGGTATATGCCACATTATTTATAGAAACATTGATATTATACACATTCTTATGGCATGATTAGCCACATTTTGTATACGGATCTATGTATTTTGATATATATTTGTGTAATTTGTTTATGGATACATGAACTTTGATATATATTGGTGTAATTTGTCTATGGATACATGTATTTTGATATATATAATTTTGTCATTTATGTGCACAATGATAAACATATTAATTTAATATAGTATTGTTCAATTTATCGTGGATCATGAATATTGTTCATGTTTATGGAATATCATTCATTTTGATCATGTTTGTTATATTTGATTCAAATGTAAAATTTGTGAATAAAATTTTAACAACCTTTATTATCAAATTTTGATGCAATGTTTAATTTGAAATAATCTTTGCAATCCACCTCATTCACCCTAGTACATCAACTTTACAAAGAAAAATGAGAACAAATGCTATTATGAGACTTTACTACACATTTGGCTTACCAAGACCACATGACATTTTGGCAATGCAAGAAAGATTTGAGGCTTCCATCAGCATCATGAAATTAATACATATGAGTTTGGATCAACCAACAGCTCTATAATAACTAAAAATAAATATCTCGAACAAATTTCAACTAGACGTTGTTATTAGCACATTAAAATCATAGTCATAGAAAGGTCATTTCACACCTTATATAGGTGTTTCCAAACTTGTATGGTTGTGATCAAACCACTAAATAACTCTTTGCACTCATTTTCACTTTGCGAGAAAAAGTTGCAAAAGTTGTAAAATTGCAATTTTGCAACTTTTGCAATTTTCAGCAATTTTTGCTATAACTTAAAATTTTAATTAAATGAGTTCACCAAACTTAGTAAGGCATCATTTTAGGCCTCGACATGATCATCCTATAGAATTCAACATTCCATCAATTGTCCTCACGAGCTCTGAGTTACAAACCTCAAAAGATTGACCTCGATACACACTTAGAGCACCTTGGAGACTCTTTGGTACAGGGTGACGGCAGACAATGGAAGCTCTTTTTGGCTAAACCAAGGGTGTCACTAGGGTTCATGTGCCCATCCAAACCTAATGGCACTGACAATTCAATGCTAAGATCAGTGGTTTCAAAGCTACGTTGTGATGCATCTATGAATTAAGGCACATTGCGAGTTTTGGCTTCAAGGGAGATCGTTGTGCCAAATCCAAATAGAATGTGATCTATTGAAAATGAGATAGTTTATCTTAGGCCTCAGCATGAACATCCTATATCATTCAACATTTCATTAATAGCCCTCATGAGCTTCAAGTTATGACCCTCAAAAAATTGACCTCGATATGCACTTAAAGCACCTTGGAGAGTCTTTGGTACAAGGTTGTTGTGAATGATGGAGGCCATCTACAGTTGGAACAAGGTTGTCAACATCCAAAGCTAATGGTGCTGATGATTCAATGCCAAGATTAGGGGTTTCAAAGTTGTGATGCGGTGCACCTATTAACTGAGGCACACTGCAAGTTTTGGCATCGAGTGAGATTGTTGTGCCGAATCCAAATGTGTTGCAGTAGCAGAGTGGGAAATAGAATAAGAAAGGTTTATGTTTTGTGTTTTTTAAATTTAATGTTTTCAATAAACATCCTACATGTGGTGGCATACCTAGAGTAGCAGTTCGATGATCTCTCCAGATATAGCCACCTAGGACCGGGTGTAGGTTCTTTAAATTAGAATAGTTTTAATGATTGTCAGATTCCAATAATAGGTAGTAGGTAGTTTCGGATTCTTATCATTTTCTTGGATAGAAGACGAAAAAAAATGTGCATATTTAAAATGTGGCCTACTGCATGATTGTCAGATTCCAATAATAGGTAGTAGGCAGTTTTCGGATTCTTATCCTTTTCTTGGATAGAAGACGAAAAAATATTTCTCATCCTTTTATTAGAAAAGGAGAGTCAGTTTTAAATAGCCGGTTGGAGATGGAAGAGAATTATTGAATTTGGAGAACGAGAATATTTTTTTTCTTGTTGTTTCCATTACACGTCCCATTGATATTAAAAGAGATAAGGAAGGTTTTGATTTTATATACATGCAGGGGATGTCATCTTTTCGAAAATCTCCAACATTCTGAACTTTGCGGCTTCCACCATTGAAGAATTGAATTTGGAGAGTACTGTATTCATCTTCGCATTTGGGTTATAAACAGCAGCAAGATCGTTTGCATAGATCTATGGTTGACATTCATATTTTGCTTAGGTTGTTAGCTGCGGAGAACCCTCTGTTTCTATATATATATATATAGCTGCTATACATCTGCAATGCAAGTTTGATTCATCTGTAGTAGATTGGGGGTGATGAAAAAAAGCCAATCATCGAATCATTTGAAGAACAATGTTATTGTTTTCTGACTCAATCTTGCAGCTTTTCAGCTTATTCGAGCCCTTTGTTTTGATTCTATTCATGCTTGCAGGGCCTCGGGGTGTTGCTTGATGTTATTATTTTGGACTTTCGGTTTTAAATTTTCTCTGTTCGTATTATATTGTATAAAATGAAACACCCTGATCTAGTAGATTATGAAAAGATGGAAAGCCTTTAAACCATGTTTGTAAAGGAAAGTAAAAGAACGTGCAGATTTATATATTCTGAGCAATCCAATCTTAAGTTTGGTTCGAGTTCGATCCTACCTGATTGATGTGTGTGCCCCTTGAAGTAGCTCAGTTGAGTGAGTATTCCTCCTAAGCTTTCCAAGGTGTGGCTCTACATCATTTTTGGTATCAGAGCCTGAGAGTTGCAGGTTGTGAAGTTATATGTTGAACGCCCCTGATTAAGATTCTTTAGCAGGGTCAAGCGAGATGGTGATCAACGCAGAGTTAGCGAAGAAGGTCGAGGAGCAAGAAGAATTTCTCCAGAACGAGAATAGAGAGTTGAAGGGGATAGTGGCAGAACTAGCTAGTAAGTTGGAATATATGTAGAGTATAGTTGAGAAGAAAGAAATGAAAGAAGGAATGGAAGAATAAGAAGATGTACCCGACAGTGAAGAAGACAGAATAGTTGAGAACGAGAGGCCATTTTTTAAAGCTTTAAAGGCTTTGGGAGGAAAACCCATTGATTTACCTATGTTTCTAGGAAAGATGGATGTTGAATTAGTGTTGGAATGGATTGAAGCCTTAGAGAATCATTTTGAATGTGAGAAAGTTTCAGAGTCGCAGCAAGTTAAATTGGCCAAGTCCAGAATGAAGGGAGCAGCCCTTACATGGTGGAATTTCATGCAAGAAGAAAGGGCAAAGGAAGATAAGATGAAGATCTATTTGTGGAAGAAGATGGTGTCAATGATAAGAGAGACATATCTCCCTGAAGACTATGAGGTACAATTGCATCAGAAGAGGCAGAATTTCAGACAAAGGGATATGGATGTTTGTACTTATACAGAAGAGTTTCAAAAGTTATGTCTAAGGTCAAAATTTGTAGAACCTAAGAGTATCAAGGTAGCAAGATACCTAAATGGTTTGAGGATGAACATACAAGAAGAGTTGCAGTTGCTAAGTCCTAACACGGTAGCTAAATGCTATTAGCTAACTTTGAAGGTGGAAGAGAAAATCAAAAGGAGACAAGAAAATAATAACAGAGGTAGAGGAAGACAACCATTCAGACGAAGAGGTACATTTCCAGGAAGGATTTCAAATTTTCAGCCACAACCGGAGATGCATAATGAAGTTAATAAGTTTGATAAATTCAGAGGAAGTTTCAGAGGTAGAAGGCCAAATTTCAGAGGAAGATCACCAGGAAGGACGAATGGACCAATAAGATGTTACAACTATAATCAGTAAGGTCATATGGCACACAAATGTCCAGCAAAAGCAAGCTCTAGTACTCATGGCAAAAGAAGTGGATTTACAAGAAGATTCAGACAATCATGGTTATCCAGAAAAAGGGGAAGGACTTATGATGAGAAGAACACTATTGAAAAGGCCTATCAGAGAAGAACCACCGCAAAGGAAGTCCATCTTCAGAACTACCTGTAAATCTGGAGGAGAAGTTTGTAAGGTACTAGTAGACTCTGGTTCTACAAAAAATTTTGTGTCTCTTGAAATGGTGGAATAATTAAAGCTACCAAGAATACAACACCCGTACCCTTACAAAATATCTTGGTTGAATAAAGGGTAGCATAATATAGTGGAAGAGCAAGCTTGGGTGGAATTTCATATTGGAGCCTATAAGGACATATTATTGTTTCATATTGTTAACATGGATGCATGCCATTTACTTTTCGGCAGACCCTGGCAATATGATCTCAAGGCACATCATGATGGAGTGAAGAATACATATACCATTACAAAGAATGGAAAGGTCATTGAACTGATACCTTTAGTTGAGCCAAGTCAAGAAGAACCAAAAGCCGCAGAAGCCAAAGTTATGGTGATGGGTAAGAAAGAATTCTTGAAAGAAGTGAAAGGAAAAAAGAGCCCACTCTTTGCACTGGTTCCTGTACTCAAAGACAAATTACAGAATGATGCTGCAAATTAGACAAAGGAAGAAAATTCAGAGATGGAGTCTTCAAACTTGAAGGTGGAAGTGATAGAAAAGAAGAAGGAAAAGGTACCTGACGAAGTGGAACCAATTCTGGACAAGTACAAAGAAATTATAGCTGATGGAATACCAAAATGTCTCCCACCAGTGCGAAAAATCAGTCATTGCATTGATCTCATACCAGGATCAACATTACCCAACAAAGTGGCATATAAACTAACACCACAACAAAATGAAGAAATGGCAAGACAAATTGAAGAGTTTCTCGAGACTGGTTTGATTGGTAAAAGTCTAAGCCCATGCGCAGTACCTATAGTTCTAACACCAAAGAAAGAAGGAACATGGAGACTATGCACAGATTCAAGAGAACTGAACAAGATCACTATAAGGTACAGATTTCCAATGCCTAGAATGGAAGATTTACTAGATTGTTTAGGGAAAGCAAGATATTTTTCAAAGATTGATTTGAAAAGCGGGTATCATCAGATAAGAATTAGGCTAGGAGATGAATGGAAAACAACATTTAAGACAAATGAGGGACTGTATGAATGGAAGGTAATGCCATTTGGATTGTCTAACACTCCTAGTACATTTATGAGGCTTATAAATGAAGTTTTGAAGGATTTTACAGGGAAGTTTGTGATCGTATATCTAGATGACATTTTGGTTTTCAGCGAAATAAAAGAGGAGCATCTGAAACACATAGATTTGGTGTTGAGAAGGTTATAATAGGAAAAGTTAATCATCAATATGGAGAAATGTAGTTTTATGCGAGAGGAACTGACATACCTTGGCTTTGTGATCTCAAAGGGAACACTCAAGATGGATCAAGATAAGATAAGTGCAATTCTTTCCTTACCAACTCCCAGAACTATTGTAGCAGTTAGAAGTTTTCATGGTTTAGCCACTTTCTACAAAAAGTTTATCAAAAATTTTAGCTTGATTTGTGCACCTAATTTGAACACCATAAAAGGAGGCCAAATGTGTAAATTTGTTTGGATAGAAGAAGCCAATAAAGCCTTTGAACTTCTTAAGAAAAAAGTGGCCCGACAACCAGTCCTGGCATTTCCTAATTTCAATAAAGTCTTTCAGATAGAATGTGATGCAAGCAACATAGCCATAGGAGGTGTTCTTAGTCAAGAGGACAGACCAGTAGCCTTTTTCAGCGAGAAGCTCAATGAAGCCAAACAAAGATATTCATCATACGATTTGGAAATGTATGCACTTGTTCAATCCCTGAAGAAATGGAGACACTATTTGCTACCCAGGGAATTCATTGTATACACAGATAACCAGGCACTTAGTTTCATAAACAGTTAAGAGAAATTGAATCATTGGCACAAGAAATGGGTGGAGACATTGCAAGAATTCACATTTTCTATCAAGCACAAGAAGGGAGTAACAAATAAGGTTGCTGATGCATTAAGCAAAAGAACTTTGACTACGTCACAAATTCAGTTGGAAACTACAGGCATTTCAAATCTAAAAGGAATGTATGTTGATGATGCTGATTTCAAAGATAGTTATCAAGCATGTATCAATCTGGATGAAAGGTACAATAGGGAATATTTTGATTTTCTAGTTCAAGAAGGATTATTGTTCAAAGGAGGACAACTTTGCATCCCAAAGTGTTCAATGAGAGATAATATCATACAGGAGAAACATAGTGGGGCATTATCTGGTCATTTTGGACTGGATAAGACTTTAGAACTGGTTCGTAGACACTATTTTTGGCCAAAGTTACAAAAGGATGTGCGGAAGTTTGTGGAAGAATGCACCATTTGTCAGAAAGGTAAAGGTAAAAGTACCAATGCAGGATTGTATCAGCCCTTACCTATTCCTTCACGACCATGGGAAAGTATTAGTATGGATTTTGTTATAGGATTACCAAGAACTCAGAAGGGGTATGATAGCATTTTTGTTGTTGTGGATAGATTCAGTAAAATGTCACATTTCTTACCATGTAAATCCACCAAAGATGCATCATACATTGCAGATTTATTTTTCAAGGAGATAGTGCAAATTCATGGACTACCACTAAATATTGTTTCAGACAGAGATGGCAGATTTGTGGGTCATTTTTGGAGGACTCTTTGGAAGAAACTTGGCACAAATTTATAATTTTCATCTACATATCATCCACAGACCGATGGCCAAACAGAAGTTGTCAACAGATCTTTGGGAAATCTATTGAGATGCCTTACAAAACAACATGGAGAAAAGTGGGATTCCATACTTGCTCAAGCTGAATTCTCATACAATGATACAGTGAATAGAAGCACAGGAAAATCTCCATTTCAGATTGTGTATTGTACACATCCAAGAGGAATTCTCGAGCTGAGGGAACTTCCAAATACTTTTCCAAGTAGTTCACATGCTGAAGAATTTGCTGAAGCTATTAAAGAGGTCCAAGATCAAGTCAAGTTGCAGCTACAGAATTCAAATCAAAAGTACAAAGAAGTTGCTAATTAGAAAAGAAGAGAAGTACAATTCAAAGTTGGTGATTTAGTATGGGTGTATCTGAAGAAAGAGAGGTTACCTCAAAGGAAGAATACAAAGTTACTACCTAAGAAAGTTGGCCCTTGTCAAATTCTGGAAAAATATGGACATAATGCTTACAAAATTTAGTTACCTACAGACATTGGTATTTCACCCATATTCAATGTTTGTGATCTCACACAATACAGAGGGTCTAAAACACAAGCCATACATGAAAATTCAGTAATAGAAGATCTGCAACAACTACCTAAACCAGCACCACCTCAGTTGGAGAAAATCCTAGATACAAAAATAGAAAAAACTCACAGACGACAATACACTCAGTATCTAGTCAAATGGAAGAACAAACCAGTGACAGAGGCTATTTTGATGGATGAGCAACAAATTAGCAAACATGGTTCATCAGTACACAATCTCATCTCAAGTGGACTTGAGATTCTTTCTACAGGGGAGTATGCTGGAATAGCAGAGCGGGAAATAGAATAAGAAAGGTTTATATTTTGTGTGTTTTAAATTTAATGTTTTCAATAAACATCCTACATGTGGTGGCATACCTAGAGTAGCAGTTTGATGAGCTCTCCAGATATAGCCATCTAGGACCGGGTGTAGGTTCTTTAAATTAGAATAGTTTTAATGATTGTCAGATTCCAATAATAGGTAGTAGGCAGTTTCAAATTCTTATCCTTTTCTTGGATAGAAGATTAAAAAAAATGTGGATATTTAAAATGTGGCCTACTGCATGATTGTCAAATTCCAAGAATAGGTAGTAGGCGGTTTTCGTATTCTTATCCTTTTTTTGGATAGAAGAAAAAATGTTTCTCATCCTTTTATTAGAAAAGGAGAGTTAGTTTTAAATAGCCGGTTGGAGATGGAAGAGAATTATTGAATTTGGAGAAGGAGAATATTTTTTTTCTTGCTGTTTCCATTACACGTCCCATTGATATTAAAAGAGATAAGGAAGGTTCTGATTTTATATACATGCAGGGGATGTCATCTTTTCAAAAATCTCCAACATTCTAAACTTTGCGGCTTCCACCATTGAGGAATTGAATTTGGAGAGTATTGTATTCATCTTCGTGTTTGGGTTATAAACGGTAGCAAGATCGTTTGCACAGATCTATGGTTGACGTTCATCTTTTGCTTAGGTTGTTAGCTGCAGAGAACCCTCTGCTTCTATATATATATATATATATATATATATATATATATATATATATATATATATATATATATATATATATATATATATATATATATATATATATATATAGCTGCTATACATTTGCAATGCAAGTTCGATTCATTTGTAGTAGATTAGGGGTGATGAAAAAAAGCCAATCATCGAATCATCTGAAGAACAATGTTATTGTTTTCTGACTCAATCTTGTGGCTTTTCAGCTTATTCGAGCCCTTTATTTTGATTCTATTCATACTTGCAGGGCCTCGGGGTGTTGCTTGGTGTTATTATTTTAGACGTTTGGTTTAAATTTTCTCTGTTCATATTATATTTTATAAAATGAAACACCCTGATCTAGTAGATTATGAAAAGATGGAAAGCCTTTAAACCATGTTTGTAAAGCAAAGTAGAAGAACATGCAGATTTATATATTCTGAGCAATCCAATCTTGAGTTTGGTTCGAGTTCAATCCTGCCTGATTGATGTGCGTGCCCCTTGAAGTAGCCCAGTTGAGTGAGTATTCCTCCTGAGCTTTCCAAGGTGTGGCTCTGCATCAAAATGGAATGTGATCTCTCAAAAATGAGATAGGTTATTTTAGGCCTCGGCATGGCCATCTTATATCATTCAAATTTTCATCAATAGCCTTTACAAGCTCTAAGTTACGACCCTTGGAAGATCAACCTCGATACGCACTTAGAGCACCTTGGAGACTCTTTGATATGGGGTGGTCGTGGACAATGGAGGCTCTCTATCCTTGGAACAAGGGTTTCACTAGGGTTCACCCACCCATCCAAAGATAATGGCATTGATGATTTGATTCCAAGATCAGTGGTGTCAAAATTACGTTGTGGTGCACCTATGAAATGAGGCACACTATGAGTTTTGGCATCAAGCAAGATCATTGTTCCGAATCCAAATGGAATGTGATCTCTCAAAAATGAGATAGTTTATGTTAGGCCTTAGCATAATCATCTTGTATCATTTAACATTTCATCAATAGCCCTCACGAGCTCTGAGTTACAACCCTCAAAAGATTGACCTTGATACACACTTAGAGCACCTTGGAGACTCTTCAGTACAGGGTGGTTATGGACAATGGAGGCTCTTCACAGCAAGAACAAGGGTGTCACTAGGGTTCACCCACCCATCCAAAGTGAATGGAATTGATGATTTGATGCCAAGATCAACAGTTTCAAAGTTATGTTGTGGTGCACCTATGAACTGAGGCACACTACTAGTTTTGGCATCAAACGAGATCACTGTGCCGAATTCAAAAGGAATGTGATCTCTCAAAAATGAGATAGGTTATTTTAGACCTCAGCATGACCATCCTATGCATTCAACATTTCATCGATAGCCCTCATGAGCTCTAAGTTACAACCCTCAGAAGATCAACCTTGATATGCACTTAGAGTGCCTTGGAGACTCTTCGGTACGAGGTGGCTGTGGATGATGAAGACTATTTGCAGCTAGAACAACTGTATCACTAGGGTTCACTTGCCCATTTGAAGCTAATGGCACTAATTATTTGATGCCAAGATCAGCAATTTCAAAGTCATGTTGTGGTGCACCTATGAACTGAGGCACATTGCGAGTTTTGGCATCAAGCAAGATCGCTATGTCGAATCCAAATGGAATGTGATCTCTTGAAAATGAGAAAGGTTATTTTAGGCCTCATCATGACCATCCTATAGAATTTGATGTTTCATCAATATCGCTCATGAGCTCTGAGTTATGACCCTCAGAAGATCAACCTCGATACACACTTAGAGCACCTTGGAGACTCTTTAGTATGGGGTGGCCACAAAGGATAGAGGCTCTCTATGGCTGGAACAAGGGTGTAACTAGGATTCACCTACCCATTCAGAGCTAATGGTACTAACAATTTGATGCCAAGATCAGCGGTTTCAAAGTTACATCATGGTGCACCTATGAATTGAGGCACACTACAATTTTTGGCATCCAACGAGATCATTGTGCCAAATGCAAATGGAATGTGATCTCTCAAAAATGAGATAGGTTATTTTAGGCCTCTACATGACTATCTTGTATCATTCAATATTTCATTGATAGCCCTCATGAGCTTTGAGTTATGACCCTTAGAAGATTACCCTCAATACACACTCAGAGCACCTTGGAGACTCTTTGGTATGGGTGGCTGCAGACAATGCAAACTCTCTACAGTCATAACAAGGGTGTCACTAGGATTCACCTGCCCATCTAGAGCTAATGGAACTGATGATTCAATGCCAAGATTAGCAGTTTCAGAGTTACGCTATGGTGTACCTATGAACTGAGGCACACTCTGAGTTTTGGCATAAAACGAGATCGCTATGCCAAATCCAAATAGAATATGATCTCTCAAAAATGAGATAGATTATTTTAGGCCTTAGCATGATGATCCTATATCATTTGACATTTCATCAATATCCCCCATGAGCTCTAAGTTATGACCCTCAGAAAATTGACCTCAATATGCACTTAGAGCACCTTGGAGACTTTTCCATATGGGGTGGCCGCAGATAATGGAGGCTATCCATAGCCAAAAAAAGGGTGTCACTAGGGTTCACCCATCCATCCAGAGCTAATAGCAATGAAAATTTGATGACAAGATCAATAGTTTCAAAGTTATGCTATGGTGCACCTATGAACTGAGGCACACTATGAGTTTTGGCATTGAGCGAGATTATTGTACCAAATCCAAATGGAATGTGATCTTTCAAAAATGAGATAGGTTATTTTAGGCCTCAGCATGACCATCTTGTAGCATTTGATGTTTGATCAATAGCCCCCATGAGCTTTGAGTTATGACCCTTGGAAGATCGACCTCGACATGCACTTAGAGCACCTCGGAGACTCCTTGGTATAGGGTGGTTGTGAACAATGGAGGCTCTTCGTGGCTAGAACAAGGGTGTCACTAGGGTTTTTATTAAGCAAGAACATTATTTTTTACCTCTCTCAAGCTTGGTGTTAGTATATATTAAAATCATCATTTTTTAGGTCCCTCCACATAAATTTCATTAAGTAAAATCATCTTTGTTTCTTACATTAAATCAACAATTTTACATTTATAATATCTTAAGTGTTTCATCATTATTACATCAATACACAACTACCAAAAATTGTAGTGTCAAAAATAGTAGTGTCAATAAAAGTATTGTCAAAAATTGTAGTGTTAAAAATAAAATAGATTTTTCTTCATTATGCTCATTATTTAGTTTTTTCTCTTCATGCATGGCTACTCTTCATGATGTACCTACATTCCAATATCATAAAAAATATTAGTAACTTATTGTATTAAAAAAGATAATCATCGGTTCACTGAATCATTATGAACAAAATAACATAAGAAGTAAATATACTTAGTTGAGTGTTCCAGTAGGGTCCTCTATTTTTTTTAGGGTCTCCAATGCGGCTTCATGATCAGCATTATCAATAGTAAAAAAAGTTCTTTTACTTTTGGTCTTCCTTGATGCTTCAACAACATTATATTTTTTGCTATAATAAGATGCGAATATATGAGAATTATTTTGTGCTTCTGATAGTATTTGAATGCAAGAATTCTATTCCTTCTAAGCATGTATGTCCACAACCATGTTCTAGCGACAACCACTGAACCAATAGGATATGTGAATCCATCATCTTCTGTGATTAGTTGTGCAAGCTTTCATTTACCTCCTACACAATGTGCTAACCAATAATTTGATTTATCATCATTCCCCTATGGTACAACCAATGCAAAGACATCTCCTCCCTGAAGAAGATCTGATAGGTGGTTATGCTCAAGTGAACATTCCATGTTATCATTACTGATAGAGGGTATGATAGACAATGGAGTAATATAATGTGGAGCTCATGTGTCCACCCACTCACTTGAATCACAGTGAACCCAATCACACTGAAAATAAATAAGACAAAAGAAAGCTAACTGTTGTGTCCAAATGGTACATATACTAGAATTAGAGCTCTAGAATGAATGCATTTTTTATGAGTCTCTCACCTATGGACACTTCCTCAACCAACAAAAAGAACCTACATACTATTGGATCAAGAGTCCCCCCCGCGATAATGTTGAACTACACCAATCAACAATGCTATGAACATCAAGAAGCTTTGCTCTTGAAATCTTCAATTTCTCCTTAACTAGAGCTCTCTTCACACATGCCCCTACTCCATCATGTTTTCCTTTCCATGGTCAGACTCAAAAAAATTCCAAATATGAGGCACCCCCCTCTCTACATGCATCCTACACAACTAATAAAATATGTGAGCATTCTTGAATTGATTTGTACAATTATCTGACCAAATGATATGTCTATCCATAGCAATTGCATGCTCTGGCAAGAAATCAAAATAATTCTCGAAACAATGTTGCACAAACTCATGTGAGTGAGATCTATCATCATGCATATAAAAATAATACTCTCTAATAATCTTTCGATTATCTTCCACATTATCAGGGGCATGTCTATATGTTATGCGGATGAAAATAGCAATTTGAATGAAGTTGTAATACTAAGATTGTGTCTCATTTTGAGACCATAATGTGTAGTTCCCAGCAAAGTCAACAATGTATATAATAGTGTTGTAGATGCTCAAAAATTGTTCACATCTATGGTTTCATCACCTCTTGATACTAATTTCTCCCATTTTCTCATTCTACTAACTTTGATCTTTTGGCCAAATTGATCATACTTTATCATTTGTATCCCCTTTCACATCAATTTCATATCAACTTGGAATCATATCAAATCAACTCAAAATCACCCCAAATCAATTTGGAATCACTCAAAATCACCCCAAATCAACTTGGAATCACTCAAAATCAGTCCTAATCAACCCAAAGCATATCAAATATCCCAAATCAACCATCATTTATCTAACTCCTAGGTATTTTTGTGGCTTTTAGTGCCTTGGAAACCTATCAACCTATCAATCTTATCAATCTTATCAATCTAACCTTAGTATTGTCATGGCTCTCAGTGCTAGGTCAAACTATCATTCATGTCATCCAATATTTGACATTGTTGAGGCTTTCAATGTCAGATCATGGCATCATCAACCATTTTAATAATATTGACAGTATTCATCGATGTTATTATGATCAAACCTTATCAATCAATTTCAATCCTGTAGCATTTACAATGTCGGTTAAATGTTACATATCAACCAATTCATGTCATGTGTCCTTGGCATGTTATCAATTTAGATCAATCAATCAATTTGACCATGGATTATGTCTATCTATCATCATCATATTCGATATCCATCATTGTCACATTTTCATCAAAGGATACTGTTACATTTATTTAATCAATTTGGCCAATCATTTACTAATTTTCTCTATAGGATTAAATAACCCATAATTTAATCCTATCATTCTTACTAATTATTCTTCCTAATTAACATCCTCAATTAATTAATTTTATTAGTTAATTGATTTATTATTCGCAAACCATGGAAATTTACAATTTCCTAAGTTCTATTTTCCATCATTAATTTCATTTTCTACTAATTCTTATTTTGTGGAATAAAAGGATTTTAAATCTGAATATTCCATAGAATATTGCATCATCATGACACTTGGATATTACACCTCATGGATTCTCATTTGACACTTGGATGAGATTTTTCATAATCAAATATTCTTATCTCTTACACATGTCCCTATTTGGCTTATTCGTCATAGATTATTGGCTTTAAGTGGGTTGAAGTGTCTTATGACGTGTCATAGATTCTCTTCCACATTTAACCAAGTTTGACTTCCATACATCATAGAATCTTACAATTGGCATATTTTTTCATATGTGTCATGGATTCTCAAAGGAATCTCTTGACACATTGCATATCTATGGGTGAAAAATCCAATGCTCTCACCTTGAGTGTTGATTATAAAATGGACACCCTTTGTCTCATTTTGGATCCTTTAATGCTTAAGTCTTGAACATCAAAATTCTTGAGTCTTTGAGTCCCCACTTCTTTGCATTTACACTTTTTTCTCTCACACTAAAATCACACTTCTAGAATTCTCATGGCGTTATCCATATCATAGGCTTTTGCTTCAATTTTGTGTGCACTATAGGCAACTTTGGAGCTACAATCATTTGGAGAAGAAAGAAGGGCATGGGAGCTACAAACGAAAGAGGGGGTTTTTATTTCTTTCTTTATTAGTTTGGCTTTCATGGTAGTCTAGGGGGTGCTAATGTATGATTATTGATTTTTGTGATTTTCTCATAGTATGTTATGCATTTAACCCATTTTTTGGTCCTACATTTGGTGAACCCGATGTGAACATGCATATCTAACTTGGGTTTTCTTGTTTTGTGCTTGTAGGTGCAAGGAAGGAGCGCACATGGAAGGGTATAATAACTATATGCTCTTCTTTTTCACACCTAGATAAATTAAGGGGTCCAGTAAAATGCTCGTGTGCTCTTGTTTCATGCATTTTGTTAGCTTGATGTCCTAAGGTGCACTCTGCTCTGTCAGGGCGCACTTGGGACCCTTAGGAGTAGTTTTAGGAGTTTAGAAGCCACCAAAACCTCTTTCTATTGTTTCTAACTTACCAACTATGCCCAACTAGGCTCCAACTACATCATTGACATAGTCTACACTATTTGGGCACACTTGGGAGTGTAGCTTTGAAAATTTTAGTTTTTGGGTTTTATCGAGGTACTATTTCCCCATAGTTTGCACCTGACCTCCCAACTGCACCCAGAAACTACCATCTATGCCCAACTGGGCCCCAACTGCATCATTTATGTAGTCTACACTGTCTAGGTGCACTTGGGAGTGTTCTAAGCCATTTTGGCCTTCTAGGGTATAATCTTCTCTGTCAGAGCACACCTGGTTCACAGTAAGCACATGCATTAATCAAAATCTGCACATAAGGTTTCCATTTCCTTCTAGAAGTTAGATTAGATGATTTTGTGTTACTGATGGCTTATTTACAGCATGTGGTGATCGTGGGATGAAGACATGATCATAAACTACTAATGCTTTGTTTGTAAGACGTTGTCGAAGACTTTGTGTGTCTTTCAAAACTATGTGTGTGGATTTCCTTGATTAGATAACATTTCATTTGGTGCTTAAAATGAACATTTTTCTTTTCTGCCTAGCGTGTCTACAGTGTTAAATCCCTAGGAGTTGCATTGGACGTATCCTCTCCCCTCACCATTCGTGGATCTTAGGTGTAAGAGAAATCCATGTAACTTCTATAGGAGGCCTACCTTGGACCAAGATACTCGATATTGGGTATGCCAGGGGATGACCTCAGAGTGGTAATGGGCCAAAAGCTAGGTCAATGTTCCAACTGCTATATAAAATTTTATTATGGTGAAAGTCATGTCGATGATATTGCTGTGTGATAGCTCTCATCTAGTACCCTTGTGGTGCGTCAAACCCCGATTCTCGAGGCTGGGAGACCTTCTATGAAAGTTTATCATTCACTTTTCGAATGGAATGCCCTTACCTAAAAGTATGTTTTAGTGGCCAAAATCCTTTCTATCCACTAGCTCAAGGGGTCACCCATGCCCGTGAGGACATCTTACATTCTCGCGGTCCTTAGTAGAGGCAACAGTCCCTTGGCAAGTCATGCCCCTTGGGAAGTGGATCTTGGTAGCCCCGAGAAGTGAGTGCCTTGTAAGGGGGAGCTTGTGGTGCCAAGATCCTAGGTTGTCCATTCTAGATAAGCATGGCTAAACTTTGGTTCAAATAGGAATTCAATGGATATAGTCTTAAAAGCCTAGGTTTTGGTGTGTTTGTTAACTTTTAACAATAGCTATTATTGTCTTAATGTGTCTTGCGTGTGTGTAAAACATAATCAAGATAAAAGAAAAAATTTTAAATTTACACCTTGGATATCATTTGAACTTGTCAAAATGTCACACATTGCCAAAACATTTCAACCTTTATTAAACTTTGTAAACTTTGGTTCAACACACTCAAACCTTGAAAAACATGA
The DNA here is from genome assembly GCA_028749045.1 of Cupressus sempervirens. Lineage (NCBI taxonomy): Eukaryota > Viridiplantae > Streptophyta > Pinopsida > Cupressales > Cupressaceae > Cupressus > Cupressus sempervirens. The sequence continues at coordinate 238,275,627 of CM053787.1, read as the reverse complement.
TGACTTGTGCTCTTAAACATGCTTGGCAAAACATGGATCTCACACTTGCATAGACTTCACTTGCATTCACCCTAGTATAGGCCTCATTCATACATCCTACAGACTTCATATTGCACCTTTTAGTCCTCATTTAGTATCTATTACCTTTCATATTGCATCCTTTTAGGTTCAGTTTACCTCCCTTAGTTTTTGCATTCCCATCTCAAAATCAGCACTTTGCATTCACCACCTTGCATCTTTGCATACCTATTCATCATCTTGACTGCTTTATCCATCATTTCAGGTGTCCTAACCATCATTTTGAGCATTCATACTGTTCTTAACATTGTCACCTATTGTTTACCTCTCTGTGATATCAATTTGGAAACCATAGCTCCACGAATTGCTTTAGTTTCAGCCCAGTTTACCAACTACGCCCTGAAACTACCAATTGCATCATAAAACTACCAAATACATCATTGATTTATTCTGCACTATCTAGGCACACTTGGTGGTCTTGAGATCCAATTTTGGGTTCCAGATAACATTTTGGGGCTTCAATAGTGTCCTTAGGTACCTGGTTAGCTCCCCTTGCGCTTTCTTGCCTAGATCTTTATTCTACATCACCTAGTCTTCATCACCCTCACTTAATGAATAATTCTATAGGTCATAACCTTTTTTTTTCATCCCCAAACCCATCCTAAAAACAACCCCAACATCTTAGCTTCCTAGCATATTAGTTTGGTAACCATACCCTTCTAAATCAACAAACATTCTTCCTAGCTTACCAACTGCACCCAAACTGGCTCCAAGTGCATCAATAACATAGTTGGTACTATTAGGGTGCACTTGGCACTATTAGGGTACACTTGGGTACCTAAATGACCATTTTGGGCCTCCAAGCTGCACTTTAGGACCCCAAAACTGCATCTAGGAGCCTCTACACCTCCCCATTTTGCACTTGACCCAAAACCACATCTTGCACCCAAAATCCCCTTTTGCATTATATTCATTGTCCATATCACACATATAATCAGTATCACCACCATTTTGAGCCCCCAAAACATCATTTTGAACCCCTAAAACATTTGAATTTAGTCAAAAATCTAGACAAAGTATGAGCCTTAGAGTATCTCCTCATGTTGACAGATAATGGATCTTGACTAGTCTTTTTATCTTTTCTTATCATTTTCTTGGGTCCAAATTTGTCTATTTCTTGATAGATTTGACCTTTTCATCTTTCATCAATTTGATCTTGTCATCTTTTATCAATATTTGGTCAATATCCAAAGTCCTTTATCACAAGGTTAAACTCCTAGGAAAAATACTTTCTAAAGGTTTTACCTAAATTTAAAACTTTCCCTATACCCTTGTCATAGCATAATCATATCCCTAGCATCCCCAAATGTCATTTTGACTTACCCTAGTGGTATATCCCCTTCATCTTGCATGGTCCAAACCTTAGCATCATTCTCACTACCAAACCCTATTAGATTATCCATCAACCAAATTGCCTTCTTGATCATTTGCCCTCATTTTGCATATCCTAAACGTAATTATCAACCCTTGGAAACCATCCTTTGCATAGTCTACCTTGCATACACCTACCTTTAGTTTCATTACCAAGTCCAAAACATAACCCTAACCTTCATTTTGCATACCCTCAAAAAATCACCTTGCATTTGCATTTGCATAACATCCCTAGGACATTTGCACTTTTCACATCAAAACCCTAATTCATTTAGCATTTCATCACATTGCATAACATCCTAAACACTTAAAAATCCCAAAAACACTCATATCTTGCATATCCACCACTCTAAATCACTCAAAACACTCAAAATTTCCATTGTATCTGCATTCTTAGGTATCATGCCAGCACTTACTAGGACACAATCAGCTTAGAGACTTGAGGAACTCTATCAACCTTTGATTTCTAAGGTACAAGCACAACCAAAACCTTGTCCAAGACAAAGAAAGAGAAAGAAAACCAAAAAAACCTTTGACGAAGACCAAATTGAGGCATCACAACCATTACTAGCAGACCCCTTGAACATGTATCCACAAGATCTTCATAATCAAGCTATGGCACAACAAACCTTGAACAATTCACCTACCATGAGATTTCCTCCAAACACTTCCCCCACACATGGGATGGTTCAATGGAGTCTTGACTTTGAACCTATATTCGTGCCAATACCTCCTAGAGGAGGAAGTGTACCAACCACACCTGAAGATGAACAATCACACTCCTTTAAATTTAGCCAACCTAACACAAGTACCTCCAACTATAACACATCAAACATACAACAAGGTACTATACAACTCAATGATGACTCTGACACTGACTATGGCATCACTGATGAAGAAATGGCTAGACCATGCCAAGACAAAAAATTTCGTAAAAACTTCAAACTTTTGGCAGCCCAAGAAATCGTCAAATTTAACCCAAACTTGGAAGGTCCTAAGTCCAAACATCAAACCAACACAACTATTGAAAACATACAACCCATGATAAATTTTGACTTAGATAAGGGAAAACAACCTTTGGATTTTTCAAACATGATAATGGCAACTATAAGGTCCCATCAAGAATCAACCATCAAAATCCTCCAAAGTACATTTAAACACATCAATGTTAACCCTTTGTTCGACGAAATACTACCAATCCCTAAACACCACAACAGGACATTAAGACTTGATCTTAGTCACATGATGCAACAACAAGATGCACCTAAAGGGACTTCTGTTCTAGGGATGCCAGACATACCTTCTCTGGAGGAAAATCAACAAAGTACACCTTTGCTCCTAACTTTACCAAGTGCTATGACATCAAATGCTATGGAGCCTCTCATAAGTACAACATGTGAAACATCAAGTGCAGCCATCCCTATGGACACACAAAGGAAAAGTCTTATTGATATTATGCCCATTCCCAACGGGGACACATCTCCTAGTCAAGTCAATACAATGTCACAAGCAGGAACATCTAACACACAAAGGTACCAAAACAACAATCCAAACATGACGTTCAATTCTCAAGGACTTAGTCAAACCCCACGACAACAACAACCTACAATGGTAAAAGGACTCAACACTTCCAAGGCGCAACCAAGTCTTAATCCACTTAACACACATCCCACATATCAACAACAACATCAACCACAATGAAAACAACCTCAAGTGGGGCAAACATCCAACATTCCTAAAACACAATCCCATGTGAACCCACTTGACTTACACACAATTTATCAACAACAATTTTTGCAATAATTCCAACAACAACAAGCAAAGTTTGCTAAACAACAAGAACAACTCAAACAACAAATAAAATATCAAAGACACCTTGACCAAAAAATTGTGTACTAGCAACATTTGTTACAGCACCAACATGTGCCACAACAACCTCAATAGATAACCCTACAACAACACTCACGTACATGGTCTCACATACAACCAATAGAGGTATCCCAAAAACAACCACAACATATGGCACAATAATTGCAATCAATCCCATAACAAGTGCTACATTAGATACCACAACAAATACCCCAACAACAAGGACCCTTCTTTCTTTGAGGTACCAACATACCTCCACCACCTAGTGACACCTCATCAGACTCATCAGACATAGAAATGTCAGAACCAAAGTCACAACAAACAGTCTACTCACAAACACAAAAGACTTGAAGGAAAGACCATCCTACAAAACCCTAATGAAGAACTATTACAACAATGCAAACAACTTTCCAAACAAGTCGAGGCATTGGGATTCCAAAAGCAATAGGCTCTATATATAGAAGGGGACCCACGTCCTAACCCATTCGATAAAAGTCTATATATGCCTCCATTCCCAAGACACTTTGAGGCTCTAAGGTTAAAAGGAAACCCTGTTGATCACATCCAAGAATTTTGTGCTTCATGTACTAAACTCAATGATGATCCCACTTACCTTACGAGATTGTTCCCTCATTCTCTAGGTGGGCTTGCACTTGAATGGTATTCCAAACTTCTTGCTAATATCAAATCTTGGTTAGAGCTAGCAGACAAGTTTATCTCCCACTTTTCCTTTAACATTACAAATGAGGTGACACTTTGTGCTCAACTAAACAGAAGATGGGAGAATCATTCATCACATTCTTACTACGTTGGAGAAGCTTAGTTAGTCAATGCTCACTAGACATTCCTGAAGAACAACAAGTAAATTTGTGCATTGAAAACTTAGTCCTAGACTTAATGTATGAACTTAAAATCAAGAGCCCAAGAACGATTTCTAAACTAATGAAAAAAGGGGCTAGTATTGAAGATGCTCTTATCCGTAAGGGAATCCTCAAGACAAACAAGGACAACACCAATATCAACTCATTTAATGACAAGGCAAAAATTTTCTCCAAAAACAAGAATGTGACTAATGATGGCATTGTGGATGCCCACACAATTAGCACAGCACAACCTCAACTGAATTTGAAAGGTGCAAACCCTACAAATTCACAAACTCCTAATCAAAAAACACCTCAACAATAGAAAACTGAGACTTCCACGCAAGACAAAAGACATCCTAAAACCAAAGATAGAAAATTTACACCATTGGGGATACCTCTTGAGACTACATTGCAATAGTTACTAAGTAATAACTTCTTGCAGCTACCCCATTCAAAGATGAACCATTAACTAAAGCAGATTGGTGTGATAACAAAAAATATTGTGATTACCAACACACCAAAGGACACAAGACTTCATCGTGCTTCCAATTGAAACATGCAATACAAGACCTTATTGATGATGGTGTAATCACGGTTGGTCATCACTATTAGCATCCAACTCTGATCACACTATTTTCAAAGATCCTTTGGGTAATAATGACAAAGAGAAACCCTCAAGTTCAAACTCAAACTCACAAGGTAATGTGAATTACACACGCATCGGATATGACTACACCATCAATTGCTTTAATGAGTCTTATTTCCACATATCCACATTCACATTGAAGGCTGAAGACCATCGTTGTGCTGTCACTACATGCCATAGCAAGATCACCCTCCCTGGAGCCCCATCTAGACCTACTACTTCTACTAGACCTGTACCCCCAAGTACACCTACTGATCCTACTTCATCTAATTATAGCCTTGTTGAACAACTTGGAAAAACCCTTGTACAAATATCCATTTTGGACCTACTACGTGCATCTCCCCAACATCAAAAGATCTTGGAGCAAGCCCTTAAAGAGTCAATAGTCCTAGATAACATGGATATTGCCTAGTTCCAAGCCATGGTTGGGAACCTATCTACATCACAACATATCACTTTTTCCCCTTGAGATATTGCTAAAGAAAAACCCAACCACAACGATCCCCTTCATCTTGAAGTCTTCATCCATAATGCCAAAGTCAGACGTGTCTTAATAGATGGAGGAGCAGGACTAAACATATGTACTCTTAAGGTTGTGAACAGTTTGGGTTATTCTGAAGATGATGTGGATCCCTCTCAAAGAATCACAATAAAAGCTTATGATGATGGTGAACACTTCTCCAAGGGTGTCATCACATTACCTGTCAGAGTTGGTCTAGCTATTGAAGACACATTATTCTATGTCCTAGATATAGAAATGAACTGTAACATGATACTGGGACATCCTTGGCTTCATGCTATGAAAGAAGTCCCTTCTACATATCATTAATGTCTGAAGTTTTTCTATCACAATGTAGAGGTTACCATCCCCGATGATCCAGATCCCTTCCAGTTTTCTGCTAATCTAAGAGATGCTACTGCATTCCAAATCCCAACAAACAATGAAGAACAACCCACAAATTCCTCTAAGTATGTGGATGTTGATATTCTACTCAGTAAAGCCAAGGAACAGATGAAGATTGAAGACAATGGGTGTGGAGAGTACTTTTTGTCTCATGTTTCCCACATTAGGGAGTCACTAGTTTCTCCCCAATCTCATGGTAAATCACAACCACTTCAAGCACAAGATTCAGAGATCAGTAAAAAGAATGATACTTCTATCAATGAGAAAACATCTGTATGTATTGAGAAAGAAAAAACAGAATGAGAACCCACTTTGATATCTCCTAGCAAGTATGGACTTGGGGTTACTATCATGCAAAAACAAGGCTATGATGGCTATAGCGGTCTTGGATCTCAGAAACAAGGTATAATTGAACCCATCACTACAAAAGGACAACCTCCTAGTTTGGGGCTTGGATTTAAACCATTATGAATAGGTCCTCCTAGTACCATGGTACCTAAATGTAAGACTATGTATGTTTTGAATGATGAAAAGGCATCTGAGGATATCCCACTTGAAACCAACAATCCTCTCCCTTTTGAGCATAACCCCAGTGATACAATAGAATCTAATGCCCATATTCATAGCTTTAATCAAAGCCCATTCAACACTGGTGATGAAATCTCCTCAAGTTATCTTAAACCTTTGGATTGGGAGCAATGTGGACCACCAATTTTTGATTGATTCGACAATGATGACACTCTTATAATAGACTTTGAAGGGATTATGACTGAAGATCATAAAGAAGCAATTCCTTCTAAAGAGAACATATTGGCATATTTTGGGGAGCCAACTCTACCTTCTAGTTACAAAGAAAAAAGAGAAAAAGATAGCAAGCATAGGTCTCTTGGTGAAAATTAAAAGGTGCCATTAGACTATAAAAAATCAAAAGCTAAGAAGCTCCCAAGGATACAAAATGAAAAAGATGATGCCATGAATATCAATGTTCCAACATTCAACATTCCACAAAGTCTTTTGGAGCTCTCTCGATCAACAATCATATGGAAGGTCATTGGTCTCAACCCTCCCAACCCTCCCTTATATCCATTTTTTTATCCCCAAATCTAGCTACCTAATTTCTACAATAACCAAGATCAAATCCTTCTCCAAAAAGCCTTTGCATATGTCATTATCAGTGACATCCCACATGAAATTTCTATTGACCCAATTATCCTTAGATGCCTTGATTTGAAAGAGACAGACATTGTCTTACATAAAATACATGATGATATATCTCGAGGCATTTCCAATGGTTTGATTTTAGCTACAAATTTGAAATGACTCCTATGTAGTTATGGTCAGTCATGGATCCAGAGCTCATCAGCTAGCAGCACCAACAACAGATATCTTCTAAGCATTTGTCAATGACATTCTTGATTCTATCTAAAAGTCCTAAAAAAATATTTTAAAAATAGTAAAAAGTCATGAAAAAAGAAAAGAAAAAAGTGAAAAAAGTCATGAAAAAATGGATGCCTTGATGAAAACCTAGCAAACAAGCATCTTGGCATGAAAATTTGAGTCAAGAGAAAAATTTTGTCCAAAACTGAAAACTTCGTAAATAGGCACTTTAGGCAAGTACCATGGTGAAAACCTGGCAAACAAGCGCCATGTGTAATCACTTATTGCTCCTCCATCTATCGGGATTCCATCTAGACAATTCCCACTCTATCATTCCTTGATCATATCCTTCATATTGCAAGACATCCTTGGTCTCTTATCATGTCTAACAAACTAGTTAATGTTCTTTGTTATCTTTTCTATGCATCACCAGTCTACACACACACTCTGCCATTGGCCTTTGTACATAGTCTGCATCTTGTCTAGGGGCATATTACCTCCATGGTGCATGAGTTTGAACTTGAATTGGGGGCATATCCCTAAGCACTTTTTATCCATTGGAACTATCACATAATGGATTGGAGCTAACACTTGTATATGTTTTTACGATCCTAAAAAAATCACTAAAAAATCGCATAATGTCTTGAAAAAATCCTTAAAAATTCAAATACAATCCTGAAAAAATCACTAAAAATCACATAATGTCCTAAAAAAATCCTAAACATTCAAATACAATCCTGAAAAAATCACTAAAAATCAAAAAATGTCCTGAAAAAACCCTAAAAATCATAAAATGACATGAAGAAATCAGTCACACAAAAAAATCAAATATCCCCAAAAACCCTAAAAATCACAAAACCCATCAAAAATATGCAATAAACCTTGTACACCTTTTACTCTGGATAACCACCCCTTTCATGTAAACACTTGCACTTTGCAGACTAAAACTCAAAGCTCTACACTTTCAAGACAATCACACTATCCGAGCAATGTGAACCAACAATCAAGCCAACATATCACTATGAACATATCAACTAAATCCATGAACAGCACTACCACATCATCAACATGTCAAACACCATCTTAAAACCTAAAACCCTAAAAAGAAAGTAATAATGGACAAGGATAGCTATTGGCTCACGATTTTTAGTGAGTGATTTATTTTTTTCTTTGTTTTTCTTTGATCATGTTCCTATGCCACTCGATGATATACACTAATATATGAGAGTGGTTAGGATGGTACATGGTCATCTTTTGCCATTTCTATCTGTTACAATGTACCTTTGAGAGTTTGGAGCATGAACATATGCCTTAGGAAGGACAAGGTCATTCTGTGTCTGCATCGTGCTTGTTTACGCAAAAGGCTTGCATTTGCACTCTGGCCCTTTATGCCATGATGCATTGCATTCCATTTGGCATATCAAAATAAAGCTCCATTTGACATATAGTGCACTTTCTAGAAGAAAAAGTCTTTCCATCATACTAACATCTCCTCATCTCATCTTTCTTCTTTATCTCATTCTCCATCACCATGATCATGACTTCCAATTCACCAAATCATCTTCATCTTGCATTCATGCATTCCTACATCATCCTGCACTGTCAATCAACTTTATGTGGATTTCCACCTGGTTCAACCTCACTCTAAAATTTTTCTGACCATAGTTGACCAAATATGACCATTTTTTATTATTTCACTCATGCTTTGACATCTTTCCATCATTTTGGGCATGCACGCAAAGTTTCGGGGCATTTTGAGTCCAATCAGGTTGATTTTGGGCCCTGAAGCCTTTTAGGGCACAATCTGCACTATTTGGGTGTAGTTGGGCCTCCCAACTACATCATTGACACACTTGGTCATGCCAACTACATCAATAATGCACTTGGTAGAGTTTGGGCGCACTTGGGGACCTAGGTTATCCAAAACTGCTCCAAGAACCCCTAGGTCTCACTCGAGAGGCCATAACTTTTGTGTTTCAACTCCGATTCATGAACCATCAGTTGCGTTGGACTCATATCTTTATTGTAAACATAATGAGTTATCACTATCATTATTTGGTCACTGTATGGAGTGGTAATCCTTGAAACTACTCTTGGGCTCCTGGTTGCCCACTATCATGTTGATTTCGGCCCCCCGGAGCCTTCTCGGGCACATTTTGCACTTTCTAAGACCACTTGGGTTTCCCAAGTGCATCATTGACACATGTGGTATTTTCATGGTGCACTTGGGCTTATCAATTGTGTCAATGATGCACTTGGTTGAGTTTTGGATGCAGTTGGGGACCTAGGATACCTAGAACTACTCCTGGAGCCTCTAGGTTGCACTCGGGAGCCCATAACTTTTGCATTTTAACTCGGATTTGCAATCCGTTAGTTGCATTGGATTTTTATCTTTTTTGTGGACAACATAAACTATAATTTTCATCATTTTTTGTCTTTCTTTAGTGGTATCCCATGCCATTACTCTCGGGCTCCCGATTGACCCTATTCTGCACTCTAGGCCTCATAACTTTCACATTTTAGCTCTGATTTTCATTCCATCAGTTGCTATGGTTTTGTCTTATTATTGTCAAAAAAGTGACTTATCATATGCTTATCTTAGTCAATTTCTTGAGGGGGCACCCATATATATCATCCCTACTAGGGCATGTTGCGGCTTTCTCATCAGTTTTTCTTTGATACAACGCTCTAAATCACATTGTATCAAAGAGGGGCAAAATGTAGACGCTCAAAAATTGTTCACATCTATGGTTTCATCAACTCTTCATACTAATTTCTCCCATTTTCTCATTCTACTAACTTTGATCTTTTGGCCAAATTGATCATACTTTATCATTTGTATCCCCTTTCACATCAATTTCATATCAACTCAGAATCATATCAAATCAACTCAAAATCACCCCAAATCAACTCGAAATCACTCAAAATCAGTCCTAATCAACCCAAAGCATATCAAAAATCCCAAATAAATCATCATTTATCTGACTCCTAGGTATTTTTGTGGCTCTCAGTGCCTTGGAAACCTATCAACCTATCAATCTTATCAATCTGACCTTAGTATTGTCGTGGCTCTTAGTGCTAGGTCAAACTATCATTCATGTCATCCAATCTTTGACATTGTTGAGGGTTTCAATGTCACATCATAGAATCATCAACCATTTTAATAATATTGACAGTGTCTATCGATGTTATTATGATCAAACCTTATCAATCAATTTCAATCCTATAGCATTTACAATGTCAGTTAAATCTTACATATCAACCAATTCATGCCATGTGTCCTTGGCATGTTATCAATTTCGATCAATCAATCAATTTGACCATGGCTTTGGTCTATCTATCATCATCTTATTCGATATACATTATCGTCACATTTTCATCAAAGGATACCGTCACATTCATTTAATCAATTTGGCCAATCATTTACTAATTTTCTCTATAGGATTAAATAACCCATAATTTAATCCTATCATTCTTACAAATTATTCTACCTAATTATCATCCTCAATTAATTAATTTTATTATTTAATTAATTTATCATTCGCAATCCATGGAAATTTACAATTTCCTATGTTCCATTTTCCATCATTAATTCCATTTTCTACTAATTCTTATTTTGTGGAATAAAAGGATTTTAAATATGAATATTCCATAAAATATTGCATCATCATGACACTTGGATATGACACCTCATAGATTCTCCTTTGACACTTGGATGAGATTTTTCATAATCAAATATTCTTATCTCTTACGCATGTCCCTATTTGGTTTAGTCATCATAGATTCTTGGCTTTAAGTGGGTTGAAGTGTCTTATGACGACGTGTCATAGATTCTCTTCCACATTTAACCAAGTTTGACTTCCATGCATCATAGAATTTTACAATTGACATATTTTTTCATGTGTCATGGATTCTCAAAGGAATCTCTTGACACATCGCATATCTATGGGTGACAAATCCAATGCTCTCACCTTGAGTGTTGATTATAAAATGGACAGCCTTTCGCTCATTTTGGATCCTTTAATGCTTAAGTCTTGAAAGTCCAAATTCTTTAGTCTTTGAGTCCCCACTTCTTTGCATTTACACTTCTTTCTCTCATGCTAAAATCACACTTCTAGTGTTCTCATGGCATTATCTATATCATAGGTTTTTGTTTCAATCTTGTGTGCACTATAGGCAACTTTGGAGCTACAATCATTCGGAGAAGAAAGAAGGGCATGAGAGCTACAAATGAAAGAGGGGGTTTTTATTGCTTTCTTTATTAGTTTGGCTTTCATGGTAGACTAGTGGGTGCTAACGTATGATTATTAAGTTTTGTGATTTGCTCATAGTATGTTATGCATTTAACCCATTTTCTGGTCCTACAAGTACCAATGGGAAATGTCTCCTTACACATTCTAAATTGTTGATCAAACCACTGAGACCTGTGACTATGTCTTGCATACTTGTAGAAAATATTTGTCTTGAAATCTAAAATAAAACTAGCCACACTAATTTCTTTTGCAACCAATTCACATCTAGAGCCTTCACCCCCACTTTTCAATGTGTATTTCACCATTTCATATGCCTTTTTTTGAATTACTGTCTTCCCAAGATCTTGTTTGCTCCCCTCATGGAAACATGTGTCAAACTTAGATAAGCCACCACATTCTAAACACTTCTCATTTAAGCAAGCATTTCTATCAAAGAAACAACTATCAACACTACAATATAAAAATTGATCTAGCAAGTCTCTTGATGATTTTGGAAGACCACTAGTAGCACAATTCTCCAACATTTCTTTACTATACAAAGTAGAATGGATGGAGCATAATAGTTCATCATGCATAGAAAACTCAACATGATATTTGCAACAACATGTATTTTGAATTTTAGATGGTACAGAGTAAAATATCTTCAAAGATTCAAAAGCCCTTTGTGATATACGAAGACTTGGATGACTCTCTCTAAATTGTTTGAACAACATAGTTTGATTTACCTCCAAATAATCTTCAGGATGTGGTGTGCAGTCTCTGATGTCAATTCTCAACTTTAACACATCTTTAGCATTGGGTGATACTCTTGAGCTAGAGTGCCAAAATTGTTTGACTTCTTCCTTCACATCATCGGATAGCTTCTTATCAAAATTTGGAAGTCTCCCACCAAAATCCTATGTTTCATTTTGAGAGGATCATCAATTCTCTCTCGTCTACTAAGTACTCTTCTCAAAGTATTCTGATTTAGGTTCAAGTCAATACAAGTTTGTCTCATATATCTACCCTTTCTCAAATGAATGGCTTACCAAAGAGGTTGTAATAATTATCCTTCTCCCTGCTATTTTTCCCAATGCTATTGAGAGCATTGAAAATATTCTTCACAATAATGACATTTCTTTCCATTTTTTTATTGACACGAATCTTCAATTCGGAAAGCATAGGTCTCATCTTTCGCATCTTTAATAAGTGCATAAAAAGTTCACATTGCTCCACCACTATTGCCAAAAAACATCTTATATAGTCTTGAATCCCATAACCAAATGGTTCTTTCTAATATTTTCCATTCCAAGTTGGTAATAATCATTTCATCAATTTCAATTGTCCATTTTGGTGTTCTAGAATCTTCATGTCGATTATAATTAGGAGATATGAAAGGTTCCTGTGCATTGTCATCTTTGACATGGTCAATCTTGCAATTTACATTATGACCTGGTAGTATTTCATTATCCAAATTTTCATTGTCTAAATTTTCAATCCTAGCATTATCATTATCAATTGGTACATTTTCATTCCCCGAATACACATATTTATTATCTAACTCTATGATTTCACCTTCGACCAATACATCATCAACTTGACTCACGTTTAACATACCTTGTCTCTACCTTCAGTAATTTAGCATGTCCCTTTCCTTATATGCTGCAATGTCTTCATTTGATACTTTCCTTTTGCGTTTAGCCTTTCGATGACTACTACTCCCCATTTAGATGACAATATCAGACACGTAATGATATATTATCAAAACATTTTCAACTGTATGGGCACCAAAAAGTTAGTTTTTACAAAACCTCTTAAAATGACCAAAAAAAATTGATATTGTCGGGTCTACAGTGACAGAATATGTTGGGAAAATCATGCGAGTATTATTGGGTATCCTATCTCATATCGAATACCAGATTTTAAATTAGATATCCGATGTTAGATTAGGTACCCGATATTGACTCTAAATTTTGAAGCGAATTATGAGCAATCTAAAAAAAATTCATTACTATATATGATTAATATATATATCATTATTATTATTTATGATTTATATATGATTATTATTATATATGATTTATATACGATTATTATTATAGATGACCTATATATATATATATATATATATATATATATATATATATATATATATATATATATATATATATAATATAGTAATATATGTTATTATTATTATGACCACTAAATATAATATATTAATATATATATGATTATTATATTATATTATTATGACAACAAATGTCCCTAGGGGCCCTAAGACCCCTAGGGATGCATTTGGTTGGTTCAAATGCATCAAGAGGGGTCATAGGTTCCGATTTGGTTAGTTCAAATGCATCAAGAGGGGTCATAGGTTGATGCATTTCATGACAACATATGTCCCTCAGGGCCCTAGGAACCTTAGGGAAACATTTGGTTGGTTCTAATGCGTCAAGAGGGGTCATATGTTAATCTACAACCCCTCTAGACGCATTTCATGACAACATATGTCCATAGGGTCCCTAGGACACCTAGGGATGCATTTGGTTAGTTTGAATGCATCGAGAGGGGTCATAGGTTGGTTGGTTCCAATGCATTGAGAGGGATCTTAGGTCAAACTATGAATCCTCTTGATGCATTTCATGACAACAAATGTCCCTAGGCACCCTAGAACCCATAGGGATGCATTTGGTTGGTTTGAATGTGATGAGAGGGGTCATAGGTTAACCTACGACCCCTCTCAAAGCATTTCATGACAACGAATGTCCCTAGGGACCCTACGGACCAATTTGGTTAGTTTGAATTTTTTGAGAAGAGTCATAGGTTAACCTATGACACCTCTCGATGCATTTAAAGAAAACTAATGTCCCTAGGAGCCCTAGGGCCACTAGGGACCCATTTGGTTGGTTCAAATGCATCAGGAGGAACCTATGACCCTTCTTAATGCATTTCATGATAACATATGTCCCTAGGGGCCCTAGGACCCCTAGGGATAGATTTGCTTGGTTTGAATGCAGTAAGAGCAGTCATAGGTTAACCTATGACCCCTCTTGACACATCCCTAGGGGTGAGCCCCTAGGGACCCATTTGGTTGGTTCGAATGCATCGAGAGAGGTCATACGTTCTGATTTGGTTGGTTTGAATGCGTTGAGAGGGGTCATAGGTTAACCTATGACCCCCTTTTGATGCATTTCATGACAGCATATGTCCCTAGGGGCCCTAGGGCCCCTAGGGATGCATTTGGTTGGTTCCAATGTGTTGAGAGGGGTCATAGGTTAATCTATGACACCTCTCAACACATTTCATAACAACATATGTCCCTAGGGGCCCTAGGACCTCTTGGGACACATTTGGTTAGTTCTAATGCATCAATAGGGCTCATAGGTTAACCTATGACCACTCTTGATTTTAATGACAACATATGTCTCTAGGGGCCCTAGAACCCATAGGGACCGATTTGGTTGGTTCGAATGCATTGAGAAGAACCTATGACCCCTCTCGATGTATTTCATCACAACGAATGTCCCTAGGGCCCATAGGGACCCATTTGGCTTGTTCAAATGCATCAAGAGGGGTCATAGGGGTCATACGTTAACCTATGAACCCTCTCAATGTATTTCATGACAACGAATGTCCTTATGGGCCCTATGACCCCTAGGGACCCATTTGGTTAGTTTGAATGCATCAGGAGGTGTCATAGTTTAACATATGATCCCTCTCAATGCATTTCTTGACAACATATGTCGCTAGGGGCCTTAGGACCCCTAGGGACACATTTGGTTAGTTCTAATGCATCAACATTTCATGACAACGTATGTCCCTAGGGGCCCTAGGACCCTTAGGGACCGATTTGGTTAGTTTGAATGCATCAAGAGGGGTCATAGTTTAACATAAGATCCCTCTTAGTGCATTTCATGATAGCATATGTCCCTAGGGGTCATAAGACCCCTAGGGACACATTTGGTTGTTTCTAATGGATTGAGAGGGGTCATAGGTTAATCTATGACCC
Source organism: Cupressus sempervirens (assembly GCA_028749045.1). Classification (NCBI taxonomy): domain Eukaryota; kingdom Viridiplantae; phylum Streptophyta; class Pinopsida; order Cupressales; family Cupressaceae; genus Cupressus; species Cupressus sempervirens. Next base: position 238,260,278 of record CM053787.1, on the reverse strand, counting down.
CTCTCGATGCATTTCATGATAACATATGTCCCTAAGGGCCCTAGGACCCCTAGGGATGCATTTGGTGTGGAAAAAAACCTATTGTGACACAATTGAGAGTCTTTGATTGTCCTGCATGGGCAAAGAGATCTTCCAAGGGATGCAAGGCACAATCACCTTGGCCTTGTACCTTCATTGGGTACAAAGATAGTGTGAAGGCATACAGACTTCTAGATCCTGAGACACATTAGATATTCGTGGAGAAGGCTATACATTTTGAGGAAAGTTCTCCTAGCTTGTCCTCTACTCCTCTTCGCACAACATACAGTGTGGATATTGATAGTGATTTCAGCAATAATGCTTCAACAAATTCAGACATGTGGGGTTCTATCGATAGTTATAGTGAGAGGTCACTTTATCGGTTCAGTCCACATGCATACATCACCACAGTGATAGGTCCAGAATAGCAAGGTACATCTAGTCTTCCAGATACAGGTTCAGTGATAGATTTGGGGGATAGTATTCATGATCTGCCTCTTCTTCTTGATGCAGAACTTCCTTCTTCAATTGTCACATGGGCTCCATCCAACTATCTTGTTCATTCTCTACATGATCGATCCTTACAGGTTGAAGTATTTTTTATACTTATGATCAGCAGTTGCAGCAAGGTTCTTCATCAGTTGTAGAGACATACAGTTCTTTGGGATAGGTTCTTCAATCAGTTGAGCATGTTTTAGAGACATCACTTATCCATGGGATTCTTTCCACACACAGTGGAAGCTTCTCATTTGTACCTTTGTCATTATTTCTTCCTAAGGGGAGGAACACCATTTTGCAGTCTTCGATCAGCTTTTTCATCGGAGTAGTCACTATTCAGCATTCCTCTTTGGGGGGGGGGGAGCCCATCCTGTCTCTCTTCCTCTTCTCATCATTCTCTTATGTATATAATGGATGTATGTCATAATGGGGGGGGATCTTGATTACTCCATCCATCCATGCATCCCTATTTATCTCCCTTTTTGGGGGAGGGTTTTTCCCATGAGGTTTTCCCTCTTTGCCTGCTTTATGGGAGATTGCATATCATTATGTACATGGTTACCTAAGATGGCCTAGTAGCCGGGACCCATTCTGCATTGCATCATAGATTTTGTAAGCTTAAGGACATTCCCCTAAGTTGCACTTAAGGGGGGTTGTTGGTGTAAACAAGTATTTACTTATTACACTTACTTAAGTTTTACTTAGGTTAATGCATTATTTAATTATTTTGCATTATTTAATTATTTTGTATTATTTTATTATTGTTTTAGGTGAGACACTTAGGATTTTGTGAACTCTCATTGAGTTACGCAACTCTATTTATGCACATGGTTTCTACAACACAGGAGTATACATCATTCACTGAGTTGTCATGTTGTCAACACAGTTATCCACACTCCTCATTTAGCACATGTTGTCTACACCACTAATTTGCATGCTACACCATTGTAGGCTTATCCTCACATCATCACACTTAATCCCATACTCAATGGAGGATAACCCATATCTGGTGGACATGTTCCTGGTTGTATGACATATCATGATGCTAACTTGTATGCATTCTAGAAGCTCTCCTGAGGCCTTTATATTCGAGCACTCCTAGTGTACTCTCATCAAGTTATTGAATGAATATTGTCATTCTGATCATACTCTGTCTATTTTCATCTACTATGTACTTTTTTTGAGTTCTTTAATTCTTGGGTGAATTCTAGCGTAAGCCAAATTCTTACATGGTATCAAAGCTGAGGGAGATTCTCATCACGTAGCCATTCGAGACTATTCATGCTTTAGCACCTCGACATGCATCCAGAGGATCCATCGAAATTAGGAGTTTGTATAGCTAGATCTGACCTCACTATTGCATCCGGAGCGTTGATTCAGTGAAGATCGACTATAAATTTTCCTATATTGGGTGAAAGTCAACCGTGATGCAAAATATTTTTGCAAATCAAAACTTGAAGGCCCCGATTTGTAGATTGCGTATGGTCGTTTTGTTGAACTGATTATTATTTTTCAGATCTGAATATTTATTTTATCTCTGCTTTTACTTTCGTATTTGAGTATTTTTCAAAAAAATTCATATAGTCGAGCAGAGGAAAAATTTTTGCCAAACCGGGTACTGACACCCCGCCTTGGCTCTATATTTGGCGGATATATTTTATTAATTTTGTAGGGTTTATTTTATTTAATTGTCAGACCCTTGCTACATCTGCATCAATTCAAATTTGGCATGCATCTTTGTACTAATATTCGGGCCATACCTACAAACAATTCGGCTGAGACCACATATCCAACGGATCGAGCATGACCTATTCACACATACAAGCAGGCTTATTTATATTAAAAACCTATGACATCCTTTTTTAAACACTATCCAGATTGACACTCCGCTGCATGTGGGGGATTATTCAACCAACGCACTTAAATTTTTTGGCGTCACAATCCTCTGGCAACATATTCTACAGATACCCCAAGAAAATATTCTAGCTCTCTATCTGTATAAACTAGCAGACATGTAGTGTAGAAGATCTTGAACACGGCGCCTTTTGGTTCACTGCTGAAGGAAACCTCAAATCAAATGCGGTAGGACACATCACTACCCAGTCACCCAACGCCGGGACAAGCCCACAGTCTGCCACCTCATCCTGGCATAGTCAACAGTGACTGTACATGCCACATCATTGGCCCACGCAACCAGACAAGTCAGCACTGTACCATCATCCCTATCAGCTACCACATACTCTACCACATCAGACAGACCATACGGATCTGTACAGTACGAAAGCACACAACATCTACCACATCATCCGTAGGGCAAGAATTTTGTGCAGACATCATCATTTTGAAACCTTTAATTTGACACCCGTCTGCATGTTATTATAGGACATTTTGTAACTACTATAATGGTCATATGATCATCAAATTTAACCTTGTGATTCGGTAATGCAACCCCTCTCCAAATTGATTTTGGTTTTTGCAATCCAACTTCAAGAGGCCATAACTCAGATATTCGGACTCCAGATAAGGTGCAATGTTTTTTGAAATTGGGTAGAATTTCCTAAATTTTTTAGTGGTGTAGCCATTTTCTAGTTTTGGTGCACGAATTGTTTAGAATTTGCATTTTTTGGTGACTTAACTTGGATAATCCTGCATTTTGAAACTTCAAATGCTCTGTACGGGCACATCTGGAGCCGAAAATAGGTTCTTTTTTTTTGAAAATGCATATTTTTTTGTCTACTTTCTAGATATGGCATCAAATTGTAGTGTTGTGTGGACAAAATTGTCACTTTCAGCAATAGGGCCTTTCTTTGCTTTGTAATGCTTCAAAATTATAGCACATTGCAAAGTTTTTGTTTTGTACTATATTAAGAGGTTGTAACAAGAAAAATCAAAAGTCCACGAAGGCCAAAATTGGCAAGTGGCCCATTGTAATCACACTACTAATAAAGAACCCACAACATCTATTTTGGGGGGGTTTCTTGATTTAGTGAAAAGGGGGGGTGTTCTTGGTGTTGTGTTCTCTCTTTTCTACAATTTTCTTTCATTTTTTGCATTATGGGAAATTTTAAGTTTCCTAAATTAACTCCTGATAACTATGCTTCGTGGTCTATCAAAATGTTGTATCACTTAATGCATAATGGAGTTTCACAATATGTAGATGGTACTCTTCCTAAACTAGCAAGTGATAACGTTTTTGCAAGTGATATTTCAAATTGGTTAGCAATGGATAGGAAAGCCCTAGGTGATATATGTTTGCGGGTAGATGATAAGATCATGTATCAAATCAAGAAGTGTTCTACATCCAAGGAAGCTTGGGATACCCTCAAAAACCTTTATGGTAAAGTGTCTGAAGAGGATGTGTCCAAAATTGAGGATGATCTTGTTTCCTTAGATCCTAAGTCATATGACTCAATACAAGACTTCATGATCAAGATGAATGAATTAAGGACGAAGCTTACTGATTGTGGAAATTTAATCAAAGATGACAGACTTATCTATCTCATACATAACAAGCTGCCATCAGAATATTCCACATTTGTATATTCTTTTAACACCTCAAAGACTACCTTAGGCTCTACCTACAAGAAATTTACTTTTGATGAATATGCTAAACTATTGGATGATGAAGAAAAGAAGTTGAGATCAATACGGATTCTCAAATCACCTCAATCCAAAGCATTGGTGGCCAACGAGGTTCTCAACATTCAGTTGGATAGTCTTCAAGCAAAGGAAAGGGTAAGAAGAAATGGAAGAAGGACAAATCAGAGGATGTAGAAAAGACAACACCACAATCCAATCAACAAGGCAAGCAGCCGAATTCCAACAAGAAAGTGGGCAATAATAAGGAGAAGAAGAAGTGTGCTTATTGCAAGAAATCGGGTCATGAAGAGCAGGGGTGTTATCTTAAAAAGATTGATGAATTAACCAACATAATGTTCCATTGCCTAATGCCTATAAGGATAAAGGATCATCTTCAGATTCCAAGGGAAAAGGGCAAGCATTCATGGAAAATTCAAACTCTTCAAAAGAATGGATATTTGACTATGGTGCCTCATATCATATAGGTTGTTCAAAAGAGGGTTTCACTTCATTGAATCGCTCAAAGGTACCGCACATCTTCATGGGAAATGATAGCAAAATGGAAGTTGAAGGAAAAGGAAATGTGGAGATGGAAAATGGAGAGTTTCAAGAAGTTCTCTATGTTCCAAACCTAATTTTGAATCTCCTATCAATCTACCAAATCACTCACCTTGGAGATGGACATAGAGTTGAGTACCTTCCCAACTCAATAAAAGTGCACAGTCTCAGAGATGATTCCTTGGTTGCAGTGGGGAAAGTGAATGATCACAAGAGGTTGTACTCTTTCTGCATTGTGTACCCAAGTCTCCTTCCAAGGCCTTGTTATTTGAATCAAATTCAAACATGCAATTATGGCATGAGCGGTATGGTCATCTTGACTACTGCTACCTTAAGCAACTTTGCACATACCAAATGGTGAAAGGTCTACCTCAAATAAACTTTTCTAAGGGTAAGTGTTCAATAGATTTAGTGGATATGCATCCAAAAGGGAAGTTACAAAGAGGGAAGTCTTCTAGAGCAACAGGTGTTCTACAAATGGTTCACATGGTATTAGCAGGTCCTTTTGCATTCAACCAGGGTCACTACATACTTACCTTAGTTGATGACTTTTCAAGGTTCACTTGGGTCTACTTTTTGCGTAGTAAGAATGAAGTGTTGGACACATTTCTAGCCTTCAAGGCTCATGTAGAACGAAAATACAAAAAGGCCATCAAAGTTCTCTGTATGGACAATGGAAGCATGTATGTGAACAGAAGACTTATGGACTTTTGTAGACATGAGGGAATTGATCTTCAAACTCCACCAGCATTCAGTCTGCATAAGATAGATGTTGCAACTTTGAGGATCTGAACTCGTAAGTCTATGGCAAGTTGCATGATTCATGCCAAGTCTCTAGATCCATCATTAGAAGTCAAAGAAATCTCAAGTGCCACTCACATTCTTAATTGTTCTACTCATCCAGCCTTAGATGGAAAAACTCCTTTTGAGGCATGGTGCGGCAGAAAACCTATTGTGACACACTTCAAAGTCTTCAGTTGTCCTACATGGGAAAAGAGATCTTCCAAGGGATCCAAGGTACAGTAACCTCAGCCTTGTACCTTCATTGGTTACGAAGATAGTGTGAAGGCATATAGACTTCTAGATCCTGAGACACATCATATATTTGTGGGGAAGGATGTACATTTTGAGCATATACAAGTTCTCCCAGCTTGTCCTCTACTCCTCTCTGCACATCATACAGTGTGGATACTGATAGTGATTTCAGCGATAGTGCTTCAAAAGATTCATACATGTGGGGTTCTATCAATAGTTACAGTGAGAGGTCACTTTATTATTTCTGTCCACATGCATACATCGCCACAGTGATAGGTCCAGAATAGTAGGGTACATCCAGTCTTCCAGATACAGGTATAGTGACAGATTTGGGGGATAGTATTCATGATCTGTATCTTCTTCTTGATGCAAAAGTTCCTTCTTCAATTGTGACAAGGGCTCCATCTGACTCTCTTGTTCATTCTCTACATGATCAATCCTTATATGCTGAAGTGATTGTGGATACTTATGATTAGTAGTTGCAGTAGGTTTCTTCATTAGTTGCAAAGACAGACAGTTCTTTGGGATAGGTTCTTCAGTCAGTTGAGTAGGTTTTAGAGACATCACTTATCCATGGGATTCTTTCCACACACAGCAGAAGCATCTCATTTGTACCTTTTGCATTGGTTCTTCCTAAGGGGAGGAACACCATTTTGCAGTCTTGGATCAGCTTCTTCATCGAAGCTGTCATTGTTTGACATTCTTCTTTGCGGGGGGAGCCCATCCTATCTCTCTTCCTCTTCTCATCATTCTGTTGTGTATATATTGGATGTATATCATAATGGGGGGGTCTTGATTACTCCATCCATCCATGCATCCCTATTTATCTCCCTTTTTGGGGGAGGGTTTTTCCATGAAGTTTTCCTTCTTTCCCCACTTTATGGGAGATTTCATATCATTATGTACATGGGTACCTAACAAGGCCTAGTAGCCGAGACCCATTCTACATTGCATCCTAGATTTCACAAGCTTAAGGACATTCCCCTAAGTTGCACTTAAGGGGGGGTGTTGGTGTAAATAAGTATTTACTTATTTGACTTACTTAAGTTTTACTTAGGTTAATGCATTATTTAATTATTTTGCATTATTTTATTATTATTTTAGGTGAGACACTTAGGAGTTTGTGGACTCTCATTGAGTTAAGAAACTCTATTTATGCACATGGTGTCTACAACATAGGAGTATGCATCATTCACTAAGTTGTCATGTTGAAAACATAGTTATCCACACTCCTCATTTAGCACATGTTGTCTACACCACTAATTTGCATACTACACCATTGTAGGCTTATCCTCACATCATCACACTTAATCCTGTGCTCAATGGAGGATAACCCATGTCTGGTGGACATGTGCCTAGTTGTATGACATATCATGATGCTGACTTCTATGCATTCTAGAAGCTCTCCTGAGGCCTTTATATTTAGGCACTCATAGTGTACTCTTATCCATTTATTGAATGAATATCATCATTTTGATCATACTCTATCTATTTTAGTCTACTGTTTGCTTGTGTTGAGTTCTTTAGTTCTTGAGTGAATTCTAGCCTAAGCCAAATTCTTACAGAATCAAAAGATTTCATGACAACATGTGTCTGTAGGGGCTCTACGGCCCCTAGGGATGCATTTGGTTTATTCAAATGCATCAAGAGGGGTCATAGGTTCTCTTGATGCATTTCATGACAACATATGTCCCTAGGTGACCTAAGACCCCTAGGGATGCATTTGGTTGGTTTAAATGTGTCAAGAGGGGTCATAGGTTAACTTATGACTCCTCTCAACACATTTCATGAGAACATATGTCCCTAAGAGGCCTAGGACCCTTAGGGATGGATTTGGTTGGTTCTAACGCATCGAGAAAGGTGATAGCTTAATTGATGACTCCTCTCAATGCATTTCATGACAAGGAATGTCCCTAGGGGTACTAGAGCCCATAGGGACTAATTTTTTTGTTTGAATGTGTCAAGAGGGGTCATAGGTTAACCTATCACTCCTCTTGATGCATATCATGACAAGGTATGTCCCTAGGGGTACTAGGACCCCTAGGGACTAATTTGAATGGTTTGAATGCATCAAGATGAGTCATAGGTTAACCTATAACCCCCTTTCAAAGCATTTCATGATCCCTCTCGACACATTTCATAACAACATATGTCCCTATAGGCCTTAGGACCTCTAGGGACACATTTGGTTGGTTTTAATGAGTTGAGAGGGGTCATAGGTTAACCTATGACCCCTCTTAATATGTTTCATGACAATAAATGTATTTAGGAGCCCTACGGCCCCTAGGGACCCATTTGGTTGTTTCAAATGCATCAGGAGGGGTCATAGGTTAACCTATGACCCCTCTCACTGCATTTAATGATAATGTATGTGCCTAGGGGCCTTACGACCACTAGGAACACATTTGATTGGTTCTAATGTGTCGAGAGAGGTCATAGGTTAACCTATGACCCCTCTTGATGCATTCCATGAAAACATATGTCCCTAGGGGCCCTAGGATACTTAGGGACACATTTGGTTGGTATGACTTCATGGAGATGATGAATTTCATGTCAACAAATGTCCCTAGGTGTCCTAAGGCCACTAGGGACCCACTTGGTTCGTTTGAATGCATCAAGAGGGGTCATAGGTTAACCTATGACTCGACTCAACACATTTCATGACAACGTATTCCTGTAGGAGCCTTAGGATCTCTATGGACTAATTTGGTTGGTTTGAATGAGTGAAGAGGGGTCATATCTCGACGCATTTCAAGATGCATTTGGTTGGTTCCAATGCGTCAAAAGTGGTCATACGTTCATCTATGATGCCTCTCAATGCATTTAATGACAACATATGTCCCTAGGGGCCCTATGACTCCTTGGAACAGATTTGGTTGGTTCTAATGTATTGATAGGGGTCTCTCTAGATGCATTTTATGACAAGATATGTCCCTAGGGTCCCTAGAACTCCTAAGGACCAATTTGCTTGGTTTGAATGAGTTGAGAGGGGTCATAGGTTAACCTATGACCCCTTTTGATTAATTTCATAACAAAAAATGTCCCTATGGGTCCTAGGGCCCCTAGGAACCGATTTGGTTGGTTCAAATGCATCGAGAGGGGTCATAGGTCCTCTTCATGCATTTCATGACAACGAATGTCCCTAGGGACCATAAGGCCCCTAGGGACCCATTTGGTTGGTTTGAATGTGTCAGGAGGGGTCATAGGTTAACCTATGACCCCTCTAGATGCAATTCATGACAACATATGTTGCTACGGGCCCTAGGATCCCTAAGGATGCATTTGGTTGGTTCTAATGTGTCAACCTTTCATGACAACATATGTCCCTAGGGGCCCTAGGACCCTTAGGGACCAATTTGGTTAGTTTCAATGCATCAAGAGGCATTTCATGACAACATATATCCCTAGGGGTCATAGGACACCTAGGGATTCATTTGGTTGGTTATAATGCATCAACCTATGACCCCTCTCGACACATTTCATGACAACATATGTCCCTAGGTTTCCTAGGACACCTATAGATGTATTTGGTTGGTTCGAATGCGTCAAGCACAGTCATAGGTAAATCTATGACACTCTCAACACATTCCATGACAAGGAATGTCCTTAGGGGCCCTAGGGCCCCTAGGAACCAATTTGGTTTGTTTGAATGTGTCAAGAGGGGTCATAAGTTAACCTTTGATCCCTCTTGATGCATTTTATGACAACAACTGTTCCTAAGAGCCCTACGGCCCCTTGGGTCTAATTTGGTTACTTCAAAAAGATGTATTTCAGTATAGCATATGTCTCTAGGGCCCTTGGGGCCCCTAGGGACATATTTGGTTTGTTTGAATGCATCAGAGTGGTCATAGGTTCTCTCGACACATTTCATGACAACATATGTCCCTAGGTGCCATAAGACTGCTAGGGATGCATTTGGTTGGTTCAAATGCATTGATAAGGGTCATAGGCTAACCTATGACCCCTCTCGATGCATTTCATGACAACATATGTCCCTAGGGGCCCTAGGAATCCTAGGGATGCATTTGGTTGGTTTTAATGTGTCAAGATAGGTCCTAGGTTAATTGAGGACCCCTCTTAATGCATTTCATGACAATGAATTTCCTTATGGGCTGTAGGGCCCCTAGGGACCCATTTGCTTCATTTGAATGCATCAGGAGGGTTCATAGGTTAACCTATGACTCCTCTCGATGCATTTCATGACAACATATGTTACTAGGGGCCCTAGATCCCCTAAAGATGAATTTGGTATGTTAGAATGTGTCAAGATGGGTCATAGGTTAACCTATAACCCCTTCTTGAAGTATTTCATGACCCCTCTCGACATATTTCATGACAACATATGTCCCTATGGGCCCTATGACCCCTAGGGATGCATTTGGTTAGTTTTAATGCGTCGAGAGGGGTCATAGGTTAACCAATGACCCCTCTCAATGCATTTCATGACAACGAATGTCCCTTTGGCCCCTATGGACCCATTTGGTTGGTTCGAATGCATCAAGAGGGGTCATAGGTCCTCTCCACACATTTCATGACAATGTATGTCCCTATGGGCCCTAGGACCCTTAGGGATGCATTTGGTTGATCTAAATTTTTTGAGATGACTCATTCATGACAACAAATTTTCTTAGGGGTCCTAGAGCCCCTAGGAACCCATTTGGTTGGTTTGAATAGGCCGAGAGGGGTCATAGGTTGACCTATGATCTGTCTCAACACATTTCATGACAACATATGTCCCTAGGGGCCCTAAGATCCCTAGGGACCAATTTAGTTAGTTTGAATGTGTCAAGAGGGGTCATAGTTTAACCTGTGATGGTCCCCTCTCAATACATTTCATGACAACATATTTTGGTTGGTTCCAATGTGTCAAGAAGGGTCATAGGTTAATCTATGATGCCTCTTAATGCATTTCATGACAATATATGTCCTTAGAGACCTTAGGACCCATTGGGACACATTTGGTTGGTTCTAATATGTCAAGAGGGGTCATACATTAAGCTATGACCCCTCTCGATGCATTTCATGACAATGTATGTCCCTAGGGACCCTAGAACCCCTAGGGATCGATTTGGTTGGTTCGAATGCATCGCGAGAGGTCATAGGTTAACCTATGAGCCCCCTTCAACGCATTTCATGACAACTAATGTCCCTAGGAGCCCTAGGGTCCCTAGAGACCCATTTGGTTGGTTCAAATGCATCAAGAGGGGTCATAGGTTAACCTATGACTCCTCTCAAACACATTTCATGACAACAAATGTCCCTAGAGGCCCTACGGCCACTAGGGACCCATTTGGTTGGTTCGACTGCAATAGGAGGGATCATAGGTTAACCTATGACCCCTCTTGATGAATCTCATGACAATGTATGTCGCTAGGGGCCTAGGACCCCTAGGGATGCATTTGGTTGGTTCTAATGCATCAACATTTCATGACAATGTATGTCCCTAGGGTTCCTAGGACCCCTAGGGACCGATTTGGTTAGTTTGAATGCATCGAGATGGGTCATAGTTTAACCTATGAACCCTCTTGATGCATTTCATGACCACTAATGTCCCAAGGAGCCTTAGGGTCCCTAAGGACACATTTGGTTGGTTCTAATGCATTGGGAGGGGTCATAGGTTAACCTGTGATCCCTGTCGATGTATTTCATGGCAACGTATGTCCCTAGGGGCCCTGGGACCCCTAGAGACACATTTGGTTGGTTCAAATGCACCGAGAGGGACCCCTCTTGATGAATTTCATGATAATGAATGTCCCTACAGGCCCTAGGGCTCGTAGGGACCAATTTTTTGGGTTCAAATGCTTTGAGAGTGGTCATAGGTTAACCTATGACCCCTCTCGAAACATTTCATGACAATGAAGGCCTTAAAGATCCCCTAGGGACCAATTTGGTTCATTCAAATTGACACATTTCATGACAACATATGTATCTAGGTGCCTTAGGGCCCCTATGGATGCATTTGGTTGGTTCAAATGCTTTGGGAGGGGCTATATATTCTAGAGAGTTGTGACCTAGTACCCTTATAAATAGTAGGCATTCACATATATCGGGATCACCATGACAAATGAATGGAGAGAAAGCATCACTGGAAGCGATAGTCACTGACCTATGAATGACATATGTCGCTAAGGGCCCTAAGGCCCCAAGGGATGCATTTGGTTGGTTCAAATTCATCAAGAGATCTATGACCTCTCTCGAATCATTTCATGACAACATATGTCCCTAAGGACACATTTGGTTGGTTCTAATTCATTGAGAGGAGTCATAGGTTAACCTATGACCCCTCTCGTCACATTTCATGACAACGTATGTTCCTAGGGGTCCTCAAACTCCAAGGTACACATTTGGTTGGTTCAAATGTGTCGAGAGGGGTCATAGGTTAACCTATGACCCCTCTCAACACATTTCATAACAAAAAATGTCCCTAGTGGCCCTAGGGCCCCTAGGTACCCATTTGGTTGGTTTGAATGCATTGGGAGGGGTCATAGGTTAACCTATGACCGCTCTTGATGCATTTCATGATAATGTATGTCGCTAGGGGTCCTAGGAACCCTAGGGACCAATTTGTGTGGTTTGAATGCATCCAGAGGGGTGATAAGTTAACTTATGACCCCCTCTTGACATATTTCATGACAACATATCTCCCTAGGGGCCCTAGGACCCCTAGGGATATATTTGGTTGGTTTGAATGCATCGAGAAGGGTCAGTTAACCTATGATTTCTCTGAATGCATTTCATGACAATGTACATCCCTAGGGGCCCTAAGACCCCTATGGACCAATTTGATTGGTTTGAATGCATCGAGAGGGGTCATAGGTTAACCTATGACCCCTCTTGATGCATTTCATGACAATATATATCCTTAGTGGCCCTACGACCCCTAGGGATGCATTTGGTTGGTTTGAATGCGTCAAGAAGTGTCATAGGTTAATCTATAACCCATCTCAATGCATTTCATGACAACAAATGTCTGAAGGGGCCCTAGTTCCCCTAGGGACCCATTTGGTTGGTTTGAATGCATCAAGAGGTTAACCTATGACCCATCTTGATGAATTTTATGACAACGAATGTCCCTAGAGGCCCTAAGGCCCCTACAAACCCATTTGGTTAGTTCAAATCAATGCATTTCATGATAACATATGTCACTAGGGCCCTCAGGGACTCATTTGGTTGGTTTGAATGTGTCAAGAGGGTTCATAGGTTCTTCTGATGCATTTCATGACAACTTATGTCCCTAGGGGCCCTAGGGACCCATTGGAAATTTGTCGAAATGGGTCACTTGGGGCCCTAGGGACATATGTTGTCATGAAATGCATTAAGAGGGGTCATAGGTCCTTTCGATGCATTTCATGACAATATTATATTTAATAATAATATAATACTATATATTTTAATATAATAATAATATATTACAAGATTATATAACAATAATAATCATATATATTAATAGATATTATATTTAATAATAATAATAACCATATATATTATTATATGTAATAATAATCATATAATACTACTATATATATTTAATAATAATAATATTTATCATATATATTAATATATTATATTTAGTTATAACAATAATTATATTTATAACTATGTTATATTTAATAATAATAATCATAATCATATGTAATAATAATAATGCCCACACTTCCCAAATTTTAATTTCCCTCTAAAATTTCCCTCCAAAATTTCCAATGTGGGTGGTTTCTGTCCCAACTGGAAAATTCTAAATTTTTGAATACCCAATTTCATATCGAGTATCCGATCTGTAATCGGATACCCGATTTAAAATCAAGTATCTAATTAGGGTTGGTATTTACCAAACCTATTTGATCAACCCAAAAAATGTGTTTGAGAAGGGTTTCACTGACACTTAGACTTCGAGTAGCCATTTGACAATATTATTTTCATCAAAATTGAATGAAATGAAAAGTGTTTTTTTTATAACACTCTCAAGATTCCATCCATATAATTGCTGTCAAATTCTGAGTTCTAGAAGTATTTATTCGTTAATTTTCAATGAATACAATTGTAAAGTGTTGATTGACATATTGATTGAAAAATAGTTATAACTTTCAAATGGTATAACATTTTTTAAATCCTAAAGTTGCATCACATTCTATGCTTCGCCTACTATAAGGGAAAAAAAATTAATTCAATAAAGTTTTCAATTAGTTAAGGTGGTCAGACACGAGAGTTTTTTAATTCTAAAAAAAAATTAGTAGAAAAATTATATTTAATTATTTATTTGGAAGAAAAATACCCAAAAATATGTGTCACATCTGGGCATGAGTCTACTTTCAATATCTATAATTATATTAAAAAATATTATCATTTGATTTTGATTAAGGTGGTCAGAAATACACCTACTTTTTATTTTCGCCCTGAAATTTGTGTAGTACTGGATTAAAATCCAAACTTTTGACCAATCAAATATTTTTTTTCTCCAGATAAGGCCTAGTAGTTTAGAAACTAAATTCAATTTCGTACATATTATTTTCTTACAACTTTTGATATAAAGTCCAGAACCACTTTAAAATTATGTGTCAAGTTGACATAACCTTGATTTGTTGATTTTTCGCTACCATTTAAGGCCATAGTTTGGTTGACCATGATCCTGCACATATCCATAGATCCTATGGTCTTTCTATTTGAGAATTATGTGCTTAAATATTGAAATAGATAAAAGAAAAATACTAACCTTGAAGTAGGATAAAGCTGGAGAATGGTGATTTCTAATGTCTGTGTACAATTTCAAGGATCTCTGCAATTTTAATGAAAAGGGTATCCAAATCTGCTCTTCCATTCATTATTCCACACATGTATCTATAAGAAAAATTGTTTATTGGTTTGGATGGGGGCTTTTCCTTGGTCCCAACCCATTTTGGAATCAACCTTCAAATATAATTAAAACTACAATATGTATAAACAAAGTAAATGGAACTATTCACCTTGCTTATGTTGAAATCCTTGAATCCACAATTACGAATGCTCCAAATGAATGTAGAAATGTATGTAGGATGTCTCAACTCAATGACATTAGATCTTCAACACCAATCTTCAATGTATCCTTGCATAGGAAAAGGCTTGGATGAATATGGATGGAGAAATCTTCAACAAGAGGGCTTCATAGAGATTAAATCCTTCAATAGCTAACAATGAACCTCCTTAATGAATTGGATCTTGAATGCTTGAACACTTGAATGCTTAGTAGATCTTCACTTCATAGAATAATGCTTGTAGGAAGGTAATGGATCGTCTGATATCATAATATGTCTCATATAGAGATCTAGAACACAAATGCCTAAAGAAGGCCAACATGGGAGCATTAAATCCCAATTAACCCTAACCCATAGAAATAGAACTAGATTAAATGCAATTTAAGAATTTATTATTTCAAAACCCAAAACACCCAACCCAGCAGTGGGAAAAAGAAACTTTCAGAAGCCTGATGTCTCGAAACTATTAGGAATTGAAAATTGGACCTCAGGTCAAGGATGAGGTGGACCCTAACCTAGGTCAAGGACAAGGTTGACCCTACCCTAGTTCAAGGTCGAGGTCATCCTTGACCTAGGTTAGGGTCAAAGTCAACCTTTACCCAAAAATTCAAAGTCCTTAGTTTCACAAAAAAAATTGTCAGAAAGAGGTTAGCAATAAAGACAAGTAAACCAAGGGAAAAACAAGCATATCCATGCAAAGACTTAATCAAGGCACTTGAAATGAACCCAAACCACTTACTCAAACGGCTAAACACTCTTAAAATGGAAGTGATTCCATTTTAAGATGATATATATGTATATGTGTATGTATATGTGTGTGTGTATATACACACATATATGTATATATATATATGTATATATGTATATGTATATGTATATATATATATATGTATACATATATATACATATACATATATGTATACATATACATATATATATACATATATATACATATATATATATATATATGTATACATATATGTATATGTATATATATGTATACATATATGTATATGTGTATATATATATATGTATATATATGTATGTATACATATATATACATATATGTATATATATGTATACATATATGTATATGTATATATATGTATATACATATATGTATATATATATATATATATACATAGATGTATATATATATATGTATATATATATATATATATATATATGCATACACATGTACAAATATATGTATACACATATTTATATATACATATGTGTGTATATTTATACATATATATATATACACCGACACACACAATAATTTAATATTAAAATTATTTTAAAATATTAATATATTATTAATAATTTAATTCTAATATTTAATTATTATTTTTAAATTGCTCAAAGTTTAATCTCATAAATTGACATTCATAACTAACTAATAGTTACATTTATTGCCAATACTTATTGCATAATAATAATTAATACTACAGTGCAGGGCAAGTAATCTAATTGTTTTTTTTTTTAAATCTTCCTTGGAGACCATAACTTTTGCCTATAATTTATGTTTACAATTCAAAATGAAAATTATAAATTTTTTTTTTTTTAAATTCTTAAATAGCCCAAAAACTCTTTTTGCAATGGAACTAGTTCTACTGTTAGGGAAATGAAGCTACCCTGTCACATTTCTGGTAACTATGGTTGGCTTTGGACCAACCACAAGGGTTTTCATTTGATGTCCATTCTTATTTTATTTTGTTTGAACATGAGTAAAAAAATATTCCACTTAAGATCAGGATGACTTACACATCACACACTAAGGCTTAATTCTTAGGCTAAAAGTGTTAAATAGTTAAAGTTGAATAGTTTTCCAAACTTAGTTTCTTGCTTACTGTATGATGTTCAAGGGTTAGCCTTGAGACACCATACTTGAACAATGTTACACTCGCCCAACTTCAAAAAAAGAAATTAAGAAAGGACCTAAAGCTCATTGAACACCATTTCAAAGAAATAAACATATTTAATATAGTAAGTATACATATAAACAAAATATAAATCTTTGGAAAGATCGTAAACTAATAATAATATACAAATATTTACCAATATTTCAAGAGATCAGAAAACTTCTCGATAATAGAATATTTTACCCATTTCTGGCTTGTAACTGCAAAGCAAAATTATGAAAATGCATTTAAAAGAATGTTGTTGTGTATATTTAAAGCCAATCGTGCTCAAAGGCAATGCTAGCTGGTAGCCATGTAAAGTAGATACACTCTAATATTCAAATGAAACTTTTTGAAATGAACATACTGCATGTTATTTGTCATCATGTTTTTTTTTGGGGCAATATGGAAAGGAGGCAGCTATCTCCCACAAAAATGTATAGTTAATTAATTTTCAAAAGATCGAAAACATTGTGGATTTTTTTGAAAAATTTTAGTATTTGATCTTCATGATTTGCATAGTTTGTAATCGAAAACAACAAAAAATTTAGAAAAAAATCACTATGTTTTCGTAAATCTAGAAAAAAAAAATTCTGACTACTCATACTATTTAACACTTTTGCCTAAAATATCGTATGTTTTTGTGAATCTGAAATTTTTTTCTTAAGATAAATTTTGAAGCATCACTACTTGTTTTGATTCATACTTTTGTCTATATAGTCAAAAAACCTTAGTCTACCTTTATAGGCTAATGAATAACTTAGAGGAATACTACTCTCTCTCTTACACACACTCCCATCCCCATCTCTCTCTCTCTCCCTCTCCCCTCTACCATCCTCTACTCTCTCTCTTTCACACACACACTCCCAACCCCCCCTCTCTCTCCTCTCCCATTCCCTACTCTCTATATCTCTCACACAAACTCTCATCCCTCCTCTCTCTCTCCCTCTCCCACTCTGTCTCCCTCCACCTACTATCTCTCTCTCACACTCTCTCTCTCCCTCTCTACTCTCTCTCTCCCATCCCCTACTCTCACTCTCTCTCTCCCTCTCTACTCTCTCTCTCCCATCCCATACTCTCTCTCTCTCTCCCATCTCGTACTCTCTCTTTTCCACCCCTACTCTCTCTCACACTCTCACACTCTCTCCCATTCCCTACTCTCTCTCTCTCTCTCTCTCTCTCTCTCTCTCTCGCTCTCTCTCTCTCTCTCTCTCTCTCTCTCTCTCTCTCTCTCTCTCTCACACACACACACACACACACACACACACACACACACATTCCCATCCCCCTCTCTCTGTCTCGCTCTCCCACTCCCTCTCCCACCCCCCTACTCTCTCTCTCTCACTCTCCCCTCTCCCATCCCCTACTCTCTCTCTTTCACACACCCACACACTCCCATCCCCTACTCTCTAGATCTCTTACACACACTCCCATCCCCCCTCTCTCTCCCCCTCTCCCACTCCCTCTCCCACTACCTGTTCTCTCTCTCTCTCTCTCTCTCTCTCTCTCTCTCTCTCTCTCTCTCTCTCTCTCTCTCTCTCTCTCTCTCTCTCTCTCACTCTCTCCCTCTCTACTCTCTCTCTCTCTCCCATCCCCTACTCTCACTCTCTCTCTCACATCCCCTACTTTATCTCTAC
Organism: Cupressus sempervirens; assembly: GCA_028749045.1. NCBI lineage: Eukaryota > Viridiplantae > Streptophyta > Pinopsida > Cupressales > Cupressaceae > Cupressus > Cupressus sempervirens. The sequence goes on along the minus strand of CM053787.1, from coordinate 238,242,044 downwards.
CACCCCTACTCTCTCTCATACTCTCACACTGTCTCCCATCCCCTACTCTCTCTCTTATACACACTCCCATCCCCCCTCTCTCTCCCTCTCCCACTCCCTCTCCCACCACCTACTCTCTCCCCTCTCTCATCCCCTACTCTCTATCTTTCACACACACATCCGTCCCCTCTCTCTCTCTCTCTCCTCTCCCATCCCCTACTCTCTCTCTCTCACTCACTCTCCCACTCCCTCTCCCACTACCTACTCTCTCTCTCTCTCTCTCTCTCTCTCTCTCTCTCTCTCTCTCTCTCTCTCTCTCTCTCTCTCTCTCTCTCTCCCTCCCTCCCTCTCTACTCTCTCTATCTGCCACCCCTACTCTCTCTCACATTCTCACACTCTCTCGCATCCCCTACTCTCTCTCTCTCTCTCACACACACACACACATTCCTATCCCTTCTCTCTCTCCCTCTCCCATTGCCTACTCTCTCTCCCATTCCCTACTCTCTCTCAAGCTACTCTCTCTCTCCCCTCCCCCATCCCCTACTCTCTCTCTCTTTCACACACACACACTCCCATCCCCCCCCTCTCTCTCCTCTCCCAAACCCTACTCTCTCTCCCCTCTCCCATCTCCTAATCTCTCTCTCTCACCCCCAAACTCTCATCCTCCTCTCTCTCTCTCTCTCTCTCTTCCATCCCCTACTCTAACTATCTCTCTCTCCCATCCCCTACTCTCTCTCTTACACACACTCCCATCCCCCCTCTCTCTCCCTCTCCCACTAGCTACTCTCTCTCTCTCTCACTCTCTCTCTCCCCTCTCCCATCCCCTACTCTCTCTCTTTCATAGACACACACTCCCATCCCCCCCTTTCTCTCTCCCATCCCCTACTCTCTTAGAGATCTCTCACACACACTCCCATCCTCCCCTCTCTCTCCCTCTCCCACTCCCTCTCCCATCACCTACTCTCTCTACCTCCCTCTCTAGTCTCTCCCTCTCCCATCTCTTACTCTCTCTCTTCCACCCCTATTCTCTCTCACACTCTCTCTCATGCCCTACTCTCTCTCTTACACACACTCTCATCC
>CM053787.1:238178485-238235985 GCA_028749045.1 Cupressus sempervirens | reverse complement strand
TATCAGTTTCGGGATCTTAAGGTGGAATGGATATGATGTGTCTCCAGATCTTTTGAGGAAAAAAAAAAAAAAAAACATCATGCTTTCCTCAAAGTATGCTTTTGATTAAATCTCACATAAATTATTCTTTGTGAAGAATGCATGCTGCTTATGGCATTTGAAATATGTGAAATTTTGGGCATGTAGTTTCTAAGTCAAAGATTGATTATGTACTAGAGTTAGTGTGATTTTTGTCTTTCATTCCATTTTCATTTCCTATTAATTTGAAAATCATGTAGATGTCTTTCTCACTTACCTGAGGGATAGTGACTTCCTACTATCTCTAGAAAATAGTGGCCAAGCTACTATAGCATTGCTGAATTTGTACAAGGCATCTCAGATGATGTTCTCAGGTGAAAGAATTCTTGAAGAAGCAAAATTGTTCTCCCAAAATTATCTTGAAAATATCAATTTATTCATAGATCTTGAAACAGACGTAATCAATTTATTCATTAGACTACAAAGCAACGAGTATTAAATAGTCAAATTTGACTTCTTTTTTCAAACTAGATTTTTTCCTTAGCATGTGATATTTAAGGATGACTGCAAAGCACAACTATTTAAATTTATTTATGACATTAGTCTTTATGAGTCAATTTGTTCCTTACAGGATAAGCATGCACTAGAAGTCCCTTGAATGGCTAGCTTGGAGAGAATAGAACATCTGAGATTCATGAGAGCATTTGGTTTTGATGATGTTTGGATTGGAAAGACCTCTTCTAGGTACTTTCGACCGGATCCCCATATATATATAACCCCTGACTTTTACCTAAAGTTTAAAATCTATATGCTTCTAGATGGCCTTTGAATTGTATTGCAGGATCCCATTTATTTTTATCTATAGCCAAAAAAAGGCTTCAATATCTGCCAAGCAGCTCAACCAGAGGATTTAAAAGGAGTTGGAAAAGTGGATAGCTTTTTGAAATTACAATAATAATAATACAACCATTATTAAACTAAGAATTTGATAAGGTTTTATGGTGGTTGTCAATATTAACAGATGGAGTGTAGACTCTAAACTTGGTGACGTACACTTTGCTTGACAAAAGCTTGTAGCCTGCTATCTCTCTGCTGCCTCAACTCGGAATGTGTGGACTAAGAATGACTTTTATGATGTGGAAGGTTTCATTGAAGATCAATCCTTTGTTGAAGTTGTTAAGAGGTAATTCTATTATAAATGATTTCAATGATCCAAACCATTTACAAATTAGTTCTCATTACAAAAACAATCGCAAAGAAACAGTAGATATTGGACTGTTAAAAGCTCTATTCTTATATTGACCTTAGATTCCTTAATCTATATAAAAACATAGAGAAGAATCGTTAACTTTCTTTGTTTCAAACAGTGATATGTAGTTGTTGGCATAATGTGAAAATTTTGTTCTCTGCTATTTATAACTCTGTGAATGATATTTCTCAAGATGTCTTGAATTTCCAGGGATGGGACATTAATTAGGACTCAGTTAAGAGAAATTGTGGGTACATCTCCCTTGAAGATAAATTATGTGTGTATATTATTTATATTCTATAGAATATCCAGCGACATCTGTTGAGGATGCTAGTGAGTGGATTAGACTTGCTGTAAATGAAAACACACAAAAAATACTCAGAAAATTATTGCAACCAAGTGATCTCCCTCGTGACTGCAAGCAAATATTTTGGACTATCTTGTTAGACACCTCATTAAATGACTATTAGTCTGAATGGATGAATCGATGAGAAAACTTTGTGAACATAGTATACATAGTCTACTTGAGCATTTTGATATTGCTTACTGATATAATTTAGTAAATTAATTAATTAATAATTTTATTTTTTCTAATTTTTATATTTGATTATTTTTATTTCATGTATACATAATTTTTAAGCGAGATCAAATTAGCAAAGATGCATTTCATATTTTATTATAGAAAGAAGAGAGAAGGATAAGATAAAAGAATGATAGGTCATGTAATTTAATTTGAAATATTGAAGAAATATATCTACATTTAATTTATACTGGAGTTATGTAATATAACATCATGAACAATGAAATCATGTGTCTCATATCTACCATTGTACTAGAATATCGAAGGGCGTTCTAATTGACAACAAATGTATTTTTTTTTAATGAAGATTATAAACTAATTTGAAAAGAAAATATTTTAAACAATGATATTTGGAAACATGTTATTTTGAAATATATGTTGAGCCTTGTTATTACATAAGACAAATACAAAAATTTAATACAAATTCCTCTCTTGAATGAATAATATAACTATTGCCAAGGTTCTTATAGGCCTTTTGTCAACCACTTGGATAATTCTAGTAAATACTAATGTGATTACTCATGACAAGACCTTTGCCAGTTTAAGAGAAAATTGTAGGGCTACAATCAATAATAGTGATACCAATTTAAGGAATATGATCACAAGTGGGCCAAGATCATATATAATAAATATCTGAATCCGATAGATCCAGAGTTGTTGTTCAAAATGTAAAGACTACCTAAAGGGTCGGAGTGTTGGAACTTTATGTCTAAATGTCAAAAAATTATTAGTAAATTTCTAACATGGGATGTGGGGGCAGGTGATAAAGCCCTATTTTGGGATGACTCTTGGGATGGGCTCCCCCAAATTCAATTCTCCCCCAACATTGATAATCTTAAATTTAGGCTGACATCTTTATGGGGAAGTAAGGTAAAGGATTATAAGATCAAGGATGTCTTGGATGGGGTACCGCAATGGAAGTGGCGCTTGTTGGCCGAATTAGATTTTTATTTGGATTCAGTTAAAGCCTTTGAAAAGATTATTTCTAATAGAAACATAAAACAATCTGAAAGGTTGGATAGTCTTATCTGGGCTAGATCAAAGGATGGTATATATAGTGTGAAACAAGGGTATGAGGCCATCATCCACTCTCAGAAATGGAATACGATGGATATTCCACTAAAGTTGTGTTGGGATGCTGCATGTCTTCCTAAGGCTAGTTTATTTTTATGGCTAGTCCTTCAAAACAAAGCTTTGACCACGGAAAAATTATCAAAATTTGGCATTATAGGCCATCATTGGTGTGTTCTATGTAAACATAGCAGTGAAAATGTCGATCATCTATTCCTCAATTATCCTTTTGCATTCAATTGCTAGGAATGGCTCAAGACTCGACTTGAATGGACCACCCCATTTCAGAACTCTCTCAAGGAGCTTCTTTGCTTATGGCCTACGAACTTGACTTGTGGGGTCTACAACAAGCTTTGAAATATTTTCCCATCCATAGTGGTATGGGAACTATGGAAGGAAAGAAATCATCACATTTTTAAGGAAAAAGAACTAAATATAGATAGGCTTTTACCTAAACTAGAAGCGTCAATAATGGAAGTGCTAAATGCCAATCTTCGAAAAACTATTAAAGAAGAAGGTTCTTTCTCCTTTTTGGATGGACTTATGAAAAATAATTGGTCCAATCTTATCAATTCACCCCTAGTATACTCGTCAAGCAACAAGGAGGCAAGGGTTAATTGTAAATGGCCCCTTCCTCCTCTAGGATGGCATAAACTGAACTTTGATGGTGTTGCAAGGGGTAATCTTGGAGTAGCTGGAGTTGGATGCATTATAAATAATGATTGTGGCAATTGGATAGCAAAGTTCGCATCCCCCCTCCCTCCTTCATCAAACAACATGGCAGAAATAGAAGCTCTTGAGAGAGGTTTACAACTTTGCTATAAACTAGGCCTGTCCAAAATATTCATTGAAGGTGACTCTCAAATCGTCCTTAACACAATTAGAAAGAAAAAGACTCCTAACTGGGTCTTGAACTCAAAGCTCCAAGAAGTTCTAATACTATTGGATAATTTTGAGGAAATTCAAATTAATTACATATTTTGAGAAGGCAACAAACTAGTAGATGGGCTTGCTAACAGAGGTGTGGATGGAGAAACGATCCTGCTCTATAACATAGAATAACTAATTTACTATGTAGTAATATTGTTATTAGGGCAAAACATAACCATAATTTGTTAGGAAAGATAAAAAGACATTAAATTATTTATAAGTGCAAAGGTTATCACTAGCTCAATACTATTTAAATTCCCACTGGAATTTCTCTGCCTACATCGGGTTTATCTAATCTTTAAAGTGGTCTAAGATTTACCTTTAATTTTATACACCTATCATCTTAGATTTTGGATTAAATTTCCATCATTGAAAGATCTTGGAGCGATCCCACTACCATAGATTGTATTTAGAGTTTCAAAAATTATGAAGGCCTAGTACGATGAGGAGGTATACTCTCACATGTTAAGTGTTATTATCAACTGTCATGACTGTATGTGATCATGGCAAAACTCATGCATTTATTGCAAATTAAGGAGATACATACCAATAATGAAGTATGAAGAGAGGCATTGAGAGAATGGTTTTTTGGAGACTCTGTCGGGTCTTTACTAAGTAACACTTAGGATTTCACTCCCTACATTTCCCATTTTGGACTAGGATGGAGACTAATATTCTTTCTTAGGGAAGGTCAAGCCTGAGAGATGGAGCCATCTCTTAAGAGCAACAAATGAAATGACTCGCTTTGTTGTTAGACGAGCCTTAGGTGAAGAAGTTTTTTATTACAAAGCTACATGGAGGACCAATAGTACCATAATCAGTTCTTTTATTGGTGTTATGGTAAGGGAGAAGATTGGAAAGGAAGATATAATAAGGCTTTGTTTCGACATCTTTAGTCTCATTTCAAGGAAAGGACTTGAAAAGATAGTCAACAACATCAAAAGTAAATTTAGAATCCCACTACCTGAAAAGTATATGGGTCTTCCTTTGGGTGCTATGGATTTAGAGACAGCCCCATGCCAACAATCCCTCCTTATCAAGGAAAACCTAGCATTTTATAAGGAATGGCCATGCATGGAAGCCAGTGTCAACTTCCTCTTGTGCTGGCGAAGAATTATTGTTGAGGCTAACAACGAATGGGTCATCAAATATCTCAAATTGTTCAATGCATATGTGCAGCTAGGTGTGGCTTTTGACAAGCTTAATGCTTTGGAATTTTGCATCCTCAATTTGGAGAAGACAAGCAGAGCCGAGGTAAATTTTGAATTACCTTCGAATGCTAGCATGGATGATTCAAATGATGTCCCTAAGGTGGTTATGGTTACATGGAAAAAGTAGGAAAGGGGTAGGGTTCGTAATTTTTTTCCCAAGTATAGGGTTTGAAATATATGTATTTTGATGTATAGGACTGTAGGCAGAAGGTTTCGAGTTTTGTATTAGCCCCTGGAAATAGCGTAGTATAAGGCATTCTAAAGAAATTTTGAATTTTGTAGTTCCATGACTTATATATACTTTAATTTTATCCATAGTAGATAGTTATCAATTAGGCTCAATATGAGGTTTTTTCTTTAATCTCAGGATATATGTTTACTGTTAGGAGGTTTTGATTAATATGATCTAAAATTTGAGATGTTTATGAAGAGAAAAGTTTAGTTATGCTTGGTTGAGATTTCTGAAGTTTAAAATCATATGCTATTATGTTCTGGTGGATTCTTGATTGAATGACATCTTGACCCATTTCACCTTTTTACTATTCTATCAAGAATCAATTTTGGGATTTTCTTAGAAAATACATGCCTCATTCTACCATAGGCATTTAAATATGAAATAAGGAAAAAAGAAAGTAAGAATGAGAACAAGAATGGTCATTCGATATGAACTGCTTGCAGACGACTTTTTTTTTATGGTGCGGCTCTAATTCCAAAGTAGGAATGAGAACATGAATGAAATTTTCTAATACCTAATGCGCTTTGGTTCTTTTATAATAGGGCTAATGACTATTTTTGAATCGGTATCATGGTGATTTTAAGATTGTTGTATTTTGATAATCAGATTTATGTGATATGAAATTATATGATCCATGAGAGTAGGTTTTCCTAGTAAGATTAATCGAGTTTGCTTCAGCATAGATGAAGCGATATATTTGTTATTTCAATTCTATGGTTGTCCTTTCATGTTCAATTATGTTGAAGGATCACCTAACATTGTCAATGCTTTAAGATTTTTTGGAGATAATTTTTTTAGACAGGTATTCTGGTGACTTTGGAAAATCACCACAGGCTTCCCAGACTTAAAATTGTGGGAGATTATATCAAATAGATTTAGTGTTTGCCCATATTCTTTTTTGTAATAACTATAGGGACAGGGGTATGCCCCTTTGATCTTGTAATTAATCTAATTAGTGCTCTTAGATTCAGTGGAGATGGTTTCCTTTTAAAAATTATATTTGTACTATTCGGGAATTGACTCAACTCCTCTAGGCAAAAATGGGGGAAGCTTTGCATTAGGTAAATATATTATCCATGGGAATGCCCATGTGTATTTCTATAACTATTAGAAGGATGGGGGTATGCCCCTTTGAACATGTAAATAATATAGGACAAAAGTCTCGGGCAAGACTGGAGGTTTTCTTCTCTATTCTTTCCTAACAAAGATGTTAGGGTACCTAACAAGAGCATAAGAAAATTGTTGAAATTAAAAATCTAAATGGACATAAGCTATCGAAAAGTTATCTTCCAAGTTAAATTGTCTTGAAGATAAAGAAAAACCCGCAAAAAAGAAGAAGCAACTCACAATCTAAAAGAAAAACCCACACAAAAAAAGAAGAAACTCACAATCTATACTTTGCAAATGTAATCAACAAGGAAAATTATGAGCAAGTATGACGTATCAAAATTCATCGATTCGTGAAGCTATTGTACATGTACACACGTATGAGATAAATTTATCTTAATGTTCCATTAGAAAATAGTTTCAAAGATTAGTCACAAGAAGATAATTGTGGCAATAATAAACTCTAAGAAACTAATATCATAGGCAATAATTAAAATAAACACAATTGGCTCTTCAAAATTTCATAAATTAGCAGTGATTAACTGATAAACTTGCACAGATGGAAAGATTCTCACACCTTGAGTGAAGCATTGAAATTGTGCATAACTCTATTGTAATAATTGTGGATTGTAATTGCATTGTACAAATTGAGTTTATATAGTGCTCCATTATAGGTTAAAATAAGATAAAATGCACACTTAGGATAAGGGCCCAAATAATAAAGTTTTTACATGTATCAAAGTGGAATAGGTCTAATAATATTAATTTAAATTAGAAAAAGGTTATATAATATATACAAGAATAGGAAATAAAAAGTGTTAGGAGAGTGTGAAATAGAATTATCTAACTAAAGGTGTATAAGTTATGATGATACAACTATGTTGATCCTTACTATGTGACATTCATAGGTCTACATGGGAACTCATTATTGTTCATGTTTTTAAAATCTCATGTCCAACTATTTATTGTCTATGGTAGAAATATAATACTCTAGTATGGTTATTCTCCCTTATAAAATGGGGATAGGCTAGATAATTAAAGTTTCACAAGCATGTATCCTCATTTTAAGATCCCCTCTTCTTAATTCTAAGGTGCATCCAATGAGGATCATATCTCTTTATTTTAAATGTGTATCCCTTTAAAAATCTTGAAATCCATAACAAAGATCCCATGATATTTCTCTCATATTCATTAAAATGTTATCATAGAAATGTGGTAAATTTTTAAGGGGACATATCATTCTAGTTATTTTTGTAGGTATTTTAAAAGGCCATTTAGACATTTTTCAACTATATACCCATTTGACCAAGGGTCCAAGGGGTAAAATTGTTTTCATTTTTTCAAGTTGAAGAAATAGAGAAAATTTAATGTTAGACATTTTATCTTGGCTATTCTAGAGCTAGTGGAGAAAACCATTTATTTCAAGAAGTTATCTATAAAACTCTCATATGAAACCATATTTAGGAAACCCCTTTGACCCTACATTTTTTAATTATGAAAAAACCAATAAAAGTAGCATATATCCAAACCCTTAAAATATCCAAAATACCAACCTTCTTATTTGTTTCATTCATTGTAATACCCCAAATATTTCTTGTATATCCGTGAGTTCAATATTGTACCAAATATATATATACTCAACTTGAAAGATCACACCTCCCACAACTATGAAAGATTTGTACCACTTGATAGGAAATAATGCATTCCATGTCCTACATATTCTCATTAGAGAAAACCATCCATACAAGTGTATTGAATAATCATAATGAAAATAAATCAAATAGGGAAGTGACAAGAGACCAAGAGATATACCCTAAAAATCCCTATAGAGGGTTGACAAATCAACCTCCAAAAGCATTCATACTTCATCTACTATTCAACAAATCAATAACACAATGCACTCACAAAATTATATGAATATTTTGGAAAATTTGAGCCTTTTCATTACATCCTCCATGTGTTCAGGCATGAATCCACATATCTTTTGTCATGCTTCATATATGCTCTCCTCAAAAAGACTCAAAAGATGACAACATACTCCCCCAACCTTAACCTCCAAACATGTGCTAGCTTTTGTAGACTCAAACCTCACATAATACAAAGACAAAACCATGTCTCTCAAAGGCATAAGAGCACATAATAATTGACTCTTCATTTAATATTAAGTGTTAAGTTTTTACTTTATTAAATATTTTTCCTTAAATATTAAACAATTTCCATCTATCTTCCACCCATAAAATAATCAATCCAATGTCATAGTACAACATTACAAGTGGTCCCCAAATAATTACATAGTGTGGCTAATAGCATCTACTATAATTGCCAAACTAAATAATCATTTAATTATAATTAAGTCATCTAATGAAATGTTGGATAGCACCAATTCCTAGCATTAATCATTGTTAGTTTTCATTCAAGAAGTTTTATGTAGCCATTCTATTTTTGCCAGAGCAAAAAATTCTTTATGATTAACGCATGTGGCTCTTAAAGTACTTTTGGATTATTAAATAGACATGTTTGAGGGTTTGAGTTCTATGGGATAGAGCAAGTGTAATAGAATTATTTTGAGAGTTGGGTTTTCTTTAGTATTGATGTTCGACTTGGATCTGACTTTGTTGCCAAATTAGGCACTAGTCAAATTTTTGAAAGCTAACCATTTACTAGTTGAAAATAAAGAAAGAATTTAAAATCTTTTGTTTATTTTACTTTCATTTTTTCATCATTATCCATAGTTCATTATTGCAAATGCTAAATAAATCTATTATAATCTTGTGATTGTAAGTGTATCCTACGAGATCGAAGTTGTTGAAAGTTTTTTTTTAATTGAATATATCTCAAGGGTTTATGAAAAAGAATTAGTTTCATCCTTTAACCTTACCACCTAATGAAGAGACCTATAAAGATAAATAATCTTTCACAAAAGTCAATTGTCATAACTAAAGTATATAGCCATACTTTGTGAGGATTCATTAAACAAACCTTTAATATCAGATATCATCTTGGGTTTAATAAAGATTAAAATGGAGAAGATGTTAGAATCATTGTGTTGTTAGTCTTTTCCAAAGTGTAGAAAGATGTTGAAATCATTGTTGCAAAGTGTATTCTATGAGATCATTGTTGTTGTTCACAAGTTTTTAATCATTTAACCTTGCTACCTAGAGAAGAGATCTCAAGTTAGATGAAATAATCTTTCACAACAAGTGTATTCTATAAGATCATTGTTGTTGTTCACAAGTTTTTTATCAGTTAACCTTGCTACCTAGAGAAGAGATCTCAAGTTAGATGAAATAATCTTTCACAAAGGCCAACTGTCATAACTGAAGTATAGAGCCATACTTTATGGGGATTCATTAAATATGCTTTGATTGTTTTATTCTTTTAAAGATATCAAAAATCACTCTCCTAAGCTTAATGAGGATCATCATGTAAAAGATGTATCGCTTTCCTAAACTTAATGAAGATTATCATATAAAAGATTTTAAAATCATTGTATTGTTAGTATTTTCCAATATGAAAACAAAGAGATAGATATTGTCTATTAGTCAAGAACTCTAAAATTAGAGTGAACACAAAGAAACTACCAAAAATCATAAATATTTCAATTTACATCTCATACTCTAGATGATATAAAATCCTCTAGAATTAAGCATGAAAATGAATTCAAATGTCTTAAAGAAGTGAAAGCAAGCAACATATGGGCTCCACGTGCTGAATCATAATTTAGCGAGTAATTTAGTCAACAACATCACAAGTGTGTTTTATTTGAAAAGGAGGAACATTTCTTTAGAAGTCAAGAAAACAAAAATTAGCTTATCTACTTCAAGGTAGCTGCAAATAATAGGCACGTTTAAAGCGTCCTCCATTAAAGTAAACTTTTCATGGAATAATTTCGTCCTCAAGCTGTAATGCTGCATTTTCCAGAGGAGAACAATAAAACGTGGAAAACTTTCAGTCGCCAGACCGATTCACAGACAATTAATCGACTCTTAAATACAATTCTTGTCGGCAAAGGTTGCAGCTGATAGAGAGAAAAATGAGAATTCTCGGAGCATTTCTGTTATTCTGTTTCGTCGGAACAAAAAAGGCAGAGTGCCCCATCGATCTGGAATATGTTGTGTATGGGCAACTTTCAGATCGTAGCGATGTCTAAGCTTTGGTGTTGTGTGGTTCTGGAGATTTTGAGTGGGAGGAAAGCTCTTGATAGTAGTGTTGAATCTCCCTCCGATTACCTGGTTACAAATTGGGCATGGAGACTTGTGAAATCGGGGAAAACTTTGGATGTGATCGACATTAGAATCCGTGAGATTGGGGCTGAGAGAGATGGAGAGGTTTATTTTAGTGGGCCTTTTGTGCACCCATGTTATGGTGGCATTTAGGTCGAGTTAAGTGTTCTATTCATTCTTATGAGAGATGGGTTCATGTGAACCACTACTAATGAAACATGGGTAACAAGTATGACTGAAAAGGCTACACAATTGAATTCTGATAGAAATATTACAACATTTTGATCATTTTAATTCGCTGATATGATTTCAAATATCCCATGGGTCTTAGTACTTCACCTCTATGAAAATCACCTAGATGCAATGAGTTCTAAGTGTTTCATTCATTCTCATGAGAGATGACTTTGTGTGAATTACTATTCATGAAATATGAGTCAATGAGTTTAATTCAAAAAAACACACAATTGAATTTTGATAGTAATATCACAATATTTTGATGATTTTAATTCGCTAATATGGCTCCTATATAAAATCTCAACTTCCTTTCAATTAGCTTCATCAAAGATGCATTAATTTACAAGGGAAAATGTTAGGACAAAGATTCACAAGTTGTTTATTCTATATTTTTCTTTCAACATTTATATTCATGCATCTCTGACCCATATTTAATTTCAAATTTTCATGTTTTTGTATCAATTTATTTGACAAGTATCATGTGGTTAAAGTTTAGAGTCATATTATCAAATGTGATACCATACCATCATATTTTTTATTGAGACATTCAAAAATATCCCTAAAAGAGTTAGACCAATAGTTATATGTTAAATTATGCTTTATTAGTGCACTATGACATCATACAATTTGTTTTTTTTATAGATCTAAGGAATACATTTTATCAATTGTGAGTTCTTTGTTAACAATGACAACTTTAAGTCACAACTATTGGTGCTATATATTATTTTTTTCAATCAATAAAAGGCAAGTGTGCATTTTATTAATATCAAAAAAATTTACAATACCCCATTCAAGTGCAAAAATATTTACTATGTTACAAATCCTCTTCCAACTTATGTCCTTTGTGAATGTGAAAGTATCACATAACCTCCTAAAAATGTTATGTACATTTTGAGTAACTTTTTCTAAATTATTCACAAGATTTGACAACTCTACATGTCTGACACCAATCTCTGTTGCTACCTTCTCCATAACTATCTTCTCAAATTTCCTTTCTGACCATTCCATTAATCTTTCATTTGCATCTATATCTAGGTCATTTATTTTCTCTACAATCTTAATCAATTTCTCAACAATGGGAGCATTCTCATCTAAATTATCAATAACAAATGAATCAAGAAATATATCCTTAATATCATACAACACCTGTTTTTGTGGCTTTTTTTGTTCATGTTCACTTCTTAGCTCAACTTGCTAAGCCTTCCTAGCAAAAAATTCGCTCAATATCTTCATTTTCTCTTTTTTCAAGTTTGACTTGTCCCAATAACGTATCACAAGGTCCTCATAAAGCATAATAGGTTTAGCTTGAAAAGAAATTGGAGACTATACACTTTTCTTCTTGAACTTCTTTGAACTAGAGTACTGGAGTTCGACATTTGTGCTTGCAAGCTTTGTGTAAATGTAGCTCCATACTTTATCTTTGAGCCTCAACTCTTGTTTCTTTGGCCTTCTTAGGCTCTTCACTCAATTTCTTCTCCTCTTTAGGTTTGAGTTCTATTATAGAAATCTTTCATTATGGCTCATGTGTTCCCTCAATTCAAGGTCCCAAGGCTTGTGGCCTTTCTTCGCCAGTAGTAGGCTCCGATACTTGATCATTTTGACCTTCAACTTTATGTTCTCCTTCTACATCTTTTGTAACATTTCCCTATGTGGATTCATCTATCTTTATGGTCTCTTCTGTAGTGACCAACCCACTCTATTTCTTGAAAACACTAGCCTCTACACCACCCTGGCTGACATCTTGACTGTTAGGATTAAACCACAGATAGAAAATAACAATTACATGCAAATATAACCAATAACAAAAAATAATAGATCACACATAAAAGAACACAAGGCACCAAGATTTAATGCGGTTCACCCAATCCCTAGGTTACCTCCACCAAACAACAAGTCTGATATTTTTATGATCCAGTGATTACAACCTGATTACAATCCATAATCCCTTACAGCTCAATACCGTCGCAAGAACCAATTTTGCATCACCACTATAAAACAACCCTAACCCTAAGCCCTTTTATACAAGTATTAAACTACTTCAGGGTTATTACATGTCAACCATAAATTGCTGAATATTAGCCATTACTTTAGTGGCAAATCTACAACAGTACCAAAAAAAGTTTGGGGCGATGCCCTAAGCCCCAAAGAATTTATGAAGTATGTACAATACTTTCCTAATCAATCACCAAAAACTAACGTTGACTTGATATAGCAATAAGGGTAGATGCAAGTTCAACAATGTTGCCACCCATGTCTCAATCTTTGGATAATCTTTTATCTACACTAATACAGGATTAGAGTCCAATAGCTTTGTGTGGACTAACAATTGCACAGACTTGGTTTGAACTTGACTTGGTTTCTATTGTGTTGAATCAATTATTTCCTTAATAGGATTGGTGTTAGGTGCATCATCAATTGTTACACTCTTTGTCCTTCCTTCACTTAATTGCACTAGGTTATTGATTGTATCTCCTAGATTTTCCTTATCATCAAAATCTTCTATGGTGTCTAGCTCAACTTGACCACCCTCTTTCTCTTCCTCTTCTTTATCATCCTCACCACTAAGCATTAGGCCATATATCTTCATCCACATGATTTTACTAGATTCACAAACACTTTCTATTTTGTTTTTCAACACCAAATAAGCTCTCCTCTTTCATACAAACTTTTTGATGTATTCCCTGAAGGCTAAACTGATATGACCTTTATTGAATTCATGCATTATTTGAGTCAATGTGGCTTTCCTTATCTATCTTTAAATGGTTAGAGGTTGCTTCCACTTATTATCAATCTTATTATATAACTCCTTGGGAATTATCTTTCCTAGCTCTATAGGCATGTGCTTAAAATTTATCATCGTATCTATTATGGCCTCTTGTACTTTTAGCTTATCTTCTCTACTCAATTTTAATTTTTTAATAAAGTGAAACTCTAATAAAACTGTAGTATTCCTAAGGTTATCACAGACCACATCATTGTTATGAGTTTTCTTATGAACTACAACTTTAAATTGACTCAAATCATCAGACTCAGTCCTATCTTCTTCTTCTTCATTATCCTTCTTCACTACGAGCCTTCTTCTTGGTTCATTCACCAATTTTCTCAACTTCATCTCTTCAAATGTTGTCTTTGTTTTTGTTGCACTTGACACTAATGTAGGTTTGGTTGTTTCCACAATCCCTTTCTTAAGTGGCTCGACAACTACAATGATGGTTTCTTTGGATCTTTGTCTTGTGATCCTAGATGGTGTGGTTGTTGGCTTAGTAGTCACCTTCTTCAAATCTTTCTTGACCTTGGGTTCAACCACGATAGTTTGGTTACCTTTGGTTGTCTTGGGCTCAGTAATAACTAACTCTTTACCTTTTCATTCTTGTCCTTCACCATCATCACCTTCATCTTCATCCTCACTACTAAGGTCTTCACATTTTTGTTATGTAACCTATAGTGGTGTTTCACCAAATGTGCCTAAACTAAACTCTCTATCATTTTTTTTCTTTTCATATCCAACTTAGGAACCTTTTTTTGTATCAACATCTTCATTTTGGTTGTCTCATAGGTACCAAAAGGTTCAGTTTTCTTGCCAATCTCCTTGGCCAATAATTCAATAATGGTTGTTGAAACTTCATCAATGTTTACCTCATAATGAAGAGGTCTTAACCATGCAACTTGAGGAATAACAGCTTGGACATATGTATAGTTAGTATCCACTAAGAAGCATATATCATTGTAATATTGATCAATGACCAACTTAGGGATCCCAAACCTATTCTTCATCTTTTGATTAAAATTTTCAAAATATTCATCCATAACTCTTCAAAATTATCATCTATTTCATTGATAAACTCATTGATTTTCTTGTGACAAGTTTATTCTTATCCCATATCACATCTCCTATTGTGGAAATGGAATTTTGTACATAAGAGAATATACAAACTATTAGAGTAATAAAATATTTTCTTATTGATTAAATCAAATTGATTTAATTATTAAGTCACTTATTATCTCTAGTTAAGTTAAGCTAAACTTGAGCCATATAATAATTAATTATTCTATTAATTATTATCATGCAACCTAGGATTTTCCTTTTAGTATTTTGATCTCCTTTATAAGTACAATCTCTCTTTGTATTCATTTATTCACTTTTGATAATAGTAATTCCTCTTTTTTCTCATCAAGAATGTCTCATCTAAGGATCTAGAAATTCCAGCCTCCATAGCTTTTGCTTCTCTCTTTTTGTGATAGTTGTTTGTATACAGGTGATTGTTGCGAGATGTGGAGTTGACCTTTCATCAACTTCAACATGGTCTCGGAGCTCCAGATCTTCATGCCCCTATTCTATTTATGAGAGGTTTGTCTTGGCTTTTAGATCTATATTTTTTCTTTCAAAGGGTTTCATTTTTCAAAGTTTTTTTGTATTGGATCTGGGGGTCACTTATTTTAGGTGCACTTTGAGAAAAAAATAGAACTCACCGTAGAGCTCGTAGTGCCCAAAACCCCAATTTTCATATAAGGCACATCCACTTTGGACATAGTTGAAATATAAAACCAAAACTTTTCTCCCAAATTGACACATTTTCCAAGGCAATGATATATATTTTAGCACAAAAATTGAGTTTTTTTGCACACAAATTGAGATTTTTTGCAATGAAAATTGAGATATTTCTAGTCAAGATTTGGGTACACAAATCATTTTTTTGGCATAGAAATTGAGGCAATCACATTTACACATAAAATTAGGCATGTTGGTATGGAAATCAAGCTACATTAGGAAAAAAAATTAGGCATGTTGGCACAAAAACCAATGCATTTCACCTCTGCCTATCATTCTAACTCTATTTGGACCTACCTTGATGATTTTGCTTATATCTCGAGCATACAAACTCTATTTTTTGCAAACAAGATATTGTCAGAAAGATGATTCCGAGCTGAATGCATTGGTACAATTTTTACTAGTAATATTTTCTAGAATGGTACCTACTTTTGTTTTTGAAGTGAGGGGTTCTATTTTGCACTCTAGGGGAAAAATCTTGAGCATCTAATCTTCGATTTGGGAATTATTTATATCATTGGAAAGGTTTGTTTGTAATCTTTCCATTGATGCTAGTAGTTTTTCTAGATTCTTCTCTAGGCACATTCTATTCATTTGTTTGTTTGTTTTGCATTATGATGGATATCATGGTTGTTTCAAGTCTGGGGATCAATTTTGTTACTTTAGATGATTTTTCATGAGTTATACTATCCGTTGTATCAGCCTTATATCTCTTTTGATCTTTGTTGACATCCTTTTTTAGTATTTTTTGTGAACGCACTGAGATAAAGTGCCACTCTATTGTATTTCAGGATCTTGCACATCTTTTTGTTGTGTTGTACTTGCACAACATTATAAAGTGCCTTGTGGGGTTTCATGTTGTCCATATTCACCACCTTCCATTTTCAACCGAGTGTTCCTTCCATGACATTAGCCTCATGATGTGTCGATGACACAACCATTATAGGTGTTTGTACTTCTTTTGCACTCTCGATGTTCTTGGTTCTTCTTTTGCAAGAAATATTGCATTCAATTTTAGTTTCGTTTCTTATCTCTCAGAATTATAGCAAGTTATGTTGGTTCTATTGCTTTCTTAGTTTGATGGAGTGAGCTATGTATTCAATATTTGATCCTATTTACTAGGCGATTATAGTGGTTGGATACCTATGCATTTTGGTTAGATGGATCATTTACCATATAAACATTCTTTCAGTCCTATTTTTGGATGCCATGAAGGTACCATCCATCTTTGATTGGCCATGAAGATACCTAGTCATTTTCTATACAGTGGAGGTTCTTCATATCAATAGTTTGGCAGTGTTTGCAGCTTCATGTTTCAGTGGTGTTCTTCATGATCATCCTTTTGTTCCTATCTTCTAGAACATCTCTTTTGGAGTAGGGGTTTTCCCATCTGGTTTTCTCTATTTCTTCTCTTTTCAAAGATTTGGTTGTTCTTGGGTACCTCCTCAGGCCTTGTTGATGAGACCCAAATTTACTTTATGTAGTAGGTTCTAGATTTTTAGCTACTTCATAAGTTTATCTTGGGTGGGGGGGGTGTTAGAGTAATAAAGTATTTTCTTATTAATTAAATCAAATTAATTTAATTATTAAGTCACTTATTATCTCTAGTTTACTTCAGCTAATCTTGAGGCATATAATAATTAATTCTCTTATTAATTATTATCATGCAACCTAGGTTTTACCTTTTAGGATTTTGATCTCCTTTATAAGGATGATCTCTATTTGTATTAATTTATTTCCTTTTGATAATAGAAATTTCTCTTTTTTCTCATCAAGAATGTCTCATCTATGGAACTGGGGATTCTAACCTCCCTATTTTTTGCTTCTTTCTTTATGTGATAGGTGTTTGCATGTAGGTAATTCTTGGGAGTTATGGAGTTGATCTTTTATCGATTCAACACAAATAATGAGAGAACCAAACTTACATGAGTTGTTCTTTGCCTTCCTTATGGCTCCCAAGTTATTGGCTAACTGAGTAAGTTATAGCTTGGCTAGATTATAGCTATGGTCTTTCTTAACAATCTTGTAACCCATGTCCACATCAACATATGCCATGTCAGAGTCAACTTGACTACTAGAACTTGTGTGCTATCACCCTAACATCAAACTCAATCTTTGGATCCTCAATGGTGATGATTTACATGCATCTGTTGTTCTATTTTTCCTAAGTATTTATCTCAATCACATCTCTTTCTTGACAATGAATAGTTTATACTCAATCCAAAATAGGGTATCATGTGGCATGATGGATGATGGTCTTTGTGATCTTCATTAATCTATTCTCTAACCAGAGTGTCATTTCATGAATGCAGCTCAACACAATCTTGATCCACTCTAGCTAGAAAACCTTTCAAAACTTTAGGGAAAGATTTAACCCTTTCTTGACTACCACTTTAGGCTCATCTTTCATTCTTCCATTATCACGTAGTTTACCATATGCACTCCTCAGCTCAAAATTTCCAATTTCTTCGATCTTACACATATAACATGATCTGACATCATGAACCATAATAATCATTGGCCATTTTTGGCTCCCATTCAGCCCAATTATTGATAACTAATTTGAGAGATCTTTAATGGGTTGGATTATTTGATGTGGGTTAACATACTTTTCATTAAGGTTAACATCTCATATTAACACAATTTCTTCATGTGATGAGCTAGTTCAGCTTGTTCATGTACCGAGTTGGCTCATTTTCCCTTCATGTTTCGAGTTGCATGTTAACATACATTTTCTTCCAGGATTAACATTTCACATTAACCATAATCATTTTTGTCTCTTGGACCAAGCATTCAAGAAATGTGTCAACCAACTGTTGCATGCCACATGACGAATCCTTATTGTGTTAGGTTTCTTTTGATCTAACAGTGATCATATTTTTGCATCATTACTTGGGTTTCTTATGAAGATAAAATGGCCATGTGATTGTGAAGCATCTTGTGGGTATTTTGAGTGCATCTCAGTTGTTCGCTATTATAAATAAAAATATGCATCTACGATTGGGTTTTATTCAGTACTTGTTGAGAAGATTTTCATAGCATCTTGGCCATCCATATTTGAATGAAGATCTACATTGATGATTCATGCATTTTTTGGGTGGAACTAATTTTTTCCACATGGGTCAACTCTATATTTTTGTAGAGCGTTAACTTGTGTGTTATCCCATCTCGTGTTCTCTTTGGCAGTAGTGCAGATTTATTTGTTGCAGCCATGGCATGTTGTAGGGATTGATCTTTAATGCTAAACTAGCATTTTGGGGCTTCTTCCATGGTTTTAATGCTTCTCCATGCCTCATTAATGATTGAAATGTTCAAATCTCATGGGATTTGATTTCTTACGGTTGGATGCATTTGCCTTTGTCCTTCCTTTCACTTCTACAATAGATTATATTTCAAGATCAGATTTAGTTTTGATATTCATTCATTGCTACTCTCTACAACTTGACACCACCTTTGGTTGGGGTTTGAACTTCAAGTTTGATTAGAGTTATGCCTGAGCTCTTTAAAAGGTAGTTGTAAATACTTTTTCTGGGTTCTCCTCTATTCTGTTATGTTTACTTGCAATAGCCTTGTGCTCTGCAACTATATTCCTTGCCTTCCATTAATGAAATTATTTTCCTTCCTTAACTCTTCTTACCATTTATCAAATGTGCATGTATCTTTCCTTTTGGTGGGTGTTTCTTTCTATTTTTCAAGGTCTCTATGTTGTGCCCAAATTTTTCATGGTTGATGTACAAGTGAAGATGTCTTTCCTTTTAGCACTTCAACTAGTTCCAAACCTACATGTGGGTTCTTGGAGATAGAATAGAGTCAAGACTAGTGTATTCTAGAATTTTTATTGATGTTTTGTGCATATGTTGATAGAGTCATCACCACCATTCTATCTTGGTGCATCACCTCCCTTTCCCTATTTGTATTTTAATTTCAGTTCTCCTTCTCCCTTTTCCTCTCAACAATAGTTTAGGTGTGCCCTAATAGAAAATGAAGTTGACCTTCTCAAAAGATTCAGCCTCAGAGTGCAAGTTCCACACTTGGAGGCTATTTTCATGTTGCACAAGGTCACTTGATGGTCAAACCTCAAGCAAGGATGTAGAATTTTGTGACAACAATTTTTGGCATGCTTGGTGGAACACAGATTTTAGCCTCATAAGTCTGTTGGTTAGCTAGTTGCAATCTTATTCACTAAGAATTTGGGTGTTATTCTTAGTGCCATCAGCCTTTGGATGCATTTATCTAACACCATGGTGTCTCTAGTGGAAATCTACTAGTTTCAAGATGAAACAGTGCTGGTATGTAAAGAACAACTTTGACCTTTTGTAATTTTTTAAAGTTTTCTATGAAATTGTAGCTTTAACGAAGCTCTTGTTGAGATAATGGGTGTTGCACACATTGCATAATATTGTTATATTTTATTATTTTATTATTTTATTATGTAATGTTGTACCTAGATGGACGTGCAACATATAAAGATTCCCATGGAATATTCTTGATGAGTTGTATTGTAACATTGTGAAAATATTTCATGTAATTATTTAATATTGGGGAAAAGAATTAAATGCCCAATATTAAATGTGGGGTCAGTGGGTTAGGTAGCACATGGTTTATGTAATACCACTTGGTGGTTTTGTGGGACTTGCTACTATATAAGCAGCCACAAGGGTAGTTGTTGTAGAGTGACAAAAAGAGAGACAAGGAGAAGACAAAAGGCAAGAGTCGAGCGGGACAAGGCTTGACAGGTTAGCCAAGGGAGCATTTGTGAAGGTTGAAAGCATGGCATGGGATGTGTGGATTCATGCTTGTTCACATAGTTTGCTCGGTTGTGGCTATGGCCATGAAGGCTTCCATGGTTGTATGACAATGGATTTTTTGCTGAATAATACATGATGATGGATGCTTTTGGAGGCTGGGTTTTTCCCTCAATGAGGGTTTCCCAGGGTATATCTTGTGTCACATTTTGTGGGTATGTTTTCTATTCTCTTGCATCTGGATTTTAATTCCATGTTTATTTCAGATCTATTATGGGTTATGTGGAAACGGTTATATTCTTTATTTCCAAGTTTCCTTACAGCTCTAACCATGGACCCATTTCATATAAATGACTAATATTTCCCCCCATATCATGACAACACTATTCCTCATTCCTCATATTGCCAATCCCAATCTCAACCCCAAACTATTTATAATCCTTCTACTCAAAATTATCACTCCCCTCCCACCCTTGTTCCACTAGTCCCCACATCCCCTTATGAAGAGCTCAAAGAGATGATGTTGCAATCCCAAAGACAAATGGAGTACCTAAAATGGGGATTCTAGGAGAGGAGTGAGATGATGGAAGCACAAAGTAGGAAAATGGTTGAAAGCCATGAGCAAGTGTTGGACCTTGATAGGTGGCTTGATGAGATTGCAAGGCAATAGGAGATGGCATACGAAGCCTATCTCCAACAAGAAGAAGAAGAGAAGGATAGACAAAGAAATTTTGAGGAGAATCTTGCAAGGCAAGCTACTAAAGAAAGAGAGGGTGAAATGAGGCTATAGTTGGCTCATTTTCAAACCAAGGAAGCAGAGACAACACCTTCTCCAATATATGTCATTCTAAGCTTTAAGTAGCCCCCTCCATTACAAGAGCCTATTGTTGTAACCCCTCCACTCCCTATGTCAGAAAGATAGTTGGTTCATGAGCCTTCCACACCCATCACCATTTCACTCTTTAATGGTGGACTAGTTCTATGGACTCCTGATGGCCCAAACATGGAGTTTTGGGAGAGTGAAACAAAGCCCACAAAGCTACAAAGGTAGGAGTTACACCCTGTTGAGGATGAAAAAGAGGTAGCTATTGAGAATAAGGAAGAGGATCCAATCCTCTTATTTGATGAGCTTCCCTCTTTTGTTGAGGAAGAAGAAGACGAAAAGGTTGTCCCTTTCTTTGAGGAACAAATCATGGCTTTTGAGCCTTTAGAAGAAAATGAGGATCTACTACAAGTTGAGCAAGAAAAGAATCATTTGTTGTAGTAAACAATCCTCCATAATATGGTGGATAAGGAAGAGAGCCTCAAGGATAGCTCTATCCTTGAAGAGGAACATGCTGATATGCATGAGTTTTCCCCTCAACCTATGCATATTATTGTAGCAAAGAAAGAGGATTCTGATGGGGAGACTTTTTGGGATGAGTTGGAAATGTTTTGTTCATCTTTAGACATGAAATGATCCACTCCTTCATTAGTTATTCATTAGTTGCATCAACAAGTGGAGAATCACACCATATTAGTAGCTCCCAAGGAAGTGGTTCATGAGCATCATGAGAAAGAGGTGTAGATTTTTTCTTCACAAGAAGAGGAGGAACCACTTCCAAACCAATAGTATACCAAGATTGCAGAGCACAAAAAAATGGTCAAGGCTGATTTCTTAGGCCCAATGCCATTAAGAGGATACCCCACAAGGCATCTAGCTCTACAAAAAATTAGCAAGTTTCCTCTGGTCATGCTGATTCCAAAGCATGAGGAAGAAGATCACAAAGAGAACCAAGTATGTTTTGCTCCACAAATTAATGTCCCAGTGCTACAAAGTTTCATTATTGATGGGGACACAACCCAAGAACAGAATGGACACAACAGAAAGGGAAAATTATATTAACTGAGAAAATAAGCTAGTACAAACAGTATGGGAAAATAAACTTCGAAACATGCCCTAAGGGCTTACAATAGCATAAATCTTGAGATAATTTCTCCTTTCAGTACCTCCTCTCAAACTCCACTCCGAACTGCCTTTTACAATGCAAAAAATCTCCTTAAATAGACCCCAGAGGGTTAAGGACTAGGAGTACATTCTAGAAAGTTCTAGTAGGCATCCACTGACCAAATAGAAGGTTCCAGAAGCTGCCTTAGAAGTCGGTGCAAATCTAGAAGAATCTAGAAATGGTAACCGAACTTCCAAGAGGCATAACTTTTGAACCGTAGCTCTGATTGACGAACTGTTTACATTTTCAGAAAGCTCTCGAAGCGCTCTATAGCCCTATGGACAAGCTTCACTCATCCCCCATTTTTTGGCCCCTTTTGAGGTCATTTAATGCCCCTAACCTGACTTTGAAGCATTCTTAGGAGGTCTCCAAAACTCGAAAAATTTCAATAACTTCCAAACCGTGGGGCCTATTGACCTGATTCTTTTTATGGAATGCTCTATATCATGATTACATTCATCTGGCCAATTCATACCTTCTAGTTTACCAAAATGATGGCCCAATTGCATGCTCCAATTTTTTTGGGATTTTCAAACACACTAATAGTGGAACTGTGAGAGTTGGAACCTTTATTTGACTCAAATGGGTATCCAAAAATGAAAACACATGAAACAGAAACTAAGTCTAAGTATATTTTTTTGGGTGACACAGGATTGTCGTTATACCTCTGGATGCTCCTACATCAGACACCCAGGGTATATTGAAAAGTGACCATGTCACTTTATGAATGGTAGAGGAAATCCAAAATGGGAAACCTTAGTTGCTGAAATCCAAGTTGAGTCCTCGATCGGTCGTCCTTTCCACTTCACCAAATACTCTTCATACTACCTATTTTTGGTGCTCCTACCCACACGATGATCTAGAATGTCTTCTATCTCCTCCTTCTTAGAAGCAAGAATTGGATATGGCTCTAGCACTAGCTCCTCATCTGCACCATCATTATAATACTCTATTAAATCTACAATGTTGAAAATGGGAGAAATGTGAATACCATCTGGCAGTTCCACCTCATATGCATTTCTTGAGTCATGTTTCTTCAAAATTTTGTAGGGGCCAAATTTCTTCATTTTCAGCTTGTTGTAAGTACCAGCTGGAAATCTTTCTTTTCGTAAGTGCACCATGACTAGATCCCCTACTTGGAATTCCTTATGTCTTCTCCTTTGATCAGACCTAGCTTTATACTCTTGATTCATCTTGGTAATGTGTGCTTGAACCTCCTCATGTAGACGCTTGATATGTTCAGCAAATTCCTCAGCTTCAACACTTGTCCTCTCCCCTTGCTCTGTCTTCCTCAGCTCTGGTGTAGTCCTTGGGCTATTCCCATATACAATTTGGAATGGTGATTTTCTAGTACTCCTATTTATAGAGTTATTATAAGCAAACTCTGCTTGTGGTAGAATCAAATCCCAACCCTTGGGCTTAACCCCAACTAAACATCTCAACAAATTGCACAGACTTCTGTTTACCACTTCTGTTTGGCCGTCAGTTTGTGGGTGATGCATGGAACTGAATTTCAAGTCTGTTCTCAACTTTTTCCACAATGTCCTCCAGAAATACCCCACAAATTTAGTATCTCTATTAGAAACTATACTCCTTGGAAGACCATGTAGTCTTACCACCTCTTTGAAAAACAAGTCTGCAATATGGACAACATCATGAGTTTTGTGGCATGGAATGAAATGTGCCATTTTGGAGAACCTATCAACCACCACAAATACTGAGTCATTACCCCTTTGTATCCTTGGCAATCCAAGAACAAAATCCATACTTATGTCCTCCCATGGCCTTGATGGAACAGCAAATGGCTGATATAGGCCAATATTGTGACTAAACCCCTTGGCAACTTGACAAACCTGGCAACTCTGTACAAACTTCTTCACATCGTATGAAATTTGAGGCCAAAAAAAATGTTCTCTAAGAATGGAAATGGTCTTATCTCAACCAAAATGTCCTGCCATCCCTCCACTGAGTTTCTCCTTAATCAGATTTTCCCTCATGGAACTCCTTGGAATGCACAATTGACTACCCTTGAAAAACATGCCATCCTGAATCAAATAGTCTAACCACTTGGTTCTATCTACAGCAACAGGTTCTTTACAAGCTTTCCACGCTTCAGCAAAATCAGGATCCTCGGGGTACAAATTCTTGAGTTTATCAAACCCAACTACTTCAACCTACATTACTATAAGAAACAACTGTCTCCTACTCAGTGCATCTGCAACCCTGTTAGATTTTCCACTTCTATGCTTCAACACAAATGTATAGCTCTACAAGAACTCTACCCACTTCATATGCCTCTGATTCAATTTACCTTGGCTATTTAGGTATTGTAATGCCTGATGATCAGTATACAAAAAAAATTCCTTTGGCAATAAATAATGCCTCCATTTCTTTAAGGCCTGAACTATTGCATAGAACTCTTGATCATAAACAGAATACTTCTTCTTTGCATCATTCAATTTTTCACTAAAATATGCAATAGGCTTACCTTCTTGGCTTAATACAGCCCCAATAGCACTGCCACTAGCATCACAATCCACCTGGAAAACCTTTCTAAAATTTGGAAGTGCCAACACAGGCTGTTCTATCACCTTCTTCTTCAGCAATTCAAAACTTCTCACAGCTACTACAGTTCATTTGAACTCTTTTCTATCCCCTCTTATTGTATCAGTTAGGGGTGCACATATGCCACTGAAATTCTTAATAAACTTCCTATAAAAACTAACCAGACCATGAAATGATCTTACCTTAGTAGCAGACCTTGGAGTAGGCCATTCCAAGATGGCTTTTACCTTCTCTGGATCCATTTTGAGACCTTCAGGTGATATAACAAACTCCAAATAGACTAACTCCCTTTTTGCAAAGATACATTTCTTCAGATTAATTAATAGTTTCTCTTCCCTTATCCTTTCAAGGACACTACGAATATGCAGTAAATGTTCTTCCAAAATCTTGCTGAAAATTAAAATATCATCCAAATAGACAATAACAAATTTTCCCAAGAACTTCTTAAGTACCTCATTCATGAGCCGCATGAAGGTGCTTGGGGCATTTGTCAATCCAAAGGGCATGACTAACCACTCATAAAGACCCTCCTTGGTCTTGAAGGTTGTTTTCCACTCATTTCCTTCTCGAATCCATATCTGGTGATAACCACTCTTCAGATCTATCTTTGTGAAGTACTGAGCTCCACTCAAGCAGTCCATAAGATCATCCATCCTTGGCAAAGGAAACTGGTACTTGATGGTTATCCTATTTATAGCTCAAGAATTTGTACACATCCTCCACTCTCCATCCTTCTTTGGTGCGAGTACTGTAGGTACTGCACATGGACTCAGGCTCTCTCGAATCAAGCTCTTCCTCAATAGCTCCTAAACCTGTCTATTTAGCTCCTCTATTTTAGTAGGAGTCATCCTGTGAGAAACCTTGTTAGTCAAACTAGCTCCTAGAATCAGATCTATCTGATGACTAATTTGCCTTACTAGTGGCAATCCATCTGGAACATTATCAGAGATAATATCTCCAAATTTCCCTAGTAAATCTGAAACTTCAAGTGGTATTTCACTACTACTTTCTTTATCTTTCCTAGGAATCAAAGCATAGCACATATGCTGATGTTTCATGCCATCTAAAAACTTCCTTCCATCAACAAGACAAATCCTAGCACTGCTACATACCTTTTCACCTTCCTTTTTCATGGGCTTCAATTTCTGGCAAACTCCATCCTTTGTGAGAGAGTATGTGTTTGCATGTCCATCATGCACTGCATGTCTATCAAACTGCCATGGTCTACCCAACAATAGATGGAAAACATCCATCGAAATAACATCACAGAGAACTTCATCATGGTAACTCTCTATTTTGAATTTTACTAAACATTGTTCACTTACCAGGACCTTATGATCATCTTTTACCCAAGCAATCTGATAGGGCTAGGGATATTTCTCCCTTTTGAGCTTACGCTTAGAGACCATCTCTTCTGATACCAAGTTATCAGTGCTACCACCATCAATGATCACATCACAACATTTATCCTCACACTTGCATCTGGTATGGAACAAACTCCTTCGTTGTCCTGATTCAATCTCACCACTTAGTAGAACTCTTTCATTTACCAAGGTCCCTCCTCTTTCTGCATCCTCTGAATGTGATGATTGTGTATCCTCATCCACATGAGCAACCCTAGCTTGGCCCTCAGCTCTCCTATCTGTCCTTCCTTGTCGTTGAGGGCATTCAAAGGAATGATGACCTTCTTCGTTGCAATGGAAATAGGTACCATGGAAGCCTCCTCTTCCTTGTCCATGTCCTCTACCTCTTTCTCTCTGATTTCCAAAGTCTTGATCATGGAAGCGGTTGAAACCCTCATTCCTCTAGTTCCTGCTAGTACCCACATCTTCATTTTTCTTTTGGGTTTCATTGCGGCCACTAGATGATCTACCACTTCCCCTTCCTCCTTGACTGCGCCCTCTTTGTCTACCTCCAAACCTTTTATTCAGCTTCTCTTCAACTTGTAGGGCAAACTGGTATGCCTCTTCAACGCTGGTCATTCTTACCAGACTTTATTCCTCCTGGATGCTAGGTCGTAACCCACTGATATAATGAGCAACCTTCTCCTTATTTTCTTCTGCATGCCCCACTCTAATCAAGAGTCGATAAAACTCCTCTATATATTCTTGGACTGATCTTACTGTTTGCTTTAACCCATGCATCTTTTTAAACAAATCAAGCTTGTAGTCCACAAGAATGAACTGCTTCTTTAATTTGTCCACCATGCGATCCCATCTTGTGATCTTCTCCTTTCCTCTTCTATTTCTTTCCAATTGAACCTCTTGCCACCAGATTTTGGCATGGCCTTTAAGTTTGGCCTTTGCAAACTTAACCCTATCTGGGTCCCTAATATCCTCATACTCAAAGTATTCTTCCAGATCATTGATCCAATCGATCAACTCATCAGGTTTCAGATTTCCTGAAAATAAACCCACTTCAATTGTGGGTCTTTTCCAAAACTTAGTAATGGCCCTAAAAAGCCTTTCCTCTACATGATTTAGAAGTTCCCCATCAAATTCCCCTTTTGGTCCCATAACTTCTTCTTCATTGTCATCCTCACTGTCGTCACCAGCGGCAACATTTTCTCCTATACGGAGCTCCTCTTGCAATGGTTGTACTTGCCTTTGGAGGGCTCTAACCTCCTCAGGATTAACAGCTCTGGCCCTTCCACCATGCTCTCTTTGTGGAGGCATCTTCTAACTTGAACCCACAACCACACAGTCCTGGTGCACACTCAGGAAAACTAGCTCTGATACCACTTGATGGGGACACAACCCAAGAATAGAATGGACACAATAGAAAGGGAAAATTATATTAACTAAGAAAATAAGCTAGTATAGATAGTACAGGAGAATAAACTTTGAAACATGCCCTAAGGGCTTACAATAGCATAAATTTGGAGATAATTTTTCGTTTCAGTACCTCCTCTCAAACTCCACTCCAAACTGCCTTTTACAATGTCAGAAATCTCCTTAAATAGACCCTAGAGGGTTAAGGACTAGGAGTACATTCTATAAAGTGCTAATAGGCATCCATCAACCAAATAGAAGGTTCCAGAAGCTATGTTAGAAGTTGGTGCAAATCTAGAAGAATCCAAAAATGGTAACCAAACTTTCGAGAGGCATAACTTTTGAACCGTAGCTTCGATTGACGAACCGTTTACATTTTCGGAAAGCTCTCGAAGCGCTCTATAGCCCTATGGACCAGATTTGATCATCCCCCATTTTTTGGCCCTTTTCAAGGTCATTTAATGCCCCTAACTTGACTTTGAAGCATTCTTAAGAGGTCTCCAAAACTCAAAAAATTGCAATAACTTCCAAACTGTGGGGCCTATTGACCTGATTCTTTTTCTGGAATGCTCTATATCATGATTACATTCATCTAGCCAATTCACACCTTCTAGTTTACCAAAATGATGGCCCAATTGCATGCTCCTATTTTTTCAAGATTTTCAAACACACTGATAGTGGAACTGTGAGAGTTGGAACCTTTATTTGACCCAAATGGGTATCCAAAAATGAAAACACATGAAACAGAAACTAAGTCTAAGTATATTTTTTTGGGTGACACAGGAATCCCCTTATCCCTTTGGATGCTCCTGCATCAATTGTTTTCAGTGTTGGGAGGAAGGTATTCCATGCAGTAGTATGCTTGTCATACTTGCTGATTCATTTGACTGCCCTATGCACGAAAAAAGGAATCAACTTGTGAGGAAGGACAACTATTTCAATAAGCTAGTCAATGGCTTTGTTTAATTTTTTGCATTGTGAATACTTGTACATAGTAGATTAGGAGTTTCCTAGTTTCCAAAAGTGCATGAGCACTTTTTCTCCTTTTTTGGAGTTGTTCTGAGCTTTCTGAAGCTCCCCAGAGTTTTGTTTTTTGTTAGTTGTAGAATTTTATGAAGTTATAGGTGAGATAACATATCATTCTTGGTAGTGACTCTATTCCCAATGGAATTCTTAAGATTATTGGTCTATGCTTAGTAGGAAAGAATCCTCTCGGAGTCACCAAGAATGTTGGCCATTTTTTGCCCCCATTCAGCCCATCATTGATAACTAATCTGAGAGATCTTTAATGGGTTGGATTCTTTGATATGGGTTAACACACTTTTCATTTGGGTTAACATCTCATATTAACATGGTTTCTTCATGTGCTGAGCTAGTTCAACTTGTTTATGTGCCAAGCTAGCTCATTTTCCCTTCATGTGTCAAGTTGAGTGTTAACATGCATTTTCTGGTAGGGTTAACATTTCACATTAACCATAATCATCGCTATCTCTTTGACTGAGCATTCAAGAAATGTGTTGACCAACTATTTCACACCACGCGATGGATCCTTATAGTGTTAGCTTACTTTTGATATGGTGGTGGTCATATTTTTGCATCATTTCTTTGGTCTCTTGCAAAGATATGATGGTTGTGAGATTGTGAAGCATCTTGTGGGTATTTTGAGCTCATCTCAGTCGTCCATGGTTATAAAGAAAAGCATGCATCTTTGGTTGGGTTTTATTCACTTGTTGAGGAGATTTTTGTAGCATCTTGGTCGTCCATATTTGAATGAAGATTTACATTGACAGTTCATGCATTTTTTGGGAAGAACTAATTTTTTCCACACGAGTCAACTTTGTCTTTTCACAGCAAGTTAACTTGCATGTTATCGCATCCCATGCTTTTTTTGACAACGGTGTAAATTTATTTTTTATGGCCATGGCATGTTGCAGGGATTGATCTTTAATGTTGAACCAACATTTTAGGGCTTGTTCAATGGCACTAATGCATCTCCATGCCTCATTCATGATTGAAATGATCAAATCTCATGGGATTTAATTTCTTATGGCTAGATGCTTTTGTCTTTGCCCTTCCTATCACTTCTACAACAGATTGTATTTCAAGATCAGATTTAGTTCTAGTATTCATTCATTGCTACTCTTTGCAACTTGACTCCACCTTTGGTTGAGGTTTGAACTTCAAGTTTCATCAGAGTTATGCTTGAGCTCTTTAAAAGGAAATTGTAAATACTTTTTTTGGTTTCTCCTCTATTTTTTTATGTTTACTTGTAATAGCCTTGTCCTTTGCAACTATATTCCTTTCCTTCTATTAATGAAATAGTTTTCCTTCCTTACCTCTTCTTTTCATTTGTCAAACATGCATGTATCTTGCCTTTTAGTGGGTGTTTCTTTCTATTTTTCAAAGTTTCTATGTTGTTTCCAAACTATTGATGGCTGCTGTATAAGTGAAGATGTCTTTCCTCTCAACACTTCAACCAGTTCCAAACCTGCATGTGGATTCTCAAAGATAGAATAGAGTCAAGATTAGTGTATTCTAGACTTTTTAATAATGTTATGCGCATATGTGGACAGAGTTTTAACCACCATTCTATCTCAATGCATCACCTCTCTTTCCCTATCTACATTTTAATTTCAATTCTCCTTCTCCCTTTTCCTCTCAACAACAATTTAAGTGCACCCTAATAGCAAAGGAAGCCAACCTTCTCTAGAGATTTAGCCTCAGAGTGTAAGTCCCACACTTGGAGGTTGTTTCCATGTTGCACAAGGTCGCTTGAGGGTCTTCCCTCA
This sequence comes from Cupressus sempervirens, assembly GCA_028749045.1. Lineage (NCBI taxonomy): Eukaryota > Viridiplantae > Streptophyta > Pinopsida > Cupressales > Cupressaceae > Cupressus > Cupressus sempervirens. The sequence goes on along the minus strand of CM053787.1, from coordinate 238,205,720 downwards.
AGAAAGGGTGCAAACTTTTATGAAAACAATAACCTTTAGTGGAATCATCGACAATGCTCCAAAAGAATCTCTAGTTAATGAAACTTTAGGATATTCTCTAAATTTTTTTGGAGGACAAGATTTGTTTCAAACAATCTAAGCATTACTAACCTTCAATACTACCTTCTTCTCACTTTTAGACATGGTAGATGTCATTTATTCAAATAGGATTTGATTTGTAGACAACCTTTGCAACTTGGTCTCAAATCTAATACACACACTTTCTCACAAATCACTTAAGATGCTAACAACATACACTAAATGTTTAGTAACTTTGCATAAGTTTTCCTTCCAATCATCTGTTTACTTAGCTCTTTAAATTCTTGAAATCCTAGTAAATAAAATGAGCTTCAAAATTTGCTTTATAAGTTCAAATAGTCAATTTTGATCTCCATAAATGCTTTGTACATGAATTAGATGCATAAAAGTTGTCTTAGCTAACTCATTGAAACTCAATCAATGACAATCCTTTAGCTTCTCTTGATCAATACTAAAACTCAGTTTATACTAACCAAACTTCCATATTTGCACTCAATCTTTACCAGATTTTCAATTCAACATCAAAAATTATTTTCCTTTTAAAACCTTAGATTTGTCCTTGTACATCTTCTATCATCTTGATTTGAACTTATATGCATATAATGTAAGGAACTAATGTATCATTTATCAATTTGAAACATAGTTCCATAGATACTTTATCATTTAGTTTGAGGTAGGGGAATCATAATCAATTAGATTCGATGATCATAGCTTCATCATTTTCACTATTGCCTCCATTAGTTTTCATCTTTGAGGTTTGTTTCATCTGGGTTCTCACTTCCTTTGCATTGACTTAGCCTTTCCACTATTTTCTTCATCATTATGTACTAGTGTTTATTTCCTACATTCTCTTCTTAGATGACTGACCTTCTAACAATAAAAACATATTGGGCCAAAATTTTCAAATTGTTACCTCTAAAATGTACCTTCATGCAATTTTCCACAATATTTCCATTCTTTCCACATCACTGACAAGTGACCCAAGTGTTGTAATCCCAACCTATAGTATTGTCTTGTCTAAGTACATTTCCTTGATTCTTAGGTGTCCAATTTGGTTTGGCATTATATTTTCAATCATGTGCCTCGTGAACATACTTTTGACATGTATAATAGTAACCTTCAAATCTAAATCCCTTGGTAACTATTGATCTACACTCATGCTTGGTGCCCATGCTTGTTGCAATTAGAACAATTTTCATTCAATTTGGGTTTAGGTTTTGACTTACCACTTTTGCTCTTGTAAATATTTGACGAATGGCCTTCTTTTCCACAATGATAGAAAGTAGGCTTCTTTTTCTTTGGTTTGCCAATCACATTCATTTTTTCTCCTTGCTTGGATGATTCTTCTTGCTCGACACCAAATAAGAACTCAACATAGCCTATTCCATAAGTCTCATGAGGTCTCATTGGCACATTCATCTACTCATTAAGTAATCTCATGACCTCTTTAGGCTTGTTTAACCTCTCAATGAATTCCTTTTGAGCTCTCAACTTATTCACCAACCTGTCATTGTCAAGTTTTAGATTTACAATCTTTAGCTCCTTTCTTATAATCTCATGATTTTCACTTAGTAACTAATTAACCATGCCAAACTGATTATGGATCAATCTTTGTACCTCATTGATTCTCTCATCAAGTCTTGTAGCCATTTATAGCCATTGATTCTCCTTTTAGTGCTCTAACTATTGGTATTTATAATCATTTTTTTCTATTAGTGTCAACCACTTAGTCATTTACAAGGCAGAGTCAGATGATCATCACTATGACTAAGCTTCTTTACATAGGCTAAATCATGTACATTAGATAGTATGTACTGAGCAATTCTATAGAAGTTGAGTAAGTGTATGGTCATAAAGTAATTTTCTATATGAATCAAGCTCATTAATGACCAAGTGAGTTATTAGAGACCAATTAAATTCCAAGTATATAAGTATCAAGTGATTTAGTATGTGTTAAGCATAATATATGTCGAGCATCAAAATGTTAACAAAGGTTGAGCAACAACAATGCTGAGCATCAAAATAGTAAAGGCCAATAAATGCAAATTTTGCATGAAAGTTAGGAATGGAATAGATTTTTAGGAAAAATGATTATTAGGCCACCTTGGAAGGTTTATTTGAGCTTTGAAGAGGTTGTTACAAAATATTTACATGACATGGATCACATATCCCTATGTGTATGTTCAACGACTAGGATAAAGAGGCAAAACATAGAACCATCTAGAATAATATTTATGGGAATCTTTAAATAGCAATGATCTTAACCTAGATCATAGAATGAGAGAATGATTTGAGAAGATTAGAGTATATCTACAAACATGATGCATTATACTATGAAGGATTGAGAAGAGAAGAAGTCATTCAAGGGTTTTGTTATCATCTAATAGAGCAAGTGACCTATTCATTAGCAATGAATGTGAAATGAAAAGATAAGTGTTATCTGATCTAAGTAGAGGATCAATTAGTAAGGAGGAGACTTGAAATCAACTTGTAGAGAAAATTGAGAATCGAGTACTAAATCAATTTTAATTGACTTGAATTAGGGTAAATCTCTTAACAAATTGGCCTTATAGATCCTTTTAAATCTCCTAATAGAGTCCTTACTTAGTTGTAAGTGTCAAATCCTTTAACATGGTGAAACCCAATTGTTTCTTAAGTCTTTAACAAGACAAAATCGTCATAGAGTAGATCATATTTTATGGTCAAACATTGTAACCTTAATTAGTTAACTTTAATACTACAATAGTGAATATTTATGGGTGTCTTCCCCATGCCAATTTTACCTTCACCTTGGAGGAATTATGGGTAACAAATATTGTGTTATGCTTGATTACTTTCATGCATGTGATTGAAATAATTTACATGTTACAAGCAAGTTTACATTTATAGTTTTGCATGCACAAGTTATTGATAGATGTGGATGAATCTGTAAAAAGTGTAAAATTGGTATCTAGTTTACTCCTCCATAAATCAATAATTGGTATCAAAGCACTGGTTCTCTAAAAGAAACTTAAAGGCTTGGAGATTAGATCTTGGAAGATGGAGACTTTTAAACTAGACAAGACTATTGACAGTTAGGTGATTAAAATCCAACTGATACTATAGAAACTTGAGAATCCATGACAAGATCTAAAGGATTCCCTAAAAAGGAGAAAGGAAATTACCATCTAGACAAAGAAATACTCGTATGAAGAAGTTGAGACTAATGGACTATTTGAACCAATCAATCCTAATGAAAAAGCATCTATTGAACCACTTGAAAGGAATAAACTCCTAAATAAAGAGATAAGGGCACTAAAAAGAGAACATGAAATCCAATCAGTGAGACTATGTGAAGTGATTGAACAAAGAAAGAAAGTTGAAGAAAGGACTATGGCAGAAGAAGACAAAAGGGGGCACTAGTAAATTTTAACCCAATTTTTGATGAATTTTGGTTAAAGTTTTTACGCATGTTGGTCAAAAGTGCGACCAAGTAGTACATTGCAATTTTTCTCATCAAAATTTTGACCAATCTTCTAGTTGGTTGAAATTTTGACCAACACTTTGATCAAAAATGTGTTATTTCTTCTAGGCCTAATTTTTCATTATTGGTCAAACTTTTGACCAAATCTTGGTGGAAATTTTCCAAGAATTAGTCAAAATTTCAACCAATTCAAGCCCATCCCATGAATAGGATGCCAAGGTCACAACCAAAGGATTGGTCAAAATTTTGACCAATTCTTGGTGGAAAACTTTCGAGAATGGGTCAAAATTTTGACCAATTTTGGCCCATCCCATGACTGGAATGTCATGGTCACAACCAAAGGAATGGTCAAAATTTTGACCAATTCTTGCCCATCCCACAGCTAGGATTCCATGGTCACAACCAAAGGATTGGTTGAAATTTTGACCAAATCTTGCTAGAAAATTTTGAAGAGTTGGTCAAAATTTCAACAAAACTAATTTGTTTTTTAAAAAAATACAATGGGTTATAGTGATATTGATTACCATCAATATGCTATGTAGTTACTATAGAAATTTTCTACATATGTGAATCCTACAATGAATGCCTATCTGTGGACTCTCTCTTAGATCATCTTCTTTGATCAATCAACCAATGCAATATCAGAAGAGGCTTGGTAGCAGTTGTCATTCTATAGCATAACTATTCAAGGATTTTGAAGTTAATCTAATAGTGAGCCCTCATCTAGCATTAGGTGATTTCTTGGTACTCTAACAATTTTTTATGAACCTATCATGGCTAATGGGAGATTTGATCATGCAAGCTCCCAGTGACCCTCCAATAGAATTAGTGTTGGTGTTCAAGAAAGATACATTTTTGGATTTCAAATATTGGCATTAGCATCCTTTCTATTGGAGGACTATGAAGCATCCTGAATGCTATGTGAGGGCTCCCCAAAATTTTCTCTATGCAACTTCATTGCCACAATTTTTTGAATGGTTTGGTAGTGGTTGTCATTCCAATGTGTCATTCTGGTTTCTTAGAAAGAAATCATAAAGGCAAGCCATTGTCTAGTAGTTGAACTACTTATCACAAGTGACAAGGGAGATTTTTTTATCGAAAGCTCCCTATGGCCATCGAATAGAGCCATTTCCAAGAATGAACAAAGGATGAATGCAGTACTAGATTCCAAATGAAATTAATGACATTGAATCTATAAGAGTGGAATGAAGCGGTAATCTATTTGCTATGCGTGGCTCCCTAAAGATGCTTTTCTTTCTCACTCCTTTGGCACAAATTTAGGAGTGTGGTTTAACAGTGGTTGTTGTTCCAATATGTCATTATGGTGATTTGGAAAGTGGTGCTAAGGGTGGATCTTGCATCTAGCACTTGGCATGTTTGTGCAAGCGAGTAGGGGAGATTCTATTATGCAGGCCTAGTTAGAAAAAGCAAATCTATTGGTACCATCACCAACCACATAAAAATTGGTAAGAGAAAAGTTTGAATCCATTAACCATTAGGAGCATCATTTTTGATATTCTTAGGGAGGCCCTTCAAAGAATCAACCACCATGAGGATGCACATGAAGATCTTCCATGATAGAAAGGTTTCATCATAAATGGAATCATTGTTGCCGCAATCATCAGAATTCAAACTCTCGTTAGATCACTCCATCTATAGGTCAGGTGCCTTCATTGGGTTGAGGTATCTACAAGACATGTGTCTTCATGGGACTATTGTGCTCATAGGCCTTTGAGCTCATCTTGTTGACAAAGGTGCATTACAATGGTAATAATTTATCATGCTAACATTTAAGAAGTTCATTAAAAGGATTTACAATAAAGAATTTTCTTCCTATTCATAGATGCTTCCTAATTATTTTCCTAAAGAACTGCAAATGGCCCTAAAAGAACCTTAACTCTTTCCTACTAGAAGAGCATAGAAATAACTGAATCACATGAACAAAAATTGGAACAAGACTAAATGAAACTTTCTTGCTTCTTTGAACTAAACCATATAGGAGAACATTAAATGTTTGTATAGTAGGAATGCAGCCACATCCACTCATCTATTTAACTATTTTTAAAGCCATCTTCATATCTTGAGAGCATTATCCATATGTGTGATCTTGCCAGCCTATAGGCTAAAGACAACCTATAATACTTCCCCATCGCATGGGGATTCATTGTCCTCCAAATCAATATGCAAGTCACTTTCAAACTTTCCCTATTAAGAGGAAGTAAAATTATATTTCAATTAGGATAGAATAATCTTGATCAATATTTTAGTTCAAACATCAAAAGAAAAAAATCTTTGAGCTTTATAGCAAGATACAACCACATGATAATAAACAACAAACTACATCCATTTTCAGAAGATTATATTTTTTCAATACACTTAGGACAATATTAAGGATTCACAACATTTAAGCACATGTCTACAAACTCCAAAGTAGGAGCATAAATACTGTGCAAATTAAAAACCAAGTTTAAACTTACAATGAAGGGAAAAAATCCTATTAGAATGATGCACCCATGTGTTCATAGTAAACAATAATAAGTCAATTAGAACATTGACACATAAATCAACTATACTTGATTCCCCAAATTAGACATGTACAAAATTCATGTGAACATAATCATTTAATAATAGTGAATCAAAATTAATATATGCCTTGAGATAGACCACATGGGATTCCACATTTTTGGATGAACTGGAATATACACAAGTAAGGACAATAATAAAATTTCCAAATAAATTAGTAACATTCTAGAAAGCATAAGAATAAAAAAAAAGTTTGTAACAAATTAGATCATTCAAAAAATCATTACAAAAACTTAAAATCACTCATAGACATGCATATCCTCTTTTGAGTTTCAAAGTGCCCACTTGGTGTAATCATGTTGCAAGGGAGGTGAATAGAAACATTGTAATTAATGCATCAATTTATTGTAAATTATTGTGAATTCAAAAAAATTGAAAAAAGGAATCAACTATTATTAAATTGCATTCTTCAACTATTAATTTTCATGTACAAGGATGTCACATTTCATAGGAGAAGATAAGAAAGATATCTGATTCCTAAAGGCTTATATGGGTACTTGGGTGGAAATTTAAGTTTTCCATAATATACTCCTCATGACCAAATTTAAAGTGAACCATGTATGTTGTAAGGAATATCATATATACTAAATATCTTTGCTAAATAATGTTCAATATCTAGGGCAATAAATGTCTACAATTAGGCCAAGTGACAAGAGAGTATAAGCCATCTAAAATAAGCCCACAAAAAAAGTGCATGAACAATCTATAGGTGCATGTGCTCAAGAAAACACTAATTGTGATACACAAATAGAGAAATTTGAGTAGAAAAAAACCCATGTGTCAATCCCACATTGTATTCCCAAAACCACGTTAGACATATAATAGTAAACCAATATAGCAAATTACATCGCCATATCTATGTTTCAATTCATTCGGGTATTTATTGCATCATTCATCCATACATACAACATGATACACTTGTTAATCACATGCATGGAAAATATTTCCATATCAAGGAGGAAATATGATAATGAAGGAATTATTAAAAAAATATTGAAAGAATGAATCATCTTTTACTCACCATTATAGACAAGGAAGTAGCAAACATGGCTACTAAAACCTCCACCCCAATGATCCCAAAAAAAAATTCTCATCGTGTGCCATGAAATTTTCCATAATTTTCTACAAATGTCAAGAACTTTATTTATGTTGGAATTTAAGTCACTATTTACCATGTGATTGTTTCCCTTAAGTTGTTGTTTATGTTTCCTATTTGTAATGTTTTTTTTATCACATTCACCAATGTTATTTTTTGTCAATACTATCATTTGATCATGTACTTGCAACATGTATAATGGGTCAAACTTCATTCAGATGAAGCATGAGTAATGTTATTGGCTATCTATTTTGTTTCTCTTACCACCAATTTATATACCATACCCATCAGATCTAGATATGTTAGAGGTTGGAAATGGTAATATGACTAGATATCTTCATTGTTGGTTCATAATGGCCTTTTAAGGTTTTGTAGAGGATGCAATGCACTATATTTTGGTTTAAGTAGTGAATTTTAATAATATGCTCTAGGCAAGTTGAATGGTAACTTGACTAGGAGCAGTCATATAACAAAGAAATAAAACTTATAGAGCTAGTGATTGAATGAGCCAAACCAATGGTTGAAGGGTGTCTGTGAGAGTCCTAATAATAATTTTCTATTGCGACATGAAAATCTTGTAATATTTATCATAAAATGCTAATTTTATCTACCTCATTATATCCACTTCCACAATTGACTGCATAGCCCACTTGATCACCTCCACACTTTCATCCAATTCTAGAACCCATGCCAAAACCATGGAAATTACATCCATATTTTAAATATACCTATTTTTGGCATCAAAAAACACCCCTCCAAAAAATTCCATAACCACATCCACAAATTATCTATCCCTAAAATTGAACAACCACTTCAACTGTTGGACCAAAACTAGTCCAGAAAAGGCAGCTTGTTGCCTACATGACAACAATGTTAGTGTCACTTCCATTGGCACCACTGTAACTAATAAAAAATAAACACTATAGTAGGTAAATAGGAACACTTTCCCTTCTTATAGCGGCCCTCTACATTAGAGCATATTGCCTTTGGAAACCATTGGTGCAAGCATATAAGAATGAGCCAAAGAGGGCATCACCATTGAAGCATATAAATATTGTCATATCAGAGACAACTTGGTGCAGGGCACCCTAATCATCTCCATGAAATTTTGTGTCATGATTCATAGGTTCTAATGTCATGTTAGTTTTGGGATTTAGTTATTTCATATCATGTTCAAATTAAGGTCATGTTGACCAATTTTTTGTTTTAAGCATTATGGGTCATAGTGAGTCAAAAGTAGGAAAATTCCATACAAGGGCATGAATGGGGTATAATTTAGTATTAAAATGTTTTAATAAGCTTTTAAACCTATTTAGGTTGTCTAGAAAGCATGAAAAATCATAAAATACAAAATATACAAAAAAGTGCAAAATTGTCAAAATTTGCAATCAACAATTTGTGCAAAATGGCAAGTGTTAGAAGGTGAAAAATCATCCACTTGAATGACCTCTTAGAGGAGGTGAAAGGTCTTTTTTTGGTCATAAAACATTAAATCTTCATGTGGAAGATAGGGGGAGAATGTGTGGAGAAGAGGAACACAGTGTTTTGTATATGTTTGTTAAATAGAAATCAGCATTTTGGTGTAATATTTCTATTATACTAGCATTTAATTTACAGTCCTTCTATCTTCTTCTAGAATTTATGGTTGTGATAATTTAAAGCTTCCTATTCATGGTGAAGAGCATAGTACTTATGTGGTTGATTGAACATTTGTCTATTATCATTATATTATTACCAAGTATGGATTACTTGTTTGGACAGTAAATTTTGTATATTTTCAGAATATGGTGTGACAGTGAATGCATGTTTTTTTTTATGGAAGTAGAGAAGATGGTACTAGCAGGATGCTACACCATAACTCAATCCCCCATAAATCTATGAACCCAAAATTAGAAAGTAAATGTTGTAAATAAAAGCAGTGAATTAACATTCTAAAGAAACCATAACAAAAAATTTATGAGAGTTGCATAGTATTGGAATGTTGGTAGGCATACATGGGATGTTTAGAACCATTCTTTTTAAGTATGCAATGGATGAGATATTGAAGTTTTAAGTCAACAATTACACTCAACAATGAAACCCTCACCAAGGATGGGTTTGAAAGTTTAATCATCTACTCAAAGACAAGAAGCTCGAGAATCAATAGTATGAAGATTCTTAATAATGCACTGATAACTTCAAGTTCATTGATGGTGTTATTTGAGATTTTCAAGATTTTTTAATGAGTATGAGCTTTAGGCCTATTAACTAGAATAGGCCTTCGAGTAATATACTTTATTTGATAGTTGGAAATCTATAATTTTGGAATTAAGTTAGTTTCAATAATGGGTATCTCAATCCACCTTTAGTTTTGGTAGAGTTGGATTTATTACCCTAATCACAAGGTAGAGTTGTAATGGAGAGTCCACATAGGAAGTGTTTGTGATAATTGATGTTTTGAAGTCCACTAAGTTGTATAAAACTTTATGCATGTTTGGAATCTCATTATTGGTGATGAATTTAAGCCTTTGGAAGTAGTTTGGGTTTTGGTGAAGGTATATATAGAGGCATTTGGAATAAGTGAGGTGGTATAAGGAATAGGCCAATCACCTAGTCTCCAATCTTGGAGAATCCTAAGGGATAGTATATGATATGCTTAGGTAAGGTTGGAAGAAGCCTAGCTTAGTAGCTTGAGAGTTTGGTAATAAGAAACAAGATCATCACCTCCTCCTTGCATCACAACTTTAGTACTATTTAACAACATAATAATATTGTCATATCAGACAGCCTACCACAATATTCAAAGTATATTAATATTTTTATAATGGTGTGCATATTATTAATTCTATATAAGATACAAAAGTAGTACCCGGTACCTAGATCACTCTCAGTTGTCTATTGATAGGCCTATATTTGCTGATTTGATGATATACCTAATCCTTTGGAATGTCTTTTGTTATATTTTGCATAAGGTCATCTATATAATATCATTTTGAATGTAAGAAAAAGGAGTAAAACATAATTATTTTTGGTGTTTGATAGGTTAGTATGGATATGATGTTGAGAAGGTACTTTAATCAAATGATTTCACAAACTATGCTCAAATAAAATTTCCCCCCTTTTTCAATCTAAAGTTGATAGAGAATGTTCGTGTTGGTGCCATGAACAACTAATGTTACTCCAAATCAATGTAGCTTCAAACATGAACTACCATGGGACTAATAACACTTCACAAATGAGTATCATTTGGTATAAGGCTCTAAATTATGGCACATGTCTAATAGAGCCCTTGAGTTGATTAGGTAATTCAAATTCTAGAAGAAACATGAAATACAAATGAAACATGTGAACATGCTTCACATGGCTTGTTGATGATCTAGTCAAAATCTAATGAAAATTGATGCTTATGCATTACTACATAGATGAATTAGTTTTCTAGTTTGAGTGCTCACCCGATGATTGTGATAAAAAAATTCCACTATGACAAGCCAACATAATTGTAAAACAACTAGAAATTGCAAAATTTCATACAAAAAAAAAAAACTCAATATTTTGTTTGATGCAGTATAGTTTGTAGGCCTATGATTCTTTTGCATCATATGAGGAGCTCTAGGATTATAAATGGAACATTATCCAATATATTTTTAAGTTGAAAATTGAAGCTAACCAATTATACAAACTTAGGTTGGCAAATATATGATAGAACCCTTGATGAAAAAAAAGCTCTCTAAATGTATTCTAAAAGTGGATATCATACTCCCAATCAAAAATTCTCTAGTTAGCTAACCTAGATCAAGTTAGGAAGAAGAATTGTGACCAACTGTTGTTGGCTTTTGGGACCTTAGAAAAGAATAATTGAAAGATCATTACCCATTCCTCCCAGTGGAAAAAAGAATTTAAATCATAATTAGACTCAAAGATTTTTTCCATGCATGGTGGATAATTTATATTTAATCAAACTTGGGTAAGAGAGGAGGATCAATATAAGATAGTATGCAGAACAAAATAGAGTATATATGCTCATTAGAGAATGCCCTTTTTATGCCTAATGCTAGTGCTACTTTCTGAGGGCCATGGACACTATTTCAAAGTGAGAAAGTCCTTGTGAGTTTGGATAATACAATTTCAATTTTGTAGATGCAAGATGACCACATTGTACATCCATGTTTTCTAATAGATGTAGAGTTAGATGTAAGATAACCTTGGCTTCTCTAAATTCTAAGAAATCTATTTTTTTTTTTCTTTATGTCAAATTGCTTGAACACATTTCTGAAGATAGTTTTTCAAGTGATGTTGAATGATTTGATGCTACTCTATACCTGACTTTACCAAGCAACAACAATAGCTTGATTTTGACATGACTAGTCATTTGGAAGATGGTAAAAATTGGCACAGTCTCTATGCTGCTAAGAAAATAAAATTAATGTTGTAGATAGTTTAATACTATTCATCAATAGTTTCCTCTTCCATTTTTTTTTTGATGGAGTTCTACTAAGACATATTGAGCCATACAAACCCATTGACCTACTTGGAGATTCCAAGTGAGGATTGGCAACTCTATTTTAGTTACACCTATAATTAATTTGTATATCAAAAGAAATGAAGATGAAAAAAATGAGACAACCTTGATACCAACAAGAACAAGTAGAAGCTAGAATTCATATAGGGAGAGTGAACAATGAGGAAAGATCAAAATTTTGGTAATTCATTTAGACCTACCTACCTATCATTGTCCTAAAGTATGTACACTAGATATAAATGCTTTGTTCATTGATGTAAGAAATCCATATATATACTTTGAAGATTCAAGTGATAACATAATCAAAACACAAAAAATTGTAGAGATCTGACTAAAGGATAAACATTTAATGAAATCATTTCTTCAAGTATAAATGATATCTAATATTTTAGTGTATACACTAGTAAAAATATGCCCCAAGGTATGAATCCCTAGCCTTTCACTTTAAAAAATGTACTTATCATAGTCATTCATGGGACTATCATCATTCACCAAAAAGTGCCATATCACTGTTAGGACAATCACATTCAAAGATTACATTAAAGATACAAAGTATCCTTACCTTAGGTATTGAATACATCTTTTGGTTTCCATTAAAATATACTTGAAATCTGATTTGAAAAGTTTAGAAATATTGTTTCAAACTATGATAGGTAATGACTTACTAAATAGGATGTGGATTTGATTATTGGAGTACTTTGTAAAGGTTTTTTGATCTTAATAGTATTTATGGAGAAGCCTTAAGATTTTTCCAAAGGATGGAAGAAAAATGATTTAGATGTTATGGTGACTGGTCAGAATTAATTGTAGTGATTTTTATAGTTGGACATAAAGGAGGTATCACACTAAGAAAATGCAAATGAGAGCATCCACATGAAGGAACACCAATACGTCCACTTTATCATTCCATAAATATAGGAAAGAAGAGATACAAAAAGCCCATATCACTTGCATGGCCATGGCCACTACAACTAGTAGGACAAGTTCCTAAAGCAACTATGCTTTATATTAGATAAGTTTATACAAAATAAATTCATTGATTAGGGAAATTTATGGGATAGCCTTATAGGTTTAACTCTAGAATGGATGAAAGACCCTTTCTTTTAGAAAACATAAAAGAGCATGGTTACTTACATGTGGTACAATTTTCATCTTCATGTCCAAGAAAATAGTCACACTTTCCATCAATACAATCCACGTTAACATTAGAAGAACTGACAAATTGACCTTAAAAATCTAAGGATATGTCATGAAAAAGTTCATGATAAGGAGGGAAAGTCAACTTCCTTGAAAAGCCGATTAAGTGGATTTACAACAGGGACAAGCTAGTGTCATTCCTTGCGAGAAAAAAATTTCTTTTATTTCAAATATGCAAAGAATTAATTGATAAAACAAAAAGTAGAATACTTGGATAGACCATGAGAGAGAATATAAGATATAACATAATTGATAATACCATTGAAGCGAGGAAACTATATTGGTCCGCCATTTTCAAGACAAGCTCTCCATTCTCCATCAACAACAATCTACAAATAGTGCAAAACCACTTTAGACTTAAAACATAATTATCATTAAAATTTTAATTTAATATTGAAAGAAACATAATCCTTCCCTACCACAAAATTTTATTGTCTGTAATCAATGTATGCTTTATATTTTCAACGTAGAGAAGCATAAGTTCTTGATAAAGGATTAGCAAGAATGGTTAAACTAATCATTAATGCTAATACCAAAAAGCTTCCACCTATGTTTTTTTTTCATAATATTAGTTACATTTGGTAAGTCCTAAATCTACAGGTGCAGTCAAGGTTATTCAATATTAACAATTGCATCACATGCGTTACAATGGCTATGTCAATAGGAAATTCAATAGGGAGGTAGTAATATAACAATTTAGAAATCTTATCCATCATTCTCCATTCTTTTTAAATGTTCTCACTACAACCTAATTATTGGTTATGTGTTGGCCCTAATACAAGTACCATCTCTCTAGATAACTCAATTGTCATTGTAAAATGTTAATCATACATTAGTTGAATGAAAAATACAAAGAACTTAAGAGCAGAAAACATCCAAAATGTCCTTTTGGTGTCTACACACATCCTTTCCACGTAACATGACATTATCCACACTTCAAATTTTGTACTTTGGCTAAAGATTAAATATGTGCTTGCAATAAATCTATTTTTTCCCTACTCTTTGGAATGTAAATGTTTCACAAGCAGATATTTTGTATACATCAAATTGATGATAGGAAAACCTTCTCTTAATTTTATTATTTAGAGTCTTCGTAGTCAAATATTTAAATGTGCAAAAGAAATCAAATATCAACCAAAAAAGACAACAATAGATTACTTCTTAATTTTAGTAAAGAATATATAGTGAAATAGAGCTACTGGGAATGGAGAGATTTAGATAAACCTAAGATATTTGCCATCAATATAAGTGGCTAAACATATTTACCCAATAAATTTTTGGTAGACAGTGGACACTATCCTCTAGTCTCATATATAAAGGCTACCATGTGTTTGAGGTTGAGATAAACCATGTTAAAACAAAGGATGGAGTCACAGTTATTGTTGGTATAGTTGTGATGGCCACATATTCTCCTCTTAATCAGAACTTGGTATTTCATGCTCACTAATCACCAAACATGACCTATGTTATTGGATTGAAAGTTCCCAACGGATAAGTTAAGTAATTTGGAAGAAAAACATTACTCTGGCACTTATTGCATTCTACAAATAGGTACTGAAAACCTTATTAAGATTTACTCAAATGAAATTTGAAAACTCTCTTGTTTTAATGGTGAACTAATGAATTTTATTGCAATAGAAGAGCCAATTGGTGGGAGACATATGATTTGTATCACTATGTCAGATTGGAAGAAAAATAAGATCATGATGTCCTAATTGTGGGACTAATTTATCCACTAGGGCATGAAGTAACAGCCATTGATGAGATCAAGGAGAGTAAAAAAGTGAAAGGAGTTCCTAATTGGATGAATAGCTCTATTTTCTCTTCAAGACCATCTAATTCTAGTTTGAACCAAAATCCCAAGGCTAGCGACACACCTTGGGGAAATGATGGTTCTCATGTTGTTCTTTAGGGGAGTGTCAGTACTGTTACAAGGGATTCACTACTGGAAAATGCAGAGAATATTTGTGATGAAAAGAGCCCTATAAAAGAGGCTATTGGTATTTCAAATAAACAACACTCCATTTCAACAAGCAATGCTGTTAAGGTAAAGAAGGAAAGCATTCAAATTAAATGTGATAAAAGTCATGAGGGCTAAAAAAGAATGAAGAAAAAGGAAAGAGACTATAGGCGATTGAATTACTGGGTTCATTTCAAGGATATACAGATTGATATATAGCCTCAAAATTAATATCAAAATTACTAAATGTTGCCAAAGCTAACTACACCATTTGAAAATAAAAGGGACATGTAGAATACTTTCTATTTTAATTTTGGATAAGTGTACAATTAGTTACTTCTTACATTAATACCATGAATTGGGCTCTAAATCCTTTATTCATGTCTTTCAAAAGGTCTCTTTACCCTCCTTAAGATATGTGTTAATTGGTTTATTAACATTGCATGCTCTTCTTTGAATTGATCAATGATTATTATAAAGATTTAGAATCTCTATAAAGATTAGTACCTTACCTATTAGGCAATAAATGCAAGGTGAACCAACAAAATAGATTGATTGGAGAAAATAGAGACAAGCCAAAAATGGAATGCAAAATCTAAGCAAAAAAAGAGCAAAAACTTCTACCTCAAATATGCACATGGTAAGTATTTGTACCTTAGGCTATTGCAAAATGATCATAAAAATCCATCAACAGGTTAAGAGAAATAGGCACCTATGCAGAAAAGATGATATATTTGTGTAGCACTTGCAAACTCAATAGACTGACTAAACTAACATATGTGAGATGAGAAGGATTTCTAAATAATAGATCACACAACATATCTCATCCGAAATTTTTGAGATCTCTTGGATCACATCAATACCACATTGAACATTATTGATCTTAACTTCTAGAATCTTGTCAGGCATACCAATATCCTATATTTTAATATTATTTTCATTGTTTGGACAGGAAGAAATCAAGCCAAAAATTGGGCATCCCACATAGAACTCATGATATGGAGAATTTTATACTAATGCAAATAATGAATCTAGTTTCTAAGCATCAACTTCCTAGAACATAAGATCATTCTTTGTTCCAATATTCTTTTCTTCTTTTATTAATAAGGCTCTAGACTTATTTCTCAATTGGAAATCAAATTGAAGAATACAGAACATTTGTAACCACAGAATCCTTTCTAGTTTTTATTATTGTATTAAAAAAATAAAGAGTTTAGGCAGACACCTTTTCTATAGAGGGGATCATCATCTGATGATTTTAAGTACTAGCTTGGGATATAGTCATCATGATAGTTAATTTCATTGGATTCCTTCATTAGATTATTTCCATTCTTTATTGTTGATATAGTTCCAAAAATATCCTACAATACAAGGGTGTCTACTTGATCAGATGGTTCAAAAATAGAGTTGATTCAAACTTTAAATGCTCCACAAAACACACAATGTGCTTGCATTCAAATAAGGACATTTATTGATACATCTATATATTTTATCTCCAAACCATTCAATGGTTCCTATATGGATCTCTATGTTTCTCATCCCAATTATTCTTCTCCATCAACATGAGATTTTAAATATTCTTATTCATGTTGAATGTATGACAAGGATTGGATGCTTGAAAATTCATATTCTTTTGCTAGACCACATCTTTTACTTCTATTTCAACTATACCACTAATTGAAAGTTCATCAATATCCTTGAAGGTAAATGACTCCAAAGGAAAATAAGATATCATCCTTTCTGTATTAAAAATCACTTGAGTTAACACATTAGTTTGAGGTAGTGGAATCTAGGTACTTAACTCCATGTTTTCAAATATATGGTTAAGTAAGATGAGATAATAAATGGTATTCTTCTTGACTATGTAACTATAATGGTATTGAGGGAATTCTTCTTTAGAAGAAAAACAATTATCTATAGGATAACAATACACTTTGATGGAAAAGTTAATTATACTTACAAACTGCCTTCCAGACATCCAATTTGCAATTGAATTTGAGGATTCCTCCTGAAGCTTCTTTAACATTGTTATTAAATACTATTAAACTTGTTGAACTTCTATGTTGGATCTTTCTTGTGTGATTAGAATATATTTTTCCACTACACTAATTCATTTCCACATTAGACACAATGAAACATGAATTCATATTGATTCATCTTAAGTTTGATGAAGATTGTAGAATGGTAGTGACTTTACAAGGAATGATCTTGAACTTGGTTGAATTTAGTAAATTAGGAATCCCATTCTTGTTAGCTAGGATGGAGTTTTTATAATTTTGATATTTTTAATTGTTAACATGTGAACTCTATTGGAATTGAATAATTCATTTGTGATAAAGGAAAGAATAGAATCATATCTAGTCTTGTACTTTACAAATATTGACATTAGTATTATTCTTACAATACATCTTGATAGATAAGTTGACTCAGCTCCTAAAAGTACATTCCTGCAATATTATTCCCACCAATCAAGTCTTCACTCAGCTCTTAAAAATTATTTGGACTGAAAGTTCTGTTTCATTAGTATATTGTCAAAGATAAAAACTTGACCAATTTCTATATATTGCAAAATGCTTTCGATAGTTATTCCCTCTGATGCAAATAAAGCTTACTTTTTTTACCTTTTTCCAACCTTTTAGCTCAATTTAGGACAAAAGTATACTGCCCCAAGTTCAAGTAACTTCTATATATTTGTAAATGACTACAAGTATCCTATGTTGCCAAATCAGATGTTTTACCTACTGAACCCAAGTATGAAATTTTCTAAATTAGATCTAAATTTAGACCATCCACACATATTATGACCTTTTTCTACTCTTCCAAACATATAAAAGGTGAATAAACCCTAAAATGTGATGTGATCTTCATTTTCATTCATTTTATGAACACATTGAATGATAAATGCAGCAAAGGATGGCTTTTTGAACTGGAATTTTAGTTGATTGATATTATAATTTCACCTCTCTTAGAAGGATATTGAAGAGTTAGTAGTGATGGAGCCCTATTTATTTGCAAAAACTATGGCCTCCATTTAAGAGATGATGTTGAAGATTTGATGAAGTATTATGGCCTCATATAAATCTAGTTTTAAGAACAACATTAGCAAACATTTTGTCACCCAATTATGGGTTAATATGGTCATTGTTCAAATTAAAAGTAATTTAAAATGTTACCAAATGAAGCCTAAATTTAAACATCGCAATGCTTTCTTTGCTACCATCTTTGAATAACAATACCAATTCTGAGCATCAAAAGAGAAAGAGGAGAAATTAGTTTAATAATGTTGGAATAAGTTTACAAGTCTTTCCATGGTATAAAAATACAAACTAAATGGGTTACCTTGGTTTGAATGCAGTAATGAAGGTTACTCTAGTAATCCTCATCGACTATGGTTTGCAAATTTCTATTGGGGTCGAGGTAAATGGTGTTAATGGAGAATGTGAGGTGTTCAAAGAAACTATCAAATGACTATTGGAAACTAGAATAGTTAGGAGGGTTATAATTACCTAATTAGAAAATAGCTAAGACCAAAGACAAACTTCTAATTGTAACTGTATTGGGATAAAAATTGCTTACCTAAGGTAGGATTGTTCTCATGGCTAGCACTATAAAATAAAAACCTTATAGTTGATACATTCAAAGAAAAAGGATGTGCAAGTCCAAGAAGGTGCATATTATGAACCTACATATACTCTCACCAATGTTGGAGCTAGTTACATAACAAACTTGGATGGAACTCAGCAATACCAAGGTTAATCCTAAACATGTTTCAAGCTTGGACTATTTGAAATAAGGACTATTCGTATGGTGGCTTGTGGACTACAACACCATCTATTGTCATATAGGAGTTATGGTAGGAGAGAAATAGATGTAGTTTTAAAAATAAAAGGATAGGATAGGAACAACTTACCGACAAGATGGAGGCTATCATTATCAATATTGTGAATAATAGAATATTGAATATGAAAAAAGTGGTGGAAAAGATGACTTACTAGGATGAGAAGATGAGAGGTAGATGGATTGGGTTTAAGATTCCTTGGTATGTTAGTTTGAGCTTCACTTGTTTTCAAGAATACTTTAATATTCTCTACTTAACAAGACCAACCACGTGAAGGTGGAAGCTTATCTGGCCTCACCCCCCTCCCCCTAACATAAATATAAATTACCCATTATCATCTAATTACATACTTCATTCATTCGTTCATCCATTTATGAACTATAACATTCAATCAATTCAATCGCATTAATATGATATAAAATTCATTAATACGTGATACTAATCAAGACTTCATTAACACATAATAATATTCATTAACATGAAATAAAAATTGATATTAATATGCAAAATTCATAGATAATTAATTTTTAAAAAGTTTTTTTATCATCCAACAAAGTTTATCAAACAAGGTTTATCAAAGAGCATTTTTAGAAAATCATTTCTTCTTTTTGTTTTTCTTAGCTCTATTAAGAAAAAGGCTAATAGGAGCATCAATATCTTCCTCATTCTTCTCCTCTTGTGGCACATGTAATGTTAAATTATGATGCCTCCTCCTATTTGGAGGAGCAAGAGGTTGCTGCACTAAACAAGACTCTATTGCAAGAATAAGTAAATGGGTTAAATTGGCATACTCTTTTTCTTTTTCTGACTATTACAAGTATTTAATTAAGTAGTACAACATAACATGCATTTTTCTTACCTAACAATACCACATCGTGTACATTAACATTTTTATCCACGACCACATCAACATGCTAAACACTTGGAACATGCTTCACTCATTCACCATGATGTTCAACATGCTCTAAAGTATTCAAAAAAAGGTTACACATCAAATTTCAATTGAAGATGTTAAATTGTATTCATAATTTCATAATTAATTTCCAATATGAAATTAATACCTCCATGACTAGAAAGCACATCATGGCCTTCATCACGAATAGGTTCTATCATAGGATATAAAGGTTATAGTAAAATGTTATGTGCATTGTTATGTAGTCAATTTATGTTCAAAACTAACACCAAAAATAAAATTTCTCAACTATTCAATTTGATTTAATTTTTATCTAACCAATTTACCTCTGTCTCATTTGGTGTACCAGATTCTTGGGCAAGGCTTTCATATTCTTGGCATAGGCATGCAGTCACAACTTTATAGTCTTCCTTCAAGGCAATTTTTTATCTTCATCCGTGAGCTCCACATTGAATTTTTTGCCCTATATTTTTTTCTTAATATCATCAATTTTGCATGTATGGTTTGATTAAAAAAAAATTTGTAACATTATATTAAAAAAAATATATGAAATTCCATTGCTACTACTTACAAGTCCACATTGAAGATTCATATAGCCACTAGAGCTAAGTTTGTGTTGGCTAACATTTTCTAGTCTCAATTTTGTAACCACTAATGTGTCTTGTAGTCTATGAACAGTTTGAAACTTGTTAGATTATATATTTACAAAGATCACTAATTAGTGCATGTTTACATTGTGCTTAGTACTATCATGACATACCTTCTTTTTCCATGTGCTAGATCATTTCCTTTATTATCACATAGCCTTTTCTCCTTTGCATCTTCTATTATTTCATTCCACTTCATCCATGGAATCATAGGAGGACAATCAGACTTTGGGTTCTCCTTTAAACCCCTTCTATATTGATCCCTCATAGTCTTTATATGTCTCGATACTCTTTTCAGAAGTAGGGCAGTGTCAAAAATGTTTTTTTCCAAAAAGGTCCTCAAAAGATGTAATCGCCTGATTTCTTAATTCATAACCCTGTTCATTCCACCTTTAAAAAAAAATTAAATTAAATTGTTAGATCGATAACTTTAATATAGTACAATAAATGGAAGAAAAAATATTGTAGCAATGATATGAAAATATGTACCTTTTATGTATGGTGGGTCCAAATAGCCTCAATGTCATAAAAAAAAAATGATCAAAGAAAACACAATATCTTACAAAAACATAAAGGGATTATCAATCCAAAGCGAGTTATGTATAAGTAAACTAAAATTTTACTTTAAATAATAACAATTTTAAAGCACGTAGAAGCTTTCATAATTTTAACAAAAGCATAGTTTTCTTTTTTAGAAATAATGTCTGTGCAAATGAACTAGTACTAGTCACATGGACTGCTACAAGAAATGGATCAGCTTCAATATTACTAGTCTATGTTGCTCTATCAACTGAATGTCTATCTATTAGTGCACAAAATAGGTACATGAGTATAAAATACACCCAACAATAAAATGCATGATTAGTACATTAAAATATATATAAAAACAAGGTTTTACCAGTTGTGGTGGGCATAGATGAGGATATTTGCATGCTCCTTGTTGCCAACAATGCACTTGGCAATATCAGACCATCAACTGAAGGAGGCATCTGCACTTCATCATGAGTTGATGAATACAATATTGTTAAAAAAAAACATTTGCAATTGATAAAGATCAAATGGGATACTAGCTAGAAGTGTCCAAAAAAAAAAGCTAAGTGTTATAATGTTGATGATAACAAACAATGTTGCACCAATTTCACTTTCAACATTAGATTTCCTATTTCAACACTTAGTAGTTGCCTTAAATAAAATCAATAGTATAATTATAAGTAATGTTGTAAAAATAAAGTGTTACTTACATGAAGGTTGTGTGCTACAACCCTCACCATGTTCACCATGTAGTGTCACAGCTGTCACATATTTCTATAGAAGAACACAATATATTTTAGATCATGATCCATAAGATACTATAAAATATAAACATCTATTGAACTTCTATTATCACTTTAGATTAATTACTGCTTACCTTCAAAGAATCAACCATACGGCCCAATTCTTTTTTCAATACCTCTTTCTCCTCGCTTGTGTCACACTCAATGATAATGTTAACAATTTCATCATTGTATCTTTGTTTGAGTTGTTGGGCCATGAATATAGGGTCAGCACTAAGGACAATGTCATGTAGGAATGATGCCTGTATTTCAGATCGCGTTTGATTTGTTGTTATTCTAGCTTTTTCCTATCATTTATAACATCAATATCAGTAAAATTCCATCAAAATAACTCCAAATCTATAATGAAAAAATCATAATAATATGACATTTGTTTCTATATAATTTGAACAATTACAATAATTAAGGTTACCTCCACTGAAAAAGGTGTGTGAGATGGTGCATCTGCACCTATGCGTTGTGGTCTACCCATCTCACCCTATGAAAAAGATTAGTAATTATTAGCAATCGATAGTGAAATGAAAGTATTTGACATGTTGTACTTATTTTTTATATCTACACTTATGGTTTTCAAACAAAAAATTGGTGTAACTAATGTGTATATCTGCAAAATTCAATATCAATAAAATTTCATCAAAATAACTCCAAAGCCATAAAGAAAATATCATAATACTATGACATTTGTTTCTATATAATTTGAACAATTAAAATAATTAAGGTTTATCTCCATTGAAGAAGGTGTGTGAGATGGTGCATCCCCATCTATGCACAATGGTCTATCCATGTCACCTTGTGAAAAAGATTAGTAATTCTTAGGAATCAGTAGTGAAATGAAAGTATTTGACATGTTGTACTTAATGTTTATAACTGCACATATGGTTTCAATGAAAAAGTTTGGTGTAATATATTTGCAAATTCAATATCACTAAAATTCCATCAAAATAACTCCAAAGCCAATAAGAAAAGAACATAATAATATGACATGTGTTTCTATATAATTTGAATAGTTACAATAATCAAGGTTTACCTTCACTAAAGAAGGTGTGTGAGATGGTGCATATCCACCTATGTGTGGTGGTCTATCCATGTTGCCTTGTGAAAAAGATTAGTAATTCTTAGTAATCAGTAGCAAAATGAAATTAATAGACTTACCACACAAAAAACAAAAAAAAATAAAGTAGATTGTATATTGGAGTCAATATTAATTGGAGACAATTGGTTTAAATGTTATACTTACTAGTCCCATGATAGGGAATTTTTTTGTATCTACACAATTCAAATCTTAATCCATCAAAAGCTCTTCCCCTACAATTATATATTTTATTGCACACACAAAAACTCAATTTCCCTTGTTTGCCTCAAATATACAATTTGCCGACTTATTAGTTGAGATAGGTCAAGAACTATTTATAAATCATGCAATATTCCCTATTTCTTTTGGCCTTCCATCAATATACATAGCAAACATTTTACTTTGATCATTTTCTTTGCATTGTAAATAATTTGGTGACAATGCATACCGATGCATACTTTTTGTATATTGTACAATCCGCATCCAATTATTGTAATTGTAACAAGGTCCTACATACTCGATCAATTCAACAACTTTATTATAACAGGAATTTATGTCATCCATGGAAAATAGGCCCAAACCATGTAATGAAGATGGAGCTATGTGATATATCCTTTTATTAATAGAAAAATCAATGTTAAATAGAGTTAGTTTCTTGGGTACCCATTCTTTCTAAAGATGTGTGTACCTTAAGGGAACCTCCCTATCACCTTCACTCTCATTATCATAAGAACATGACCCCCATCCTAGAAAGAAAAAATTGCATTTGTTTGTTGATTTTTTTTCTAGTCTTTGGACCTCTAATCGATCTCCCTATTTTAGACCTACTAGATGTCTTACATTTGTCTCCTATTACTACATTTTCCTCACTCGAAGAAGACAGATTAGAAAAATACCTATTTGGTGATACTTGCAATCCATAAAATGAGAGACACACTAGGAAAAAAGTTGATGTTGATAGTAAAGACGAGATGTAAAAATAAAAAATTGTATCTGTACGATCTATTGACCTATACATGTTGATCCATGTGACTATGCAAGATCCTAGTCAAAGGCATTGAATAGCATGCATATGTAAATCATTTATCTTAAGTTAACCAAAAATTTGGTCTAGTTAATGTGTATATCTAAAAAAATATTGGACATATTGTACTTAATGTGTATATTTGAACATATGGTTTTGAAAGAAAAATTTGGTCACCTTGCTTATCAAATTCACCCATGTTGTAATGAATTAAAAGTTGTCTACTTCGATACTCTATAAACTACAAATTACAAAGAAGAAGAAAATTACATGATGCATTCATCGAAATCAAAAAAAAATTCTATAAAGAAAAATCATGACCCCATCATACTTGACATTGATCATACCTCAACAGACATTTCATTGATCATGTCATTGATCATCATCTTCATCCATGTCATCATCATCACCA
The DNA here is from genome assembly GCA_028749045.1 of Cupressus sempervirens. Taxonomy (NCBI): domain Eukaryota; kingdom Viridiplantae; phylum Streptophyta; class Pinopsida; order Cupressales; family Cupressaceae; genus Cupressus; species Cupressus sempervirens. The sequence goes on along the minus strand of CM053787.1, from coordinate 238,181,605 downwards.
TAATCACACTTGTCACTTTGATCATCATCATCACCACCACCATCTTCATCGCCATCATCGTCATCTTCATCACTATTATCATGACCATCATCCTCTTCATCAACATGGTCATCATCATCATCATCATCATCACCATTATCGTCAACATGACCAAAATCATCATCATCATTGGGTAACAATTATTCATGATCATCATTTACTTCATCTTGTGATTCTTCAGTATCTTCTTCTTCCATCACATTATACTTTATCGGCCTTCCTCTTGGATCATCTCTAACAACAAATGACCAACCTAGTTTGTGTGGAATCTCAAAGTAAAACACTTTCTCACATTGGATGGGAAGAACATAGGGCTCATCTCCAACTGGCTCAAATGACCTTGTATTAATCATTATAAATCCACTATCATGTTCAATAATAGTCCTATCATGATCATTTTGATTTAGCCATAGCCTGTACCATTTGATTACAAAAAGAACAAATTTGAATGAATTAAAGTCGCACACAAGTATATCATCCAAAATTCTATAGTATCAATTTTCAGATTTTTGAGGATGTATGTTAGTTCTAGATGAAATATTGGTGACTATAAAGACTGCACTTATCCCACAATCACAAGTTTTCTTCATTTCGTCTGACTTTTTTATGCGAAATTTATGGCCATTGTAGTACATAGCTTTGTGTTGTTTGACTTGCAATTATTCAAACATGTCAAGATTATTTGCATTGATATGTGAATTGATATTAAACTTATGGCTCATGATTAGTAATCTTCTACATACCTTTGTATCTCTTAAGCCATATACTACACCAAGTACCATTGGCATAACATTGTGATCTCCATTACAATGAGCTTACTTAACCAACAATGCAACACCATCTCATATTAATGAGAGACCATTTTCTTGAGTTTGTTCAATCCATACCATCATCTAATCAAAGATTGTTTGCAATATACAAATATAGTGCATCTCACTCACGATGACCTATAAAGAAAACAATTAGACCAGTTACAAATAACTTATATTGATGATGGATAAGAATTAATTAACTACAAAAAAATAACTTATAATTACTTCTCACTCTCCTCAATCTACCTTTCCCCATTAGGTACTGCCCTTCAAATTTGTCAATAGATTTGGTATCCCAAATGCGATCTACACGAGTATTTTTTGCAAAATTTAGAAGATATTTACTAATGTACACCATGGTCTAGTATACCATATATCCCTCTACCATAGAACCCTCAGGATGTGCTCTTTTTTTAGCCAAGCCCCTCATTAATTTAAAGTGCCTCTCAACCATCCACATTGGTTTAGTTTGTATAGGTACACACAATTCAATCTCCTCAACTTGATGTATGAGGTAGTGCTCTTGAGCATTGAAAAAGTTTGAAGATAGACACTTTTGCATTTCACACATAAACTATAGAATTTTTCTCTTCCAATATTTTATATTTTTTTTTTATAATTTATTTAGATGATAACCACCTAAAAGAGATTCAGCATGCAAGGACATATAAATGAGATTTTAAATAAAAGTATACAATATATTTAAGATAAAATTATACAAATCTAGGAAAAATCAATTCTAACCTCATGTATTTTCCAAGATCATATATAACTTGTTTAATACTATTGGAAAAATGGTGTAGGAGGGTAGAAGTAGGACGTACTACAATCATTAAAAAATGATCATTTCAATATATTATTAAATAATGCAATAAGTAGTATAATAAATTTTACAAATATATTATAAATAGAGAACATGAATTATCTTGACGAAGGTATGCCAATCTATGTTTTCAACCCTAGTCCAAAATCACCTTTCTTTGATAGAAGAGTGCTTATATTTGCAGTAAATCTTGTGAGAATTTTTTTTTTTTAATGACTTATTTTGATGCATCACTTTGTTGCTTCGTTAATAACCAAGGAATGGCACTCATATTTATGTAGTCTCCTTTGCTATTTGATTCAATGAAATCTTTCAATGCATGATTGGATTCGTGAATTTTAGTAAAAATTTTGGAAATTTTTTCTCTATCATGCCTTCCATCCAATATTTTTCATGGTGTCTGTTACATTCTTTCCAATATGCATAGCATCAAAAAAATGCACGATTGGGAGATCCTTGTAGTATGGTAACCTACTAAATTGAGTAGGATAACTTTTCATTCCTCTAAGAAGTTGGTCATTGATGCCCTGATGACCTTCATGAGCATCAATTACATCATTACTAAATATAAGACAAAATCAAAATATTAATTTCAAACTTTGGACCACAAACTAGACATTTCCTTGATGATTTAGTCATTCATATTCCAACTTCCATAGATGAGGTGTCATTCTTTGTGGCTTTGATGTGGTCTCTTATTTCCCATTAAAAAGATGTTTTTCAGTAATTTGATACGTATGATTATTGTGGAAAAACTGCCTAGACTCATCAAACACCTACTTTCCTAAATTTATTAAATGACGAGATTGCATCTTTGGACCACAAACTAGACGTGCAAAATTTCCCTTTGTCTGAAGACCTAAAAGATCATGTACAATTATCATGCGCAACTTAAGCATACAATAATAATGTTTAATAACTATAACAAACCAAAAATGTGTGACCTTAATACTATAACATACTACAAAAATGAGTTAGCCCAGGGGCATCATGTATTTTTCATGCAAGCATTGCATCCAATTGAAATTTTCTTTGTCCTATTGGTCTAGAGATGTCTTACATAGTGATGTCATTCCATAACTTCAACAAGTTGTCAATTAGGGGCTCAATATACACATTCATATCTTTAACTTGGTACTTACCTAGTAACTGAGAAGATTTAGAGGATTTCTAGAAACTTAAATCTCTAAACTCTTCTTGGTCAGATCTATGTCTAGAAACCTTTATCTTATCAAAAGGGCAGTTTGTCTTGTTTTTCAAATTCTCATTGGTAATATTTAGGATTTGTGATGATTGGATAGACACTAGCTTTAATTGATATCAATAAGGAAATAATAATAATTTTTGTAGCTTACTATTTATACACAAGATAGTAGAAAGACGGATCTTCAAAGTGTAAGAAGAATAAAAGCAAAGGATAAAGTCTAAAAAATGTTAGATAGTTTA